>CALYLW010000721.1:78449-570200 GCA_944989445.1 Ampullaceana balthica
CCACTGACTAGTTAAAGTGAGACTCCAATAAACTAGTTGTATAAATGAGATCTCCTCTAAATAGTTAAAAGTGAGACTCCACTACTAGTTAAATTGAGACTCCACTACTAGATTTAAAGTTATTGTGAGACCATATAACTAGTTAAAGTGAGACTCCAATAACTAGTTAAAGTGAGACTCCACTGACTAGTTAAAGTGAGACTCCACTAACTAGTTAAGTGAGACCATATAACTAGTTAAGTGAGACTCCAATAACTAGTTAAAGTGAGACTCCACTAACTAGTTAAAGTGAGACTCCAATAATAGTTAAAGTGAGACCATATAACTAGTTAAAGTGAGACTCATATAACTAGTTAAAGTGAGACTCCAATAACTAGTTAAATGTGAGACCCATATAACTAGTTAAAGTGAGACTCCATCTAACTAGTTAAAGTGAGACTCCAATAACTAGTTAAAGTGAGACTCCACTAACTAGTTAAAGTGAGACTCCTATAACTAGTTAAAGTGAGACTCAATAACTAGTTAAAGTGAGACCCACTATACTAGTTAAACGTGAGACTCCACTAAACTAGTTAAAGTGAGACCCAATAACTAGTTAAAGTGAGACTCCACTAACTAGTTAAAATGAGACTCCATAACTAGTTAAAATGAGACTCCAATAACTAGTTAAATGTGAGACTCCACTAACTAGTTAAAGTGAGACACCACTAACTAGTTAGTGAGGACCATATAACTAGTTGAATGAGCTCCACTAACTAGTTAAAGTGAGGACCCATATAACTAGTTAAAATGAGACTCCATTAACTAGTTAAAGTGAGACACCACTAACTAGTTAAAGTGAGACCCATATAACTAGTTAAAGTGAGACTCCACTTAACTAGTTAAAGTGAGACCCATATAACTAGTTAAAGTGAGACTCCAATAACTAGTTAAAGTGAGACTCCACTAACTAGTTAAAGTGAGACCCATATAACTAGTTAAAGTGAGACTCCAATAACTAGTTAAGTTGAGACTCCATAACTAGTTAAAGTGAGACTCCAATAACTAGTTAAAGTGAGACCCATATAACTAGTTAAAGTGAGACTCCATATAACTAGTTAAAGTGAGACTCCAATAACTAGTTAAAGTGAGACTCCAATAACTAGTTAAAGTGAGACCCATATAACTAGTTAAAGTGAGACTCCATAACTAGTTAAAGTGAGACTCCAATAACTAGTTAAGTGAGACCCATAACTAGTTAAAGTGAGACTCCACTAACTAGTTAAAGTGAGACTCCACTAACTAGTTAAAGTGAGACTCCACTAACTAGTTAAAGTGAGACTCCACTAACTAGTTTAAAGTGAGACTCCAATAACTAGTAAAGTGAGACTCCACTAACTAGTTAAAGTGAGACTCCAATAACTAGTTAAAGTGAGACCCATATAACTAGTTAAAGTGAGACTCCACTAACTAGTTAAAGTGAGACTCCACTAACTAGTTAAAGTGAGACTCCAATAACTAGTTAAAGTGAGACTCCACTAACTAGTTAAAGTGAGACTCCACTAACTAGTTTAAAGTGAGACCCATATAACTAGTTAAAGTGAGACTCCACTAACTAGTTAAAGTGAGACCCATATAACTAGTTAAAATGAGACTCCACTAACTAGTTAAGTGAGACACCACTAACTAGTTAAAGTGAGACTCCACTAACTAGTTTAAAGTGAGACTCCACTAACTAGTTAGTGATACTGTTAGTGAGACTCCACTAACTAGTTAAAGTGAGACTCCACTAACTAGTTAAAGTGAGACCCATATAACTAGTTAAAGTGAGACTCCACTAACTAGTTAAAGTGAGACTCCACTAACTAGTTAAAGTGAGACCCATATAACTAGTTAAAGTGAGACTCCCACTAACTAGTTAAAGTGAGACTCCACTAACTAGTTAAAGTGAGACTCCACTAACTAGTTAAAGTGAGACCCAATAACTAGTTAAAATGAGACTCCACTGACTAGTTAAAGTGAGACACCACTAACTAGTTAAAGTGAGACCCATATAACTAGTTAAAGTGAGACTCCACTAACTAGTTAAAATGAGACTCCACTAACTAGTTAAAGTGAGACTCCACTAACTAGTTAAAGTGAGACTCCACTAACTAGTTAAATGAGACTCCACTAACTAGTTAAAGTGAGACTCCACTAACTAGTTAAAGTGAGACTCCACTAACTAGTTAAAGTGAGACCCATATAACTAGTTAAAGTGAGACTCCACTAACTAGTTAAAGTGAGACTCCACTAACTAGTTAAAGTGAGACCCATATAACTAGTTAAAATGAGACACCACTAACTAGTTAAAGTGAGACTCCACTAACTAGTTAAAGTGAGACCCATATAACTAGTTAAAAGTGAGACTCCACTAACTAGTTAAAGTGAGACTCCACTAACTAGTTAAAGTGAGACCCATATAACTAGTTAAATGAGACTCCACTGACTAGTTAAAGTGAGACTCCACTAACTAGTTAAAGTGAGACTCCACTAACTAGTTAAAGTGAGACCCATATAACTAGTTAAAATGAGACTCCACTAACTAGTTAAAGTGAGACTCCACTAACTAGTTAAAGTGAGACCCATATAACTAGTTAAAAGTGAGACTCCACTAACTAGTTAAAGTGAGACTCCACTAACTAGTTAAAGTGAGACCCATATAACTAGTTAAAATGAGACTCCACTAACTAGTTAAAGTGAGACACCACTAACTAGTTAAAGTGAGACTCCACTAACTAGTTAAAGTGAGACCCATATAACTAGTTAAAATGAGACTCCACTAACTAGTTAAAGTGAGACACCACTAACTAGTTAAAGTGAGACCCATATAACTAGTTAAAGTGAGACTCCACTAACTAGTTAAAGTGAGACTCCACTAACTAGTTAAAGTGAGACTCCACTAACTAGTTAAAGTGAGACTCCACTAACTAGTTAAAGTGAGACTCCACTAACTAGTTAAAGTGAGACTCCACTAACTAGTTAAAGTGAGACTCCACTAACTAGTTAAAGTGAGACTCCACTAACTAGTTAAAGTGAGACTCCACTAACTAGTTAAAAGTGAGACTCCACTGACTAGTTAAAGTGAGACACCACTAACTAGTTAAATTGAGACTCCACTAACTAGTTAAAATGAGACTCCACTGACTAGTTAAAGTGAGACCCATCTAACTAGTTAAAATGAGACTCCACTAACTAGTTAAAGTGAGACTCCACTAACTAGTTAAAGTGAGACTCCATCTAACTAGTTAAAATGAGACTCCACTAACTAGTTAAAGTGAGACTCCACTAACTAGTTAAAGTGAGACTCCACTAACTAGTTAAATGAGACTCCACTGACTAGTTAAAGTGAGACACCACTAACTAGTTAAAGTGAGACTCCACTAACTAGTTAAATGAGACTCCACTAACTAGTTAAAGTGAGACTCCACTAACTAGTTAAAATGAGACTCCACTAACTAGTTAAAGTGAGACTCCACTAACTAGTTAAATGAGACTCCACTGACTAGTTAAAGTGAGACTTACAGTTTATCCCACTAACTAGTTAAAGTGAGACTCCACTAACTAGTTAAAGTGAGACTCCACTAACTAGTTAAAATGAGACTCCACTGACTAGTTAAAATGAGACTCCACTAACTAGTTAAAGTGAGACTCCACTAACTAGTTAAAATGAGACTCCACTGACTAGTTAAAGTGAGACTCCACTAACTAGTTAAAGTGAGACTCCACTAACTAGTTAAAGTGAGACCCATATAACTAGTTAAAATGAGACTCCACTAACTAGTTAAAGTGAGACTCCACTAACTAGTTAAAGTGAGACCCATATAACTAGTTAAAATGAGACTCCACTAACTAGTTAAAGTGAGACCCATATAACTAGTTAAAATGAGACTCCACTAACTAGTTAAAGTGAGACTCCACTAACTAGTTAAATGAGACTCCACTAACTAGTTAAAATTGAGACTCCCTACTATTTAAATGGACCCATACTAGTTAAAATGAGACTCCACTAACTAGTTTAAATGAGACTCCACTAACTAGTTAAAGTGAGACCCATATAACTAGTTAAAATGAGACTCCACTGACTAGTTAAAGTGAGACTCCACTAACTAGTTAAAGTGAGACTCCACTAACTAGTTAAAGTGAGACCCATATAACTAGTTAAAATGAGACTCCACTAACTAGTTAAAGTGAGACTCCACTAACTAGTTAAAGTGAGACCCATATAACTAGTTAAAATGAGACTCCACTAACTAGTTAAAGTGAGACCCATATAACTAGTTAAAATGAGACTCCACTAACTAGTTAAAGTGAGACTCCACTAACTAGTTAAATTGAGACTCCACTAACTAGTTAAAATGAGACTCCACTGACTAGTTAAAGTGAGACACCACTAACTAGTTAAATTGAGACTCCACTAACTAGTTAAAATGAGACTCCACTGACTAGTTAAAGTGAGACACCACTAACTAGTTAAATTGAGACTCCACTAACTAGTTAAAATGAGACTCCACTGACTAGTTAAAGTGAGACACCACTAACTAGTTAAATTGAGACTCCACTAACTAGTTAAAATGAGACTCCACTAACTAGTTAAAGTGAGACTCCACTAACTAGTTAAATTGAGACTCCACTAACTAGTTAAAGTGAGACTCCACTAACTAGTTAAAGTGAGACTCCACTAACTAGTTAAAGTGAGACTCCAATAACTAGTTAAAGTGAGACTCCACTAACTAGTTAAAGTGAGACTCCAATAACTAGTTAAAGTGAGACTCCAATAACTAGTTAAATTGAGACTCCACTAACTAGTTAAAGTGAGACTCCAATAACTAGTTAAAGTGAGACTCCACTAACTAGTTAAAGTGAGACTCCAATAACTAGTTAAAGTGAGACTCCACTAACTAGTTAAAGTGAGACTCCAA
The DNA here is from genome assembly GCA_944989445.1 of Ampullaceana balthica. Taxonomy (NCBI): domain Eukaryota; kingdom Metazoa; phylum Mollusca; class Gastropoda; family Lymnaeidae; genus Ampullaceana; species Ampullaceana balthica. The sequence continues at coordinate 83,390 of CALYLW010000721.1, forward strand.
TAACTAGTTAAAGTGAGACTCCACTAACTAGTTAAAGTGAGACTCCAATAACTAGTTAAAGTGAGACTCCAGTAACTAGTTAAAGTGAGACTCCAATAACTAGTTAAATTGAGACTCCACTAACTAGTTAAAGTGAGACCCATATAACTAGTTAAAATGAGACTCCACTGACTAGTTAAAGTGAGACACCACTAACTAGTTAAAGTGAGACCCATATAACTAGTTAAAATGAGACTCCACTGACTAGTTAAAGTGAGACACCACTAACTAGTTAAAGTGAGACACCACTAACTAGTTAAAGTGAGACCCATATAACTAGTTAAAAGTGAGACTCCACTAACTAGTTAAAGTGAGACTCCATACTAGTTAAATGAGACTCCACTAACTAGTTAAATTGAGACTCCACTAACTAGTTAAAATGAGACTCCACTGACTAGTTAAAGTGAGACACCACTAACTAGTTAAATTGAGACTCCACTAACTAGTTAAAATGAGACTCCACTGACTAGTTAAAGTGAGACACCACTAACTAGTTAAATTGAGACTCCACTAACTAGTTAAAATGAGACTCCACTGACTAGTTAAAGTGAGACACCACTAACTAGTTAAATTGAGACTCCACTAACTAGTTAAAATGAGACTCCACTAACTAGTTAAAGTGAGACTCCACTAACTAGTTAAATTGAGACTCCACTAACTAGTTAAAGTGAGACTCCACTAACTAGTTAAAATGAGACTCCACTGACTAGTTAAAGTGAGACACCACTAACTAGTTAAATTGAGACTCCACTAACTAGTTAAAATGAGACTCCACTGACTAGTTAAAGTGAGACTCCACTAACTAGTTAAATGAGACTCCACTAACTAGTTAAAATGAGACTCCACTAACTAGTTAAAGTGAGACTCCACTAACTAGTTAAAATGAGACTCCACTAACTAGTTAAAGTGAGACTCCACTACTAGTTAAAGTGAGACCCACTAACTAGTTAAATTGAGACTCCACTAACTATTAAATGAGATCCCTAACTAGTAAATGAGACTCCACTGACTAGTTAAAGTGAGACTCCACTAACTAGTTAAAGTGAGACTCCACTAACTAGTTAAAGTGAGACTCCACTAACTAGTTAAAGTGAGACTCCACTAACTAGTTAAAGTGAGACTCCACTAACTAGTTAAAGTGAGACTCCATATAACTAGTTAAAATGAGACTCCACTAACTAGTTAAAGTGAGACTCCACTAACTAGTTAAAGTGAGACTCCAATAACTAGTTAAATGAGACTCCACTAACTAGTTAAAGTGAGACTCCACTAACTAGTTAAAGTGAGACTCCACTAACTAGTTAAAGTGAGACTCCACTAACTAGTTAAAGTGAGACTCCACTAACTAGTTAAAGTGAGACTCCACTAACTAGTTAAAGTGAGACTCCACTAACTAGTTAAAATGAGACTCCACTAACTAGTTAAAGTGAGACTCCACTAACTAGTTAAAATGAGACTCCACTAACTAGTTAAAGTGAGACTCCACTAACTAGTTAAAGTGAGACTCCACTAACTAGTTAAAGTGAGACTCCACTAACTAGTTAAAGTGAGACCCACTAACTAGTTAAATGAGACTCCACTAACTAGTTAAAGTGAGACTCCACTAACTAGTTAAAGTGAGACTCCACTAACTAGTTAAAGTGAGACTCCACTAACTAGTTAAAGTGAGACTCCACTAACTAGTTAAAGTGAGACTCCACTAACTAGTTAAAATGAGACTCCACTAACTAGTTAAAGTGAGACTCCACTAACTAGTTAAAATGAGACTCCACTAACTAGTTAAAGTGAGACTCCACTAACTAGTTAAAGTGAGACTCCACTAACTAGTTAAAATGAGACTCCACTGACTAGTTAAAGTGAGACTCCACTAACTAGTTAAATTGAGACTCCACTAACTAGTTAAAATGAGACTCCACTGACTAGTTAAAGTGAGACACCACTAACTAGTTAAATTGAGACTCCACTAACTAGTTAAAATGAGACTCCACTGACTAGTTAAAGTGAGACTCCACTAACTAGTTAAATTGAGACTCCACTAACTAGTTAAAGTGAGACTCCACTAACTAGTTAAAGTGAGACTCCACTAACTAGTTAAAGTGAGACTCCACTAACTAGTTAAAGTGAGACTCCACTAACTAGTTAAAGTGAGACTCCACTAACTAGTTAAAGTGAGACTCCACTAACTAGTTAAAGTGAGACTCCACTAACTAGTTAAAGTGAGACTCCACTAACTAGTTAAAGTGAGACTCCACTAACTAGTTAAAGTGAGACTCCACTAACTAGTTAAAGTGAGACTCCACTAACTAGTTAAAGTGAGACTCCACTAACTAGTTAAAGTGAGACTCCACTAACTAGTTAAAGTGAGACTCCACTAACTAGTTAAAGTGAGACTCCACTAACTAGTTAAAGTGAGACTCCAATAACTAGTTAAAGTGAGACTCCACTAACTAGTTAAAGTGAGACTCCACTAACTAGTTAAAGTGAGACTCCACTAACTAGTTAAAGTGAGACTCCAATAACTAGTTAAAGTGAGACTCCACTAACTAGTTAAAGTGAGACTCCACTAACTAGTTAAAGTGAGACTCCACTAACTAGTTAAAGTGAGACTCCACTAACTAGTTAAAGTGAGACTCCACTAACTAGTTAAAGTGAGACTCCACTAACTAGTTAAAGTGAGACTCCACTAACTAGTTAAAGTGAGACTCCAATAACTAGTTAAAGTGAGACTCCACTAACTAGTTAAATTGAGACTCCACTAACTAGTTAAAGTGAGACTCCACTAACTAGTTAAAGTGAGACTCCAATAACTAGTTAAAGTGAGACTCCACTAACTAGTTAAAGTGAGACTCCAATAACTAGTTAAAGTGAGACTCCACTAACTAGTTAAAGTGAGACTCCACTAACTAGTTAAAGTGAGACTCCACTAACTAGTTAAAGTGAGACTCCACTAACTAGTTAAAGTGAGACTCCACTAACTAGTTAAAGTGAGACTCCACTAACTAGTTAAAGTGAGACTCCACTAACTAGTTAAAGTGAGACTCCACTAACTAGTTAAAGTGAGACTCCACTAACTAGTTAAAGTGAGACTCCACTAACTAGTTAAAGTGAGACTCCACTAACTAGTTAAAGTGAGACTCCACTAACTAGTTAAAGTGAGACTCCAATAACTAGTTAAAGTGAGACTCCACTAACTAGTTAAAGTGAGACTCCACTAACTAGTTAAAGTGAGACTCCACTAACTAGTTAAAGTGAGACTCCAATAACTAGTTAAAGTGAGACTCCACTAACTAGTTAAAGTGAGACTCCACTAACTAGTTAAAGTGAGACTCCACTAACTAGTTAAAGTGAGACTCCAATAACTAGTTAAAGTGAGACTCCACTAACTAGTTAAAGTGAGACTCCACTAACTAGTTAAAGTGAGACTCCACTAACTAGTTAAAGTGAGACTCCACTAACTAGTTAAAGTGAGACTCCACTAACTAGTTAAAGTGAGACTCCACTAACTAGTTAAAGTGAGACTCCACTAACTAGTTAAAGTGAGACTCCACTAACTAGTTAAAGTGAGACTCCACTAACTAGTTAAAGTGAGACTCCACTAACTAGTTAAAGTGAGACTCCACTAACTAGTTAAAGTGAGACTCCACTAACTAGTTAAAGTGAGACTCCACTAACTAGTTAAAGTGAGACTCCACTAACTAGTTAAAGTGAGACTCCACTAACTAGTTAAAGTGAGACTCCACTAACTAGTTAAAGTGAGACTCCACTAACTAGTTAAAGTGAGACTCCACTAACTAGTTAAAGTGAGACTCCACTAACTAGTTAAAGTGAGACTCCACTAACTAGTTAAAGTGAGACTCCACTAACTAGTTAAAGTGAGACTCCACTAACTAGTTAAAGTGAGACTCCACTAACTAGTTAAAGTGAGACTCCACTAACTAGTTAAAGTGAGACTCCACTAACTAGTTAAAGTGAGACTCCACTAACTAGTTAAAGTGAGACTCCACTAACTAGTTAAAGTGAGACTCCACTAACTAGTTAAAGTGAGACTCCACTAACTAGTTAAAGTGAGACTCCACTAACTAGTTAAAGTGAGACTCCACTAACTAGTTAAAGTGAGACTCCACTAACTAGTTAAAGTGAGACTCCACTAACTAGTTAAAGTGAGACTCCACTAACTAGTTAAAGTGAGACTCCACTAACTAGTTAAAGTGAGACTCCACTAACTAGTTAAAGTGAGACTCCACTAACTAGTTAAAGTGAGACTCCACTAACTAGTTAAAGTGAGACTCCACTAACTAGTTAAAGTGAGACTCCACTAACTAGTTAAAGTGAGACTCCACTAACTAGTTAAAGTGAGACTCCACTAACTAGTTAAAGTGAGACTCCACTAACTAGTTAAAGTGAGACTCCACTAACTAGTTAAAGTGAGACTCCACTAACTAGTTAAAGTGAGACTCCACTAACTAGTTAAAGTGAGACTCCACTAACTAGTTAAAGTGAGACTCCACTAACTAGTTAAAGTGAGACTCCACTAACTAGTTAAAGTGAGACTCCACTAACTAGTTAAAGTGAGACTCCACTAACTAGTTAAAGTGAGACTCCACTAACTAGTTAAAGTGAGACTCCACTAACTAGTTAAAGTGAGACTCCACTAACTAGTTAAAGTGAGACTCCACTAACTAGTTAAAGTGAGACTCCACTAACTAGTTAAAGTGAGACTCCACTAACTAGTTAAAGTGAGACTCCACTAACTAGTTAAAGTGAGACTCCACTAACTAGTTAAAATGAGACTCCACTAACTAGTTAAAGTGAGACTCCACTAACTAGTTAAAGTGAGACTCCACTAACTAGTTAAAGTGAGACTCCACTAACTAGTTAAAGTGAGACTCCACTAACTAGTTAAAGTGAGACTCCAATAACTAGTTAAAGTGAGACTCCACTAACTAGTTAAAGTGAGACTCCAATAACTAGTTAAAGTGAGACTCCAATAACTAGTTAAAGTGAGACTCCACTAACTAGTTAAAGTGAGACTCCAATAACTAGTTAAAGTGAGACTCCACTAACTAGTTAAAGTGAGACTCCAATAACTAGTTAAAGTGAGACTCCACTAACTAGTTAAAGTGAGACTCCAATAACTAGTTAAAGTGAGACTCCACTAACTAGTTAAAGTGAGACTCCAATAACTAGTTAAAGTGAGACTCCACTAACTAGTTAAAGTGAGACTCCAATAACTAGTTAAATTGAGACTCCACTAACTAGTTAAAGTGAGACTCCACTAACTAGTTAAAGTGAGACTCCACTAACTAGTTAAAGTGAGACTCCAATAACTAGTTAAAGTGAGACTCCACTAACTAGTTAAAGTGAGACTCCAATAACTAGTTAAAGTGAGACTCCACTAACTAGTTAAAGTGAGACTCCACTAACTAGTTAAAGTGAGACTCCACTAACTAGTTAAAGTGAGACTCCACTAACTAGTTAAAGTGAGACTCCACTAACTAGTTAAAGTGAGACTCCACTAACTAGTTAAAGTGAGACTCCAATAACTAGTTAAAGTGAGACTCCACTAACTAGTTAAAGTGAGACTCCAATAACTAGTTAAAGTGAGACTCCACTAACTAGTTAAAGTGAGACTCCACTAACTAGTTAAAGTGAGACTCCACTAACTAGTTAAAGTGAGACTCCACTAACTAGTTAAAGTGAGACTCCACTAACTAGTTAAAGTGAGACTCCAATAACTAGTTAAAGTGAGACTCCACTAACTAGTTAAAGTGAGACTCCAATAACTAGTTAAAGTGAGACTCCAATAACTAGTTAAAGTGAGACTCCACTAACTAGTTAAAGTGAGACTCCAATAACTAGTTAAAGTGAGACTCCACTAACTAGTTAAAGTGAGACTCCAATAACTAGTTAAAGTGAGACTCCAATAACTAGTTAAAGTGAGACTCCAATAACTAGTTAAAGTGAGACTCCACTAACTAGTTAAAGTGAGACTCCAATAACTAGTTAAAGTGAGACTCCACTAACTAGTTAAAGTGAGACTCCATAACTAGTTAAAGTGAGACTCCAATAACTAGTTAAAGTGAGACTCCACTAACTAGTTAAAGTGAGACTCCACTAACTAGTTAAAGTGAGACTCCAATAACTAGTTAAAGTGAGACTCCACTAACTAGTTAAAGTGAGACTCCACTAACTAGTTAAAGTGAGACTCCACTAACTAGTTAAAGTGAGACTCCACTAACTAGTTAAAGTGAGACTCCACTAACTAGTTAAAGTGAGACTCCACTAACTAGTTAAAGTGAGACTCCAATAACTAGTTAAAGTGAGACTCCACTAACTAGTTAAAGTGAGACTCCACTAACTAGTTAAAGTGAGACTCCACTAACTAGTTAAAGTGAGACTCCACTAACTAGTTAAAGTGAGACTCCACTAACTAGTTAAAGTGAGACTCCACTAACTAGTTAAAGTGAGACTCCACTAACTAGTTAAAGTGAGACTCCACTAACTAGTTAAAGTGAGACTCCACTAACTAGTTAAAGTGAGACTCCAATAACTAGTTAAAGTGAGACTCCAATAACTAGTTAAAGTGAGACTCCACTAACTAGTTAAAGTGAGACTCCACTAACTAGTTAAAGTGAGACTCCACTAACTAGTTAAAGTGAGACTCCACTAACTAGTTAAAGTGAGACTCCAATAACTAGTTAAAGTGAGACTCCACTAACTAGTTAAAGTGAGACTCCACTAACTAGTTAAAGTGAGACTCCACTAACTAGTTAAAGTGAGACTCCACTAACTAGTTAAAGTGAGACTCCACTAACTAGTTAAAGTGAGACTCCACTAACTAGTTAAAGTGAGACTCCACTAACTAGTTAAAGTGAGACTCCACTAACTAGTTAAAGTGAGACTCCACTAACTAGTTAAAGTGAGACTCCACTAACTAGTTAAAGTGAGACTCCAATAACTAGTTAAAGTGAGACTCCACTAACTAGTTAAAGTGAGACTCCAATAACTAGTTAAAGTGAGACTCCACTAACTAGTTAAAGTGAGACTCCAATAACTAGTTAAAGTGAGACTCCACTAACTAGTTAAAGTGAGACTCCAATAACTAGTTAAAGTGAGACTCCACTAACTAGTTAAAGTGAGACTCCACTAACTAGTTAAAGTGAGACTCCACTAACTAGTTAAAGTGAGACTCCACTAACTAGTTAAAGTGAGACTCCACTAACTAGTTAAAGTGAGACTCCACTAACTAGTTAAAGTGAGACTCCACTAACTAGTTAAAGTGAGACTCCACTAACTAGTTAAAGTGAGACTCCACTAACTAGTTAAAGTGAGACTCCACTAACTAGTTAAAGTGAGACTCCACTAACTAGTTAAAGTGAGACTCCACTAACTAGTTAAAAGTGAGACTCCACTGACTAGTTAAAGTGAGACACCACTAACTAGTTAAATTGAGACTCCACTAACTAGTTAAAATGAGACTCCACTGACTAGTTAAAATGAGACTCCACTGACTAGTTAAAGTGAGACTCCACTAACTAGTTAAAGTGAGACTCCAATAACTAGTTAAAGTGAGACCCATATAACTAGTTAAAATGAGACACCACTAACTAGTTAAAATGAGACTCCACTGACTAATTAAAATGAGACTCCACTAACTAGTTAAAATGAGACACCACTAACTAGTTAAAATGAGACTCCACTGACTAGTTAAAATGAGACTCCACTGACTAGTTAAATTGAGACTCCACTAACTAGTTAAAATGAGACTCCACTGACTAGTTAAAATGAGACTCCACTGACTAGTTAAAGTGAGACTCCACTAACTAGTTAAAGTGAGATTCCAATAACTAGTTAAAGTGAGACCCATATAACTAGTTAAAATGAGACACCACTAACTAGTTAAAGTGAGACACCACTAACTAGTTAAAGTGAGACCCATATAACTAGTTAAAATGAGACTCCACTGACTAGTTAAAGTGAGATTCCACGCTTTCTTTTTCTATTATATCGAGGTTTTATTTTGGTCGCGAGTCGAATTTTCATTTATAAAAGCTGTCAACAAAAAAGAAAAAATTATGTTAAAAAATGTATGTGGTATTTCAATAAACAGGTCCACCTCATTGTAGTTCAAATGCCTCTAAAATAGCGCATGTAGACCATTGAGCACGTGTGTGTAGACTACTGTGCACGAGTGTGTAGACCATTCAGATGATACAATTTAAATCAATACTCAATACGAAGTTCAAGATTAAACCATTGCAACGCACTTAAAACTTAGAACCCTTGGGCAAAACTCTTTTGGTCTTTCCATTTAATCGGTAGAACCTCCATTGTTTTCTAATTGGTGCGGCAAAACCGCCATTGTCTTCTAATTTGTGCGACACAACCTCGATTGACTTCTAAATGAAGCGGCGCAACCTCCATTGTTTTCTAATTTGTGGGGCAACACCTCACTTTCTTCTCCTTTTTGTCTAAGGTTTAATTTCGGCCTTCTTAAATTTCCCACTTCAAAAAAAAATAAAATCTCTCAACTTAAAAAGGGACGCTGTATAGTCAGCTTTCTATCAACGCCGAGGCCATTTTAGTGCGGGGGTGGGGGGGGGCGGAGATTCATCACGTGGTTTATTAAAAGACGCTACCTATTGGTAAATGCCACTTTGGGAAAGCTCCACGGAGACATCCATTGTTTGTGTTTGTAAACACCGCGACAATGTTACCCAAACATTTTCTCGGTGCGGAACATTATCAGCCATCGACGTTGTCAGATCCAAGAGTTTAACTGGCACTAAGCCGCCATTTCCGAGTCGGCAGTACATGTCTAACATTTGCTGCCTACCTACGGGCTCATCATCTTGGCCTAAGGTGAAGAAAGATTTGTATACCACTTACTTAAGTCTTGGAGTTTTGTTCGTCTGCGAGTCGCTTAGCGACGATTAAATCTTATTTTACAGAGAAACTAGATACCTTTCAGTAAAATTCCAGCTAGACTCTATCTTAGGACTATAGACTGTCAGAGTATGTAATTGAACTAGACTGATGTTATTGAACCATTAAGTTCTATTATTTTGAACTAGACTTATATCTATATTATTGAACTAGACTGTGTGTGTCTACGTTTTTATTGACTAAACTGTACGTCTTCGTTCCTGAACTAGATTATGTGTCTGTTTTTATTGAAGTAGACTATATGTCTGTTTTTATTGAAGTAGACTATGTGTCTGTTTTTATTGAAGTAGACTATGTGTCTGTTTTTATTGAAGTAGACTATGTGTCTGTTTTTATTGAAGTAGACTATGTGTCTGTTTTTAGTGAAGTAGACTATGTGTCTGTTTTAGTGAAGTAGACTATTTGTCTGTTTTTATTGAAGTAGACTATGTGTCTGTTTTAGTGAAGTAGACTAAATGTCTGTTTTTAGTGAAGTAGACTATATGTCTGTTTTTAGTGAAGTAGACTATATGTCTATTTTTATTGAAGTAGACTATGTGTCTGTTTTAGTGAAGTAGACTAAATGTCTGTTTTTAGTGAAGTAGACTATTTGTCTGTTTTTATTGAAGTAGACTATATGTCTGTTTTAGTGAAGTAGACTAAATGTCTGTTTTTAGTGAAGTAGACTATATGTCTGTTTTAGTGAAGTAGACTATGTGTCTGTGTTATGAAAATAGTCTATGTGTCTATGGCATTGAACTGGCTTATCTAATCCACTGAAAAGAACCCAACTTATTAAAAGTCTAACATTTTGAAACGGCCTCGGAAAAGTTCGGAGGTTTTCAATTATTTTATTTCAAACATTTTACTGGACATCCACATATTTACACCCGTTAGCGCTGCGGCTGTCTGTACCCCCACCCCCTATTTACAAAAAATCCTTCCAAAGACTAGTCACAAATACTACTACTCCAGGTAGGCATGTACCTTATATTCTTATTTTATACACTACAGACGCTCCTTTTCTAAAGAAATGTATTTTATCCTACGCTTATCCATGGTTTGTGTATAGTTTTGTACTTTTATTAGTGATTTGAATGTTGACCGTGTGTTGGTTTTCCTGGTTTGTTCAAGCAACTCATTTCATGCCCCTATGTCAGATGGGATTTGTCTGAGTACCGTTCTTGCGAGTGGAATAAGAAAATTGTTTTTTCATCGCTAGTTCTATATGAGGGTTGCATTAGTTCATTTTTTGGTTTTATTTACAAGTTAGAATTTACTTCCTTATGTATTATTACTACTTTGTTCTTTATTCTTCTATCCTCTAGTGTTTCTAGGTTTAATGATTTAACTAATGGTGTTACTCTTGTCAATTTGGAATATTCAACAGTAATGAATCTTGCAGCTCTTTTTTTCCAATGACTTCTAGTTTATCTTTGATTTCTTTCGTAGAAATCTACAACGTTGTGTTTCAAGTAGTAAATGCTTGAGACAATTCAACATTAGGAAAAAAAATATGGGAAGTTGTAATCAAGATCATAGAACTAATTCTTGGAAGCAGTATGCAAGATTCTAGGAACTAGTATAGAAGATTCTAGGAACTAGAATAGAAGATTCTAGAAATTAGTATTGAGGATTCTGTGAATTAGTAGAGAAGATTATTGGAACTAGTATAGAATATTTTTGGAAGTAGGATAGAAGATTCTATGAATTAGTATATATACAAGATATGAGAACCTCTTTAGTTTTCATGTAACCAGTGGCGAAGCTGGGCGGGGTGGGGGGGGGTGCTGTCCGCCCCGGGCGGCACATATTTAGAGGGTGGCATTTGGGGGCATTTGAAAAGTACAGCCATTTCAGAGAACCGCAATTTTTCTTTTGAAGGGGGAAAACCAAGGTGAAACAAAAATATTCGTAATTTCGAGTATAAATTAACGCATTAGCACAACACTAGTTTGATTACATAGTGGTTGTTATAACTAACGCAAAACCGTTCAAAAATTTAAAATCGCGCAAAAAAGGTATCGATTTGGAAAATTAAGCGCTATACGTCACAGATGATGCTTTTTATAAAAAAAACTACACAAAAAACACATCACCCCCTGGGTCGAATAATATGAGCGATTAATATCGCCACGACAGTTTTTGCATGGAATTTCGACATGCGCAGAATGATGCTCGAACAAGTACCTACATGGCATGGTGGTTCAAATATTGTGTTTAACGTGAAAGTAGTAATTTATATTACTGTTTCAGCTTTCAGAAAATTATTGTAAGTTAAGTTAATAAAAATTAAATTTATATTGTTTTTATTGCATAAAATTAACACAAATAATGTGTAATTAGTTTGAATTGGTCTATTTTATGGAAATATTATTAAAATTTATGTCAAGAATATGAAAATATTCAAATTTCTCCGTTAATAGACACCACAATATGCAGAAGTATATCGAAAAAGATATACTTTAAAATTTCAAGCACCTTTAAAAATTGACATTTGAAGAAGTAACTAGTAAAACGAGATCATATGCTGGAATTTTACTCAATTCAATGCAATCTTTTCCTTTTCCATTTTATCTCAATTTATGGGGACCCGTTATTTTAAAAATTAATGCAAACCCATTTCATGGAACAAAGAGATGTGCTACTACAAAACGCTGTTATATCAGCCAAAACAATTTGTGAAAAGTTGGTGATATCAACTGAACGCCCAGTTAGAATAAGAAAAAATACTAGTGGGAAAATTCAGAAGACGTATTTCTATCTTTAGAACAAGAAGTACAACGAGAAATGTTTTATCCATGGCTGGAATTATAAAAGAAAATAAAAGAACGCTTTGATGAGTTACATATCATTTCCAGAAAATATTCGTCTATAACACCACGTAACATACTAAATGAAGAGTTCGAACATCAAATAAGTACTTAAAAACATTGATAAATAACAGTTTAATATTGCAAGAAAAAGGATCCAGTTTTTTATGGCTGTACAACACTACAGAAGAGGCATTACGTTAGAAAAACGAGGGGAAAAGCCACCAAGATCTATAACATATAGATTCGAAAATTTTGTATGAGTCTATTTCGAAAAATCGTCTAAACACCACGTAACATACTAAATGAAAGTTCGAACATCAAATAGTAACTTAAAAACATGATAAATAACAGTTTAATTTGCAAGAAAAGGATCCAGTTTTTTATGGCTGTACATACACTACAAGAAGAGGCATTACGTTAGAAAAACGAGGGGAAAAGCCACCAAGATCTATTAAAATTTATTTAACAGTATAGATTGGAAAATTCTGTACCCAACATTGTAATTTTGCTAAGAATCTTTTCAACAATTGCTATCAGTGTCACTAGTTGTGAAAGGAGCTTCTCCAAACAGAAGTTGATTTTAAAAAATTATCTTTGTTCTACAATGAGTGATTTAAGACTACAAAATCTTGCAATATTGTCCATAGAACAAGATATTACAAATAATTTAAATTTTCATAGCTACAAATTTTTCTAAAATGAAAGTTAGGAAAGTAAATGTATACATATATATGTTAACATACTAATGTGTGCAATTTCTTTGTTAAAATCATTTATTTATTAATTCAAAATAAAAGCATATTAATTGGTAATGTTTTTTGAGTGTAAATTTGGAATATGTTTTGTCTCATTTGGGGGGATGGTGGGGGATGGGGGACCTGCGACCTCACTAACTTTCTTGTGGCCTTTAAAAAAAGTATCTTGTATTTTTATAAATGTGTATTTATAGGTATATCATCTTATGCGGTCTCTTTTATTACGGCTTACATAAAAATGGCATGCAATGGTAAAAATGTTCCCCACATATACTTCGTTTCAATTACAAGTATTTATTCATTTTTATTACTTTATAAAAAACATCATATGATTGACGGCCCCCGTCCATAAATGACGTTACACGTCGTCACAAAAACTTATACACCTTCTTCAATATGACGTCACAAAGCTTTGCGGGCCCCCCCCCCTAAAAGCCATATTTTCTATTTGAAAATGAACTCCTTTCAAATCAATTTTTTTGGTCATATAAGTATGTTTTTAGCGTAAGGCTGCACACTAATATCGTAACATGCGCGAAGCCATGTAAAACGTCATTAAATAAAGTGTCAGTAATCAAATACGTAAGTGGAACTTCTTTTTAAAATTGCGCTTTTTGATGTGACTTAATATTTTTTAAACACACCCTCCCCCTCGTCACACATCGTCATCACAAATGTGTGACTCCCCTGCCCCCCCCAGGTGCATGACTTCATTTATGGACGGCCCCTAAAGAGGGCGGCAAATTGGAGACCGCCTCGTGCGGCAAAATGTCTAGCTACGCCACTGCATGTTAACACTAAGTTCCTAAACTCAGCCTATTGTAAACAGTGGGATTATGAAAAAAAATAGAGTTTTTAAACAATGCAGTGAAGTGTTTTATTTACAACCTTTATTGCACATCAGGTGTGCACAAAACGTTTCGAATGTTGAACCTATCCACACAGAATATGTAGGTGATGTACTTGGCAACATTTCTTTTGGAATGTGGGTCAAAGCATCGGATAACACACGCTTAGATGGAGGTTACATCATTGCAAAACTATCGCAGGTGAATTTTAAAAAAAACTTACTAAAACTTAGGTGAATATTAAAACACCATTTGAAATAAGGAAAAACAGCAAACAATTTCATTGTTTAAAATGTTATCGGATGTTGACTTCAGAGATCCTTACAAATGTTGAAAAAAAGTTAGTTCTCTTGTTTACTATCAATGTGATCTGCACCTGCAGATATTATCTGTGACTGTAGATATAATCTGTGACTGTAGATATAATCTGTGACTGTAGATATAATCTTCGACTGGAGATATAATCTGTGACTGTTGTAGATATAATCTGTGACTGTAGACTATGGCGGCTTAAAGGGGGGGGGGCTGAACGGGCTAAAGCCAGGGGCCCCCGATGTTTTGGGGCCCCCAAATTTAGTATATTTTATAAGAAAGATGGACAAATGTTTGAATGAATTCCTGAAAATATCATAAATTAAATAGATTAATTTTTAAAAAAATGATTTTATAGGCTCACTAAGAGAAAATATTAAAGAGTATTGTTTATATTGTTAAATTTCACAATTTTCATCAGGCTCGTGTGGTCTTGAGGTAAAAAGTCGCCCTGCTGTGCAAGCGGTCACGCGATCAATTCCCGGCGCGGGCACAAATATTTTTTTTTAAAATTGTATTTTTACACTCAATATTAGGATACCGGCAAACAGTTATTTCTTCGTATTCCATTTTTTCATGAATAATCTTTGGCTGGGAAGGCCAATACCGTAGTACAAACAAAGTATGTTAAAGGAACCGATGAACTATTTAGTTACAAGTTACAGTCTTATATTAGCTGCTAGCAATCATTTTATTTAAAGGGACGCTGGCTGGATAGGGCCAGGGACCCCGTTCAGTCTTAATCCGCCCCTGACTGTAGATATAATCTGTGACTGTAGATAAAATCTGTGACTGGAGATATAATCTGTGACTGTAGATATAATCTGTGACTGTAGATATAATCTGTGACTGTAGATATAATCTGTGACTGTAGATATAATCTTCGACTGGAGATATAATCTGTGACTGTAGATATAATCTGTGACTGTAGATATAATCTGTGACTGTAGATATAATCTGTGACTGTAGATATAATCTGTGACTGTAGACATAATCTGTGACTGTAGATATAATCTGTGACTGTAGATATAATCTGTGACTGTAGATATAATCTGTGACTGTAGATATAACCTGTGACTGTAGATATAATCTGTGACTGGAGATATAATCTGTGACTGTAGATATAATTGTGACTGTAGACATAATCTGTGACTGTAGATATAATCTGTGACTGTAGATATAATCTGTGACTGTAGATATAATCTGTGATTGGAGATATAACCTGTGACTGGAGATAAAATCTGTGACTGTAGATATAATTGTGACTGTAGATATAATCTTTGACTGTAGACAGAGCTGTCTTTATACCAGTTTGGGCCCCCGGGCAAAGAAATAGTGTTGGGCCCTTTCCCCGCAGGAATAGAAAAAATAAATATACATAATATATATAGATAAACATATTCCCATGGGGCCCATATGCTCGTGGGCCCCCGGGCTAATGCCCAACAGGCCTATGCTTTAAGACGGCCCTGACTGTAGATATAATATGTGACTGTAGATATAATCTGTGACTGTAGATATAATCTGCGACTGTAGATATAATCTGTGACTGTAGATATAATCTGTGACTGTAGATATAAGCTGTGACTGTAGATATAATCTGTGACTGTAGATATAATCTGTGACTGTAGATATAATCTGTGACTGGAGATATAATCTGCGACTGTAGATATAATCTGCGACTGTAGATATAATCTGTGACTGTAGATATAATCTGTGACTGTAGATATAATCTGTGACTGTAGATATAATCTTCGACTGTAGATATAATCTGTGAATGCAGATGTAATATTATACTTTAATTATAAGTGTATTTAAGTGTAGGTGGGAAAGTGTACGTTTTGTGTGTATGCAAATGTGTGTTTAAGATTGTGTGTGTGAAAGCCATGCACTTTTTAATATCATAAAAAAAACAACTTTGCCATTAGGTTTTTAATACAAGCTACATATAATTATCAATTAATATACACAACATTTACATACTTTTATGTGAATGGCTTCATCAGTACAGATAAGGAAACAAAAGTGTTTAATGCAGGTATGCTTCAGGGCGCCAACCTTTTGAAGCGGTTAGCCAAAAGTTACAATTTACAACATTTTCCAGTTTTTAAAAAGCCACTAACATGAGTTTTTAACATAAAATAGTATAATTATTAATATTTGCGCATGGAACTAGAGAGCCGCACCTTGTCATCGAAAGAGCCACAGGTTGCCGACCCCTGGTCTAATATTATCGCATAGCGACCATACCATGAAAAGCTAATCAATGGAATACAAGAAGAAGAGTGGGCCAGGGTTCCTAACAAAGACAATACAAATTGGAACAGAGAGGGAGTGTCAGAAATTACAATTAAAACCAAGATTGATATATATACTGCGGCTATGTATAAATTTGAACTTGATTCAAATCATTCAGACTTGACATACCAAATCAATAAGACTTAACATACCAAATCATTCAGACTTAACATACCAAATCAATCAGACTTGACATACCAAATCAATCAGACTTGACATACCAAATCAATCAGACTTGACATACCAAATCAATCAGACTTGACACACCAAATCAATCAGACTTAACGTACCAAAAAAATCAGCTCACTTATCATACCAAATCAATCAGACTTGACACACCAAATCAATCAGACTTAACGTACCAAATAATTCAGACTTAACATACCAAATCAATCAGACTTGACATACCAAATCAATCAGACTTAACGTACCAAAAAATTCAGCTCACTTAACATACCAAATCAATCAGACTTGACACACCAAATCAATCAGACTTGACATACCAAATCAATCAGACTTAACATACCAAATCAATCAGACTTGACATACCAAATCAATCAGACTTGACATACCAAATCAATCAGACTTGACATACCAAATCAATCAGACTATACATTTTACCGTATCACTGGCAAAAAAAAAGGAAATTGTTTTACTCAATTTGTTCATAGATGTTTTAGATTTTTTTCCACTTAAGGTAGTGTTAAAGAAATGATTCTTAAATTGGGATGACGAAAAATGGATAATGTTAATGATAATTTTGATTATCTTGCTTCCAAAAGTTTTAGAAACGTTGACACCTTTAGAGCAAGCGAGCGTTCACTTCATGTTAATACGAAAGTTGTTCCTTCTTTAAGCCTGATTGTTGTAACAGCGGAGTGTTGGAAACGTTCACCTCATGTTGATATGACAGTTGTTCCTTCTTTAAGCCTGATTGTTGTAACAGCGGAGTGTTGTAAACGCGGCCAATGAGTCGAGTGAAGGAGAGAAGGTCGGTCATGTTTTACAAGGTGGAAAAACTTTCCCAGATTAACATAGACAAATTTCCATCCCCGATTGGATCATTCCACAAGACGATCCAATACTCCGATGGGATCTTTACACAATACGATCCAATACTCCGATGGGATCCCGTACCCAATATTATCCTGTTTGCAAACGGGTCCCGTTCTTGTTGGAATCCCATGACCTGATGTGATCCCATATCCCATAATGTAAAAAAGGAGTGAAGAAAACAGTCAGAGGAAAAAGTAGCAATAAAGTATATGTATAAAGGAAAAAGGTGAGTGGATTCATTTATTTGGTTGGTTGTTTGTTTTGTTTGCTCAGCACAAGTTTCTAAATGGATTGATAGATATTGAACAAAATCGACCACATATCCAACATGATCAAGTATGATGTATAATAAATGGGTTTTGACTTTTACACGATGTACCGATTGGGGCCGGGGGCCCATAATGCTTGTTTTTCTTACACCAACTAATTAAATCTAATATTTTAAATACAGAGTACACACGTCTGAATTTAACAATACTATTGTGCGGCTGGATAGCGAAGTCAATAGTGCGCTCGCCTCACAAGCTGAGGGGCGTGGGATCGATTCCACGATTAAGCCATTATCAAAATGTTGATGAATGACTTACGCTAAGAAAGTCCTCCGCTGACCTGGAGAGGGATGGGCGCCGCCAGGTCTATCATGCCCGAGAATGTTCTTATGTACCCCTACGACTTCGGGGTTATAACGACCACGAGGTTATGGGACTAAAAATATTTTTTAAAAAAAATTGTGTTGTATGAAAATTCAACCAACAGTCTAGTATTTATCCTATCTGAAATATACATCAGTCCAGTATATAACATATCTGAAATATACATCAGTCCAGTTTATAACATATCTGTAATATAGAACAGTGCAGTGTGTAACCTATCTGAAACATACATCAGTCCAGTATATATCCTATCTGAAATATACAACAGTCCAGTATATCACCTATCTGTAATATACAACAGTCCAGTATATATCCTATCTGTAATATACATCAGTCCAGTATATATCCTATCTGATATATACATCAGTCGAGTATATATCCTATCTGTAATATACAACAGTCCAGTATATATCCTATCTGTAATATACAACAGTCCAGTTATATCCTATCTGTAATATACAACAGTCCAGTTATTATCCTATCTGTAATATACAGTAGTTAAACTTATATTTATTTAAATGTAATCCACTCCGTTTGGGAATGATCCAATATCCTCTACAAATGCTAGAGTTAATTAAGGAATATTTACATCGTAACTTGATGGAAAGGGCCCCTACCAAGGCAATAACTCTCTGTATTTATACTGAGAGTCATAATAGGGGCCCCAACCTAAACGTAAAAAAAAACGCAAATGATTTATTTTGCATTTCTTCTGAATTATGTGACTTTTCTTATGTTTCTGTGATGCTGTGTTCACTCACCGTTTAAGGTATGCGGAACAAAGCCAGTCAGCACCGTACACCCCACACCCTCCAGAAAAAAACAACTTAGTGTGTTAATAGATATAGGGGGCGCGGTGGTCGAGCGGCAGCGCACTCGGCTGGCGTACCAAGAATTTCACGGGTTCGAGTCTCGGTGAAGACTGGGTCTTGTTCCCGAGGCTAAAGGGCGTCCCTGAGTCCACCCAGCTCCGAATAGGTACCTGACATCAGTTGTGGAAGCAAAGGCGGCTGGGCATTGTGCTAGCCACACAATCTCCCTGTATGCCGTGGCCTTAAAAACTTGTGAACGCTGCTTCACTTGCCCCATAGGCCAGCATGGTCTGAAAGAGAAACGTAACTTACTACATATATATATATATATAAGGGACTTCATATATATATTAAATCTTATCTAGCATTGTGATACGCTTTTGAGATATTCTCAATTAATATAATGTATTTCTCAGATTTAAAGTGCAAACTGCCACGATTAATTTTTGAGTTGACAGTAGTCGGGCGCATGTAATTCAAATGGTGTGTGGTCATGAAATTGAAAGAGAGGCTATATAACGATTGTAACCCTTAAGTTGAAAAAAAAATTAATAATGCTTTATGATTTCACAATAATAAAATACAACATGCAAACAGGATATTTTTATATTTTAAAAAATTGCCCGAGGTTTGGAGAGCAGAGGAGAATGTAGGCGGGGGAGGCAGGGAGTATGGCGATAGAATTTGATCCCTGGTGCCTATCTCAAAGGTAGAGGGAGGATGAAAGGCAGAGTTAACCATCTTAAATGATAACTTACATGTGGAAGCTGGGCTTTCAAGCTGGTTTTTGTGTCAGCGCGATGTGGGAGATGGGTAGTTACGACAGGAAATAAGATGGTCCTTATGAGGGACACTAAGGTAGTTTACGAGGCGGTGTTGAATGTCCAAAAGCGCAGAAGGACAATAACAGTGATGTTTATGTAGAGGGCATTGAGCAAGATGTGGATTATGTCTTTGAGTGATTTCAAGTTTTCTTGATTGGACCATAGAGGTTCTCATGAAATGTTTGGACCACAGAGGGTCTCATGAAATGTTTGAACCCCAGAGGATCTCATGAAATGTTTGGACAGCTATTTCCCCCTTGTCCGCCTCATTGGTCAGAATAGATCCTTTTTGCGTTCTGCCATCCCGTGAGGGAGGAGGGATATTGGCTTCAGGTATTTAAGTGGTCTAAGGTTGTGTTGTGGAAAATCATCACGTCTTGACTCCACAACGGGACTTCACAATGTGACTTCACAAGGGGACTTCACAAGGGGACTTCACAGGGGGACTTCACAAGGGGACTTCACAAGGGGACTATAGATAAGCGTAGGACGCAATAATCTTCTGGATAGAAGGAGCGTCTGAAACAGATAAGATAAGATAAGACTTCACAAGGGGATTTCACAAGGTGACCCCACAAGGTGACCCCACAAGGTGACCCCACAAGGTGACCCCACAAGGTGACCCCACAAGAAGGCTTCAAAAGAGGACTCCACAAAGGGACTCCACAAGAGGACTGCACAAGAGGACTCAAAAAGGGACTCCACAAGGGGATTTCACAAGTGGACTCCACAAGAGGACTTCATGCTTTGAAAATTTGTTGATGGTAAGCAACTAGTGTCTGTCTTTCAACCGATATTCATGGTAAATTTTTTTTTAAAATTTAAGTTAAAATTAATCAATCAATCATTTCAAAGAAAGTGAAGGAAAAATCACCACCACCACCACCAACAACAAAAACAACAACAACAACAACAACAACAACAACAATACGAAGGTAAACATTCTTTCACCACTGACATCAACCTCCCTTGATAAGTGAGTTAAATTATTGGCAGAGTTATCCTCACTAAAATGGACTTGTAAATTTTTTTTATACCAGACCTTAGGTTAAAAATAATAATAAAACAACTTTAAAAACAAAAGCAGAAACCGGGTTTCTCCCACTGGTGATTCATGTAATGAGGGAAACAACTGCCGGGCACATTATTACAAAAACAGAGTTATTGGCCTTTGGAAACTATTAAATGACGTCACGATGCTTCCACCCAAGACGTGCGTGAGGCAGGTAAAGGTGTTAAGTGAGCAGGGGGGATTCGGGGTAGTCTGTCCGTGGCCAGGGGCGGTTGGGGGGGGGGAGGGCGGGTAGGTGGAGAGGGTGTTGCGTGATTTGTGAGGTTATGTTAACTGTTTATTTTACCCCCCCCCCACACACACAACAAACAACTTCAAAGTTTTCTAACGACTTCTCACATACGTCTGGGGCTTCCTAGCACGTACTTTACTAACGACTTCTCACATACGTCTGACGCCTCCTAGCACGCAGCTTACTAACGACTTCTCACATACGTCTGACGCCTCCTAGCACGTAGTTTACTAACGACTTCTCACATAATCTATCTATATATATGATTCACCAAAGCGAGTATGTGCAAATAAGCATGACGAATGACCCTCGCTGGGGTCGACCAATCAGTTTATGGTTTGGCAAGTGGAGGTTCACTTGTGTTGTTCCTTCACAGAATAACATGTGATTCGCAGTGTTGTGGTTACCACGTCCGCCTTGCACGCATAATGTCCTGGTTCAAGCCCCAGCGAAAACATTATTTTTTAATTTTTAAAAATGTGTGTTTGTGCCCGTTCTTTCCCACATTTTTTTCGAACATGGCTGACCCTCGCTAAGGTTGGCCAATCACAGTTTAAGGTTGGCAAGCTAGGGTGGTGGGCAAGTAGATAACCTTAGTGCGAATGTTTCAAGACCACCAATGCGTCGGTGGACCCCCCCCCCACCACCAACGTTCACGCCAGTTGTTTTGATTTCTTCCTGCTGTAGTTTGAGTCCGTTCTTTCCCCTCTTTCTTTGCACTCTCCATGAGCAAGTCTGCGGCGTATGCTACGCCTTGTGGCGTATCTAGTATATATAAATATATATATTTATCATCATATATATATTTACGCTCAATTATCACTGATGCCTAACGTTAAGGGACATTACTCTGCTTTTTTAAAATTTTGTGTTGTTAGCAGTGCTGATTGACTCAAAGAGTTATTTCTGGTGCAGTAATTTGGTGCGCTGCTTTCTAAAATTAGTTTAAAAATCGTGTGGTGATTAGCACTGTAAAAATTATTATATAAATACTTTGTTTAATTTTCAGGAATATTTCGTATTTATCATACAAGGATAAGTTACTTCGGCTTTTGACCTAAAAAAAAAGTGGGCGCCGTAGGCGCCCTACAATCTCTATTTCAAATTACTTTGTGTACATTTAAGGTAGTTTAATGTTACGTATCTATCATACAAGGACAAGTTTGTTGGGCTTTTGAAAAATGTGGGCGCCATAGGCGCCCTAAATAAAAGTGGGCGCCGCAGCACAACCTATATTATATACATACTTTGTGTACATTTCAGGAATATTTCGTATTTATCATACAAGGATAAGTTACTTGGGCTTTTGACATAAAAAAAAATAAAAACAAAAACAAAACAAAAAAAAACTATTATAAAATGCTTTGTGTACATTTATGAAAGTTTAATATTACGTCGTATTTATCATGCAAGGACAAGTTAGTTGGGCTTTGAAAAAGGTGCGCCCTTAAAAAAGGGGGCGCCGCAGCACAAACTAGTATATATATCTATACTAGTAAAAGGCAAAGCCCTCAATCACTCACTCACTCACTCATTCATCACTAATTCTCCAACTTCCCGTGTAGGTAGAAGCATGAAACTTTGGGAAGTTGTCGAGTAGCCTCTCGCGACGAAAATTGGAGTAAAAGAATTTTAAAAATAACACTCATGGGGGCCGGGGGCCCAAAAACGTTTTTTTTTCCTTATATGGCCTATATAAAATTTGAAAATCACAAATTCTCCTGTTTTCCGAGTAGGCAGAAGCATGAAACTTTGGGAAATTGTTGAGTACAACCCCGCGATGGTAACGGGAGAAAAAATATTTAAATTATCACTTCCTGGGGGCCGGGGGCCCAAATGAAGTTTTTTCCTTATATGAGCTTTATAAAAACTAAAAATCACTAATTCTCCTATTTCCCGTGTAGGTAGAAGCATGAAACACTGGGTAGTTGATAAGCACACTTCCGCGATGGTAAAAAGCAAACAAAATATTTAAAATAACACTTAATAGGGTCCAGGGGCCCAAATGTAGTTTTTTTCTTATATAAAAAACTGACTCATCACTAATTCCCCAACTTCCCGTGTAGGTATTAGCATGAAACTTTGGGAACTTGCTGAGTGCACTCTCTCAACCATAAAAGGCGAATAAGAATTTTAAAATTCACACTGTTGGGGGCCCGGGGCCCAAAAACGCTTTTTTTCCTTATATGGACTATATAGAATATGAAATCACTAATTTTCTCATTTCTCGAGTAGGCAAAAGCATGAAACTTTGGGAAGTTGTTGAGTAAAAACCAGCGATAGCGACGGGGGAAAAATTTTTAAATTATCACTTGCTGGGGGCCGGGGGCCCAAATGAAGTTTTTTCCTAATATGAGCTTTATAAAAACTAAAAATCACTAATTCTCCTATTTCCCGTGTAGGTAGAAGCATGAAACACTAGCTAGTTGATAAGCACACTTCATCGATGGTAACAAGCGAAAAAATATTTAAAATAACACTTAATGGGGTCCGGGGGCCCAAATGTAGTTTTTTTCTTATATAAAAAACTGACTCATCACTAATTTTCCAACTTCCCGTGTAGGTATTAGCATGAAACTTTGGGAACTTGCTGAGAACACTCTCTCAACGATAATTGGCGAATAAGAATTTTAAAATTCACACTGTTGGGGGCACGGGGCCCAAAAACGCCTTTTTTTCCTTATATGGACTATATAGAATATGAAATCACTAATTTTCTCATTTCTCGAGTAGGCAAAAGCATGAAACTTTGGGAAGTTGTTGAGTAAAAACCAGCGATAGCGACGGGAGGAAAAAAAAATTAAATTATCACTTCCTGGGGGCCGGGGGCCCAAATGAAGTTTTTTCCTTATATGAGCTTTATAAAAACTAAAAATCACTAATTCTCCTATTTCCCGTGTAGGTAGAAGCATGAAACACTAGGTAGTTGATAAGCACACTTCAGCGATGGTAACAAGCGAAAAAATATTTAAAATAACACTTAATGGGGTCCGGGGGCCCAAATGTAGTTTTTTTCTTATATAAAAAACTGACTCATCACTAATTCTCCAACTTCCCGTGTAGGTATTAGCATGAAACTTTGGGAACTTGCTGAGTACACTCTCTCAACGATAATTGGCGAATAAGAATTTTAAAATTCACACTGTTGGGGGCCCGGGGCCCAAAAACGCTTTTTTTCCTTATATGGACTATATAGAATATGAAATCACTAATTTTCTCATTTCTCGAGTAGGCAAAAGCATGAAACTTTGGGAAGTTGTTGAGTAAAAACCAGCGATAGCGACGGGAGGAAAAAAAAATTAAATTATCACTTCCTGGGGGCCGGGGCGCCCAAATGAAGTTTTTTCCTAATATGAGCTTTATAAAAACTAAAAATCACTAATTCTCCTATTTCCCGTGTAGGTAGAAGCATGAAACACTAGGTAGTTGATAAGCACACTTCCGCGATGGTAACAAGCGAAAAAAATATTTAAAATAACACTTAATGGGGTCCGGGGGCCCAAATGTAGTTTTTTTCTTATATAAAAAACTGACTCATCACTAATTCTCCAACTTCCCGTGTAGGTATTAGCATGAAACTTTGGGAACTTGCTGAGTACACTCTCTCAACGATAATTGGCGAATAAGAATTTTAAAATTCACACTGTTGGGGGCCCGGGGCCCAAAAACGCTTTTTTTCCTTATATGGACTATATAGAATATGAAATCACTAATTTTCTCATTTCTCGAGTAGGCAAAAGCATGAAACTTTGGGAAGTTGTTGAGTAAAAACCAGCGATAGCGACGGGAGGAAAAAAAATTAAATTATCACTTCCTGGGGGCCGGGGGCCCAAATGAAGTTTTTTCCTTATATGAGCTTTATAAAAACTAAAAATCACTAATTCTCCTATTTCCCGTGTAGGTAGAAGCATGAAACACTAGGTAGTTGATAAGCACACTTCCGCGATGGTAACAAGCGAAAAAAATATTTAAAATAACACTTAATGGGGTCCGGGGGCCCAAATGTAGTTTTTTTCTTATATAAAAAACTGACTCATCACTAATTCTCCAACTTCCCGTGTAGGTATTAGCATGAAACTTTGGGAACTTGCTGAGTACACTCTCTCAACGATAATTGGCGAATAAGAATTTTAAAATTCACACTGTTGGGGGCCCGGGGCCCAAAAACGCTTTTTTTCCTTATATGGACTATATAGAATATGAAATCACTAATTTTCTCATTTCTCGAGTAGGCAAAAGCATGAAACTTTGGGAAGTTGTTGAGTAAAAACCAGCGATAGCGACGGGAGGAAAAAAATTAAATTATCACTTCCTGGGGGCCGGGGGCCCAAATGAAGTTTTTTCCTTATATGAGCTATACAAAAACTAAAAATCACAAATTCTCCTATTTCCCGTGTAGGTAGAAGCATGAAACTTGGGGTAGTTGTTAAGTACACTTCCACGATGGTAACAGGTAAAAACAATATTTAAATTATCACTTAATGGGGGCCGGGGGCCCAAATGTAGTTTCTTCTTTATTAAAACAGACTCATCACTAATCTCGGATTTACCGCGTAGGTAGAAGCATGAAACTTTGGGAAGTTGTTGAGTAGCCTCTCGCGACGAAAATTGGCGTAAAAGAATTTTTAAATTAACACTCATGGGGGCCGGGGGCCCAAAAAAGTTTTTTTTCCTTATATGGCCTATATAAAATTTTAAAATCAACAATTCTCCTGTTTCCCGAGTAGTTTTAAGTACACTTTCACGATGGTAACAGGTAAAAACAATATTTAAATTATCACTTACTGGGGGCCGGGGGCCAAAATGTAGTCTTTTCTTATATTAAAACTGACTCATCACTAATTCTCGGATTTCCCGTGTATGTAGAAGCATGAAACCTTGGGAAGTTGTCAAGTAGCCTCTCTCGACGACAAATGGCGAAAAAGAATTTATAAATTCAGCTTCATGGGGGCCGGGGGCCCAAAATCTTTTTTTCCCCCTTCCATTGGCTATATAAACATTTGAAAATCACTAATCCTCCTATTTCCCGAGTAGGTAGAAGCATGAAACTTTGGGAAGTTGTTGAGTACACTTCCGCGATGGTAACAGGCGAAAAAATATTCAAAATTTCACTTACTGGGGCCCAGGGGCCAAAATGTAGTTTTTTCCTTATATGAGTTATATAAAAACTGAAAATCACTAATTCTCCTAATTCCTGTGTAGGAAGTAGCATGAAACTTTGAGTAGTTGTTAAGTAACATTCTGCGATGGTAACAGGTTAAAAAACTATCTAAATTATCACTTACTGGGGGCCGGGGGCCAAAATGTAGTTTTCTTCTTATATAAAAAACTGACTCATCACTAATTCTCCAATTTCTCGTGTTGGTAGCAGCATGAAACTTTGGAGAGTTGTTAAGTACACTTCCGCAATGGTAACAGGTGAAAAAGAATTTTGAAATTCACACTCATGGGGGCCGGGGGCCCAAAAACGTTTTTTTTTCCTTATTCTGGCTTTATAAAAATTAAAAATCCCTTATTCTCCTATTTCCCGAGAAGGTAGAAGCATGAAACTTTGGGTAGTTGTTGGATAACATTCCGCGATGGTAACAGGTGGAACAATTATATAAATTATCACATAACGGGGGCCGGGGGCCGAAATGTAATTTTTTTTCTTATATGAGCTATATAAAAACTGAAAATCACTAATTCTCCTATTTCCCGTGTAGGTGGAAGCATGAAACTTTGGGCGGTTGTTGAGTACCCTCCCGCAATGGTAGCAGACGGAAAAAAATTAAATTATCAGCTCGATAGGATCACGGGAAGTGTGTCATTTTTTTACTTTTCGTTTTTGTTTTTCTGCGGGACTACAACAGACAGACAGACAAGACGGTGAAGTTAATATATGTATTATATCCATCATGATCCATTTTGAAATCAATTTGTGTTTTGAATTTGTGTTACGCGGGTTCTCAATGCTTACTGAAATCCTAATTTACCGCAGCAAAGCGCGGGTATTTTGCTAGTATATATATATGTATATATATATATATATATATATATATATATATATATATATATATATATATATATATATATATATAATATATATATATATCACCAGAACAAGAACAAGTCATGTGCAAATAAGAATGACGAATGACCCTCTCTGGGGTCGACCAATCACAGTTTTAGGTTGGCAAGGTAAGCTGGTGGAGGGGGGCATGTCTCGAGACCAGTAATGATTCTTGCGCTCACTTTCGTTGTTCCTTTATAAAATTACATGTATTTCGTAGTGTAGTGATTTGTACACCTACCTAACACGCGGAAGGTCCTGTGTTCAAGACCCAGCGGACGTGCTAATTTTTTAATTTTAAAAAGATTTTTATGTTTGCACCCGTTCTTTTCATCCTTTCTTTGCGAACATGACCACCGCGTCGTATATATTTCACGAAAAATCAACGATTCGTTCACTGTATTCCTGCATCAGATAACTTTTTGTTTCTATTGGTCGCATATTTCTGGGAAAAGATCATAGACGAAACTGTTGTTCTCCAACTTCGCAACACGGCTTTAAATATTGTTTCTCAATATTGGGATAACTTCGGCGACGTGCTCTCCGCTGTTCTCAGTGACGGAAACGAAGTCATACACTCTCCTCAACAATACGCTCAGTACATGAATACTTCAGGAGTATATGGTGGCTAGGCAGAAATTATTGCGATGTCCGAAATACTTCCCACCAGTATCATCATCTACTTCCCGCCAATATCATCATCTACTTCCCGCCAATATCATCATTTACTTCCCGCCAATATCATCATTTACTTCCCGCCAATATCATCATTTACTTCCCGCCAATATCATCATTTACTTCCCGCCAGTATCATCATTTACTTCCCGCCAGTATCATCATTTACTTCCCGCCAGTATCATCATTTACTTCCCGCCAGTATCATCATTTACTTCCCGCCAGTATCATCATTTACTTCCCGCCAGTATCATCATTTACTTCCCGCCAGTATCATCATTTACTTCCCGCCAGTATCATCATTTACTTCCCGCCAGTATCATCATTTACTTCCCGCCAGTATCATCATTTACTTCCCGCCAGTATCATCATTTACTTCCCGCCAGTATCATCATTTACTTCCCGCCAGTATCATCATTTACTTCCCGCCAGTATCATCATTTACTTCCCGCCAGTATCATCATTTACTTCCCGCCAGTATCATCATTTACTTCCCGCCAGTATCATCATTTACTTCCCGCCAGTATCATCATTTACTTCCCGCCAGTATCATCATTTACTTCCCGCCAGTATCATCATTTACTTCCCGCCAGTATCATCATTTACTTCCCGCCAGTATCATCATTTACTTCCCGCCAGTATCATCATTTACTTCCCGCCAGTATCATCATTTACTTCCCGCCAGTATCATCATTTACTTCCCGCCAGTATCATCATTTACTTCCCGCCAGTATCATCATTTACTTCCCGCCAGTATCATCATTTACTTCCCGCCAGTATCATCATTTACTTCCCGCCAGTATCATCATTTACTTCCCGCCAGTATCATCATTTACTTCCCGCCAGTATCATCATTTACTTCCCGCCAGTATCATCATTTACTTCCCGCCAGTATCATCATTTACTTCCCGCCAGTATCATCATTTACTTCCCGCCAGTATCATCATTTACTTCCCGCCAGTATCATCATTTACTTCCCGCCAATATCATCATTTACTTCTGAGAACGTCCTCATACCTCTCCTCGCGTTTACAATCCCGGTCAATATCTATCTATATATAATTCACCAGAAATTAGGACAAGCACAAGATGTGTTCAAATAAGCATGACGAATGACCCTCGTTAGGGTGGACCAATCACAGTTTATGGTTGGCAAGCGAGGTGGTGAAGGGTGAATGGCAGGTAGCTGACTCGAGACCAAAATTGCTTCGGCGTCCCCCCCCCCACCCAACGTTCATTCGGGTTGTTACCATTTCTTCGTGCTGCTGTTTGTGTCCGTTCCCGCCCCCCTTTTTTCTTTGTACTATATATGAGCAAGTCTGCGGCGTATGCTACGCTGCGGGTCGTATCTAGTTCAAAACATTTGACTGAAAGATTTACTCTGTGAATGGTGCAGTATATAGGAAGAATATCCGAATATTTTGTATCATTAGTTAAAAAGCCGTCCAGACCTCCATTTATACCACGCATTGACGGGGCTCCGTCTGTCGTCACACTGACAAACTCATCTAGTTGGACGCCAGCATCCGTCAGTGTTTCATCAAGGGCATCCTTGCCTCCAGACCTCCATTTATACCACGCATTGACGTGGCTCCGTCTGTCGTCACACTGACAAACTCATCTAGTTGGACGCCAGCATCCGTCAATGTTTCATCAAGGCCATGCTTGACACCGGTATCACGAGTGGCATCTGTCAGAGCCACTACGTTTGATATCTCTGTCAGATCCACTACGTTTGATATCTCTGTCAGAGCCACTACGTTTAATATCTCTGTCAGAGCCACTACGTTTAATATCTCTGTCAGAGCCACTACGTTTAATATCTCTGTCAGAGCCACTACGTTTAATATCTCTGTCAAAGCCACTACGTTTGATATCTCTGTCAGAGCCACTACGTTTAATATCTATGTCAGAGCCACTACGTTTAATATCTATGTCAGAGCCACTTCGTTTAATATCTATGTCAGAGCCACTACGTTTGATATCTCTTCTCTTACAGCCACATGAAACCTAATGAATGAACACAACCAATTGCGGTGTATCTTGAATGTCTGTTGGTTTTTCTCGAGAGCCAAGCTGAAAGCTACACAATTCTTAAAATCGTTCGCCGTTTTTCCTTCAATATCAGCGTATATGTCTGAAAGAAGTCTGTCAGTGGGTTGAAGTCTGTCAGTGGTGTGAAGTCTGTTAGTGGTGTGGCGTGACATTGGAATTTGTGTTATGGGTCGTGAAGTTTGCAATTATTTGAATCTCTTAATGAAATTTCTTACTCCATATTCTCTTTAACGAAGTCCACATTTCTAATTAAATAAAAAAGTTCCTAACTTTAATGGGACTTACAGTAATACTTTGAACGGCGGATTTTACTGGAACTAGATATTTAAAAGTTTACATCACCAAACTATCAGAAACCAATCGCTCCCTTAAACATCTAAACTTTAAATCCAGCTCAAGTTATTTGAAACACATTTTGTCGTTCTAAATTGTTATCAAACGTCTTCATTTATATTTGATACTCTATAGTCTACTTTGTTTTTGATTTTAATTTCTTTTGTTATTTTACACAACAATTTTATGATATAGTATGTGGTAAGAATTTAAATATAATTATATTACTGATGTAAGTACGTTCTTTCTGTTAATCGTACTGACAATGTCATTAGCCCAAACGTTTACTGTCGTGTTAGTTTAATAATAAAGTCTTACATTTATTGTTTTCATTACACAATTTGTTTGTGTATTTCGTATTTAATTTAAAAGCTTTATCGCAGTCCTATTCTATATGATACATGGCTTTATAAGGATGGCAATGACATAGTTCAGATTTTTTATTTTAAAATATTAAAAAGAAAAATTACAATTTTGCAACATTTATTACGTTACAATTTAACATTAACTAGTTACATTAAATAAATTTCTCACATATCTTCTATATATATAAGACGCATTTGTTGTCTGTCTGTCTGTCTGTTCCCTTATAACTCAAGATCCAGACAACCAAATAACGTGAAATTTGGTACACGTACACAAAATTATACCGGAAAGGTTATTAAACAGGTTTCGTTCCATATATATAAGATACTGGGGCCCGGGGGCCCAAAATGTAGTTTTTCCCTATATGAGCTATATAAAATAAAAATTATTGAAAATTAAGACGTAAAATAATGACGCAAATTAATAAACATTTTGGTGTCGAGATTAACAAGAAGGCGATTATCGCCATAAAATAATTTTTTTGTTGATGTTGCTTTGTTGTTGTTGCTTTTGTTGTTGTAGTTGTTGTTTTGTTGTTGTTGCTTTGTTGTTGTTGCTGTTGTTGTTGTAGTTGTTGTTTTGTTGTTGTTTTGTTGTTGATGTTTTTGTTGTTGTTTTGATTTTGTTGTTGTTGCTGTTGTTGTTGCTGTTGTTGTTGCTGTTGTTGTTGCTGTTGTTGTTGCTGTTGCTGTTGTTGCTTTTGTGTTGTTTTTGCTGTTGTTGTTGTTGTCCACATCCCTTGCCCTGCGACGACAATGTCCTTCAAGTTGTTGTTGCTTTGTTGTTGTTGCTGTTGTATTTGTTGTTTTGTTGTTGTTGCTTTGTTGTTGTTGCTGTTGTTGTTGTAGTTGTTTTGTTGTTGTTTTGTTGTTGATTTTGTTGTTTTTGTTGTTGTTTTGTTTTTGTTGTTTTTGTTGCTGTTGCTGTTTCTGTTGTTGTTTTTGTCGTTGTTGCTGTTGTTGTTGCTGTTGTTGTTAAACCCGGGAAAAGCCGGGTACTTGCCCCTAGTTATGTATAAATCTCAATGATTGTTTGGGAGATAGTATGATTTATTAAAATTTACAGGGGTACATCAAGCTACGAATGCTTTATGTTACGAAAATCCTAGATACGAAAGGCCACTCCAAGAATATTTTGTTCCAAGATACGAAAAACCCTTATCGCAAATGAGAACATTTTATTGAAAAGAAACCCAGGTTCAAACAGTTGGTATTATTGCACAGTTCAATGACATTTGCCTGACCAATTTCAGAAGTATTGTACAAATCAGTTTTAAAAAAAGCTTCCTTGGATCAACACTTTGCTAAGAGACTATCAGCATGCGAAGATGTTGGTGGAAGTGATACGAAGAAAATGAAAGGTGAAACAGAAAATTAGAAGCGCAAAACAAAAGGTAAAAAAAAATATTTAAATTTTTTAAAAATAACCTAAGTTTACATGGTATGTGACGTATTTTTAGTGTAGACTTGTACTAAATGTAAGTGTTCATATAGCATTAATGTATGTAAAGTTTGTACATAACGTATTATTTTCATAAAGTTAAGTTTTTCGTACGTAGTGCTGTAGTGTATCTGTCAACCTCTCTCCTCCCTAACACCTTCTCCGACACGTCGCCTCACTAGAAAGATACACATTTGTGTACATGATATTTTTCATTTATTTTATTCCGTTTTCACTTTTTTTTATCATTATTTATTGGATTAATAATGTGCACTTATAATGACTGAGGGATCCTACTTTGTTTTAGCTCTTGTTTTCTCTAGTTTTAGAAGATATTTTCAATTTTTAGATTTTTTCTTTTTGGCTTGGAACGGATAAGGCATTTAACATGTAAAACTTAGTTCGACATTCGAACAATCCAAGACACGAAAGCCACCACGGAACGGATTAATGTCGAATCTATAGTCTAGGTACCACTGTACCACTGTACCACTGTACCACTGTACCAATGTAGCACTGTACCACTGTACAACTGTACAACTGTACCACTGTACCACTGTACCACTGTACCACTGTATTAATATCCTCTCTGAAAGCTTGTTTTCAAATTTTAGCTCCGTCGTGCCAAATTTAACTGGCATCGATACTATTTAGACAGGTCGTGAGTCTTCGTTTAACGAATACAGCGGCAGACGTGACGAAATTAGACTTAGCAACGTCTGCGAGCGTCTGAGTTTGATAAATGAAATGACTTTTAGGAAATGTGGAGGCTGACATGTTTAATAAAGCATTTAGAAAGTACTGGTTCTGACAAACAAAATGACACATTTAGAAAGTACTGGTTCTGACAAACAAAATGACACATTTAGAGAGTACTGGTTCTGACAAACAAAATGACACATTTAGAAAGTACTGGTTCTGACAAACAAAATGACACATTTAGAAAGTACTGGTTCTGACAAACAAAATGACACATTTAGAAAGTACTGGCTCTGACAAACGAAAGGACACATTTAGAAAGTACTGGTTCGGACAAACAAAATGACACATTTAGAAAGTACTGGTTCTGACAAACAAAATGACACATTTAGAAAGTACTGGCTCTGACAAACAAAAGGACACATTTAGAAAGTACTGGTTCGGACAAACAAAATGACACATTTAGAAAGTACTGGTTCGGACAAACAAAATGACACATTTAGAAAGTACTGGTTCTGACAAATAAAATGACACATTTAGAAAGTACTGGTTCTGACAAATAAAATGACATTAGAAAGTACTGGTTCTGACAAATGAAATGACACATTTAGAAAGTACTGGTTTTGAAAAACAAAATGACACATTTCGAAAGTACTTGCGCTGACAATAAAATGACTCATTTAGAAATTAAGGGCCCTGAAAAAAAAATGGTACACTTTTATTTTAAAACTTCAAACTAAATCGGTCATTATGATTGTTTACTTTGTACTACCTATCTTTGTCTTTGTGCTTTTTGTTAGGCAAGAGTTACCGAGTAACCGTTTTTTTTATAATTTTTTTTTCGGTTGTGTGTAAAAAGTGGCAAAAGCGCGTACATTAAAATTCGTTGTTAAAAACAATATTTGTAAAACAACTTATTAATAAAACATTCACAAAAATAAATGAAATGAGTCAATAAAGTAAGCGCAGATGTTTCATATTCTGTTATTGCTTCTGGTAGATCAGTCGCATCTTGTAGAATGTAGAAAAGGACCTCGATGATCTACCATAACAACACCGATATTCAATGTACGTGCAGAATCACCCATGACCCGCTCGTAAGCCAGCCCCCCCCCCAATCTTTCCCCCCTAGATTTTGTCAAAAAAAGGTCGGCTTTAGAATGAGTATATACGGTAAATAATGTCGGCGTGTTTCACAAGACTCGTTAACTTCCTGTCATTAATTCATTCAAAGAACCAAAATCTTTTTTAGGGCTGTGGAAATTAACGATTAATTTCTCGATTAATCGTTAAAAATTTAACAATTACATTTTTTTTAACGATAAATCGACCCACCAATTATAAATGTATTGGAAGTCAAAAGTAAAATATTTCGGCAGATAAACTAATTTCCGGACGATTACACGAACATTTTGGTTTTAAACTATTGACTGACGTGAATGTTCAAAATGTTGATAAAGGTTATTGGTTATAAAGATTTCATTGGAAGAAATAGTTTGCCTACGATGTTCCCTCTAAGTCTAAGCTTCGTTGGTCCGTGTGCAAAGGTAGAACAAAACTCGTTTGCAAAGTTGTAAAACGTCCATTTTTTGTGGAATATTTTACAAAATTGGCTGCGCTGTGATTCTAAACTCCTGCGTGGTGTTGGTCAAATATCTGCGCAGCCACGCTGCTTAAAGGGGACATTGCTACCATGGTTCTAACTTTTTTTGTGTTTTATGATTTTTGTTTCATGTTAAGAGGAAACGTTTATCAAAATACATTTGTAAGAACTTTGACAGATAACACGCGGGAAGCAATTGAAAACGTCATTAAATAAATTGCAAGCAATGAATTAGTTAAGTGAAAATGTTTTTTAAAGATGCGCGTTTTTTTTAATGTGACGTCTCATTTCTTTAACCCCCTCCCTATCGTCACAAATGCTTGACCCCCTACCCCCTAGGCGCGTGACGTCATTTATGGACGGCCCCTAAGTCCATAACGCTCCCCCTTACTTATCGCTAATTACCAAACTAATGTGACGTTCTAAATGACAAAGTCTTAATTGGTAATACAACATTCTGCTTCGGAAACTCACGAAAACATCAGTCGTTGTCTGACTTCCTCTAGTTACTGAAGCATGAATGTTGTTGTTTTTTTATTTAAATTCTATATTTAGATATTTAAAACAGCTGACCTGAAAGGTTATTGATATAGGAGACTAGGTAATGTGTTTGCTGAAGCCATTGGTTAGCAATGAGGTTTTCTCTGGATATTTAAAAGTTCGCGAAAACTTCCCAAAGTTTGGTATCACGCATTCCAAGAAAGATTAGTGGCGATAACTTTACATTAGGTCTAATTAGTATTATATATATATTTAGCATTGTGAAGTACTGAGCGAAAGTGTCGAATCTGACCCGGGTCACCAGATATTTGAAACAATGTCTAGCCACACTTAAGATCATTTAATGTCTAGCCACACTTAAGATCATTTTCATAAAGAAATATATTTTTGATAAAAAGACTTTCTATTAAGAACACAAAGCTAGAAAATTATTTGAAAATTTTAAAAAACTTCCAACAATGAAAAGCTCACAGCGTAGGTACGAGCAAACAATGATTTCATTGAAGGAGAGTCGAAAGTTAAAGAAAATTTATGGTTTTAGTTTATTACAAGTATTCTTCCCAAGTTGCCCCATTCAGCAATTTTTTTAATTAATTATACATATTTTAGTGAGTGAAAGATCAAAAGCATTTTAATTTTTTGGTCATATTTAAATTTTTAGTTTTATATTATTGAACCAATTAAAACTATTTTCTTTTCAAACGACAAATGTTTATAATGGTTTGGTTTCTGATTAATCTTTAATGACTGTTGTTAAATTTCTGGTTCCGTTTCCGGTAAAAATCTGCATTTCGAAGCATTGACCATTACTGTTGGTCCTACTAAAGTTTGCAGGAAACGAAAATATAAAGAAGAAAATAGAAGCTTTCTACCAATATGGGAAGAGGACTTTGCATTAATCGCTAAAGACAGTAAGCCACTGTGCCTCATCTGCCAAACAGCGCTAGTAAATTTCAAAGCTAGCAATGTGAAGCTCACTATGAAATAAACAACCCCGTAAAATCAATTTTTTTGACTATAATTCCCTTATATATGAGACATAACTAAAAGTATTGATTGTGTTCTCGACTGATCTCCCCTGGCTTTAAAACTGGGGGAAGGGGGGCTGTGGACATCGACGGATGGCGTCAACGCGTGAACTCAACTGGCACGTGGAAGAAAGACAATAACAAACTGTGAAATTGAATTACATATGTTATATCGAGATAAACTAAAATGCATTAATTTAATTACGGTACGTTCGATCGATCTGAAATTTTGATACGATGCATTGTTAGGCGACATGAGGCTATGTGCCAAATTTCAGCTCGATGACATCACGGGAAGTGTGTCATTTTTTACTTTTATTTTTCCGCCCACCCGCGAACGACAGACAGAGAGAGAGAGAGAGAGAGAGAGAGGGAGAGAGAGAGAGAGAGAGAGAGAGAGAGAGAGAGAGAGAGAGAGAGACATACAGAGAGAGAGAGAGAGAGAGAGAGAGAGAGAGAGAGAGAGAGAGAGAGAGAGAGAGAGAGAGAGAGAGAGAGAGAGAGAGAGAGAGAGAGAGAGAGAGAGAGAAAGAGATGACGACAGACAAGATTTCGAAGTTCATATAAGGGATTTTAAAAAAAAGTAATTAACACTTAGCATCGCTGTATCCATGCAATGTGAATTTTAAAAAAAATAGATGTAAAAACAAAGTTTTTGACTATAAATCACTTATATATGAGACATAACTAAAAGTAGTGATTATGTTTAAATGCGACATTTACAGACTGAAACAGAATTATCTCCCCTGGTTTTAAAACCGGGCGCAGGGACGGTAGGGGGTGTGAACATCGACGGTTGGCGTCAACGCGTGAACTGAACTGTCACGTGAAAGAATTATAAACAAATGTTCGGATAGTCCGATCGCTTAAACTTACAAAGCAAGTTAATATAAGGGATTTAAAAGGCATGCTGGCTGGGTTAAAATCTGGAATATCTCAGCAGGAGGCACTACCTTCTGCTTTCAACATAAAACGTGTCACTTTAATTAAGGCAAGATTTTACAATCACTTGGAATATTGCTCTGCTAAACGACCTTATTCTGATGGGGAGTTTATAAAGAAGAATATCGAAGAAGTGATTTCAATATCAGATCAGACTAATTTTAAACTTCAGTGAATGACATTTTAATCTTAACATTGTTTACCTTCCAAGAATGCGGTTGTGCAATGTCTGGACATATCTTGAAAATCACTACAAAAAACATGCCAGGAAGAGACGTAATAAATACATGTACATATAACACAACAAACACAACAAAAAAACATACAATGAATTAAAATTGTTTTTAAAAAATTGTCTGCATGAAAAAGTGAACTCTCCAAATAGAAAGTTTTGATGTTCGACCTGCTAAGAATAGCCCGAAAGATTTATCTGTATCTGGCGTCTTGCGGTTCCACGTCCAGAGACTGAGTCTATCAGGAGATCAGCATGGGTTCTCAGATTCACGTCTGTTTGATGTGACTCCATGTCATCGTGGCCTCGGACCAGGCGCCTGAGTCACGGTAGGTGGCAATCATAACGTCGCATTCTGCTAATAGAGTTATTGGAACGATAGCCCAGCAATACGCGAGATGGGGCCCGGATTAGCGGTACGTAACTCTGACAATGTTGTTTGAATGTACAGGTAATCGTAATAAGTAAGCTAAATTTAGCGTAGACGCGGGATACATGACATATTGCTGCATCGTACGCAGGGAAGAATATGCGCAGGTCTATTAAATGGCAAGAAGAAACTGCAGCGACCAAGGTTCGATAACTTTA
The DNA here is from genome assembly GCA_944989445.1 of Ampullaceana balthica. Classification (NCBI taxonomy): domain Eukaryota; kingdom Metazoa; phylum Mollusca; class Gastropoda; family Lymnaeidae; genus Ampullaceana; species Ampullaceana balthica. The sequence continues at coordinate 120,546 of CALYLW010000721.1, forward strand.
ACGTGGTTGGCTTTCGGAATCAAAAGTTGTTGTTAAAACAAGTAAATATAAAATTATTATTGTTACAAAATTTTGGCATCCGACCGGGATCCGGATTTGGCCGGATTTATGAATTGAAATCTGGTCGGAGCCGAAGCCGGATTTGTAAAAATGGCCGGATTCCGGATTTTCCGGAGCTGAAATCCAGTACACCCCTATTACTGATAGTGAGAAAATTATCACTCGCGAGATAAAAATTGGGATGAAATGATAAGTACAAACTCTCATTGCTACACAAGGTAGTCACATGATAAACTGTAGCCAGTATAAAAACTTGCTCCCACCGCAACGACCCTTTAATTGTTTAATGAATAAATGTCTAAAGATTGAGACATAAAATATTCTATAAATTATCAGTGGTATATATAAATATAAAATTTATGTATAGAGTATCCACCCGATGCTGATTAATTGTGAGTTAGGTGGTTAGGTGGTTAGGTGGTTAGGTAGTTAGGTAGTTAGGTTTCATAACACCAAGTTTTGCCCCAAAAATAATTTTAGACATAAACTTGGAATTGAATTAAACGATACTATACCAAGGCAGAGGCAATCACAATCTTATTATCCAAACTGCGGCGTGTTTACCGCATTTTTAAATATATTTTTTAGGTGGGTAGGGGACGAATAGATACTGACCTTACATGGCAGCGCCTCTGTCTACTTCCGTTAGTCAATGAAATCGTAACCTTCATTAAGTCAAAAGCTTGTAACATACTTGAAAATTGGTGGAGGGGGGAGGGATGAGTTGTGAAAAAGAGGGGTGCAGTGGTCGAGCGCCAGGGCGCTTTTCTGGCGTACCGAGAGTCATGGGCTCCCGTGGCTAAAGGGCTCCCCTGAGTCAACCCAGCTTTGAATGGGTACCTGGCATCAGTTGGGGCAGTAAAGGCGGCTGTTCATTGTGCTAGCCACATAGACCTCTCGTATGCCGTGGCTAAAGGGCTCCCCTGAGTCAACCCAGCTTTGAATGAATGGGTACCTGGCATCAGTTGGGGCAGTAAAGGCGGCTGGTCATTGTGCTTGCCACACAGACCTCTCGTATGCCGTGGCTAAAGAACCCTGTGAACGCTGCTTCACTTGCGACCATCGACCATCATGTTCTGGAACTGGAAAGTTTACTTACTGTTCTGTTTACTGTGAAAAACCTTTAAAGTATAAAAAGAACGATACATAGATAATGAGCATTAACTACGGTTTAAAATATTGTTTCAGTAATGAAACACATTTTTTTAAAAATTCAAACAGAACACAGAGCCACGGTTTACCGACCACTACACCAAGACACTTCCCCCCCCCTACTCTCTCTTCACCCACACCCCTAACGTCCAATTACCTTTTTTCTGTTCCCCGAGCTGGCGTGTTTTGTGATCTTGGCTACAGATAGCGCTGAATGCAACGATGTTTCAGAGTGGCGCTTTTCTCCTTGTTTATTTTTCTTCATCTCCACAAATCTTGGCGCTGAACTACATGACTATATGCACCAGTTGTAAGCTGACCGTGACTTGGATTATCATACAAGATGGCTGGCACTCCCTGCTTTTATGAGGACAAATGATTGAGTCAAAACAAAGAGGTATATAAGCGGTTTGTGACCACATCATACCCCCATCACTTACCCCTCCGCACGGGCTGGGTGATAGCCAGGCATGTGACCACGTCATAACCCCGTCACCTAACCCTCCACGAGGGCCGGGTGATAGCCAGGCATGTGCCCACGTCATAACCCCGTGACCTACCCCTCCCCACGGACCGGGTGATGTCAGGCATTTTACCACGTCATAACCCCGCAACCTACCCCTCCCCACGGGCCTGGTGATGCAAGGCATGTGACACATGAATATAATCCTAAATGTTTTCCTCAAAATAATATAAGATATCGGCGCCCCAGGTGCACATTTAGACACGGCGTTTTAAAGACAAATCATTTGGTTCTAGAAATCGTTAAATACATGTATTGTAGTTTGATTTCTCATGAAGTTCTTAATTATATAAAGTGGATTTTCGCGACACATTGATTACGGTTCTCGATAAAAACGGAATTGGATAAACTGGGTCGCATCCAGAACTAGGCTCTAAGATTTATCCGTGGCGCTTACAGAACTACACCCACAGCTGTTGTGGAAGTCATCGCTTACAGAACTACACTCCCAGCTGCTGTGGAAGTCATCGCTTACAGAACTACACCCCCAGCTGCTGTGGAAGTCATCGCTTACAGAACTACACCCACAGCTGCTGTGGAAGTCATCGCAAACATAGAACCAGTAAGGTAGGGAAAAGGCAATTAAAACCACTGCAAAAAGGTATCGCAGATATCAGAGAACCCTGCTACCAAATGCAGAATAACTGGGGTGGACGTGGGAGGTTGAAGCGGTCCTCATTTATACATCAAGTAACGGAATTTTATAGGACCGTAAAGCCTTCACAAAACAGAAGGCAAACTATAGGCGTCACATTTAAACCGCCCTGTGCGGAGGCTACCCGTCCCAAAATACGTTTTTCTTTGACTGACAAGGCAGTGACGAAACGCAGCTCTGTATACGTACAGAAAGTGGCTGCCCTTGAGACGATTGAAGGGTTCGCGGGAACCCAAGTGAAAGTGTTCACGGATGGATCTGCCAGCTTGAGAGAAAGAACTGCAGGATATGGTGCGCTCATCCCATACCCAAAAGGCGGGCCAAAAAACGAGGAAATTTCGGGACCCTATGGGACTAAGGCATCGAATTTTGATGCGGAGCTTGAAGCTTAACGCAGGGCCACGTAAATGTGCACCAAACCTTGCAAGGGTCGAATATAGTAGGTTTTGACACGGTATTGTTTTGTGACTCGAGATCAGCTCTAGTGGTCCTCAAAAGTTAGAAGCGTACCCTCCACTTGGTTTATGACGTGGGTAAGCTCGAAAGACTCGGGAGTAAGGTAACAGTGCAGTGGATCCCGAGCCACCTGAATGTTGACGGCAATGAAAAGGCAGACTCCCTGGCAAAAGCAGGGGCGGCCCAGCCCCAACCAGAGGTCCCGGTTACTTACCTCGGGGCAAAGACCTGGCTAATGGACCACTTTAGGAACAAGTGGTACCAGGAGTGGGCTGACAATACGACTGCCAGGGGGGGTATTCGCTAACATACCAAGGCCAAGTCGATCAGACCAGTTGTGGAGTTTGAGTCGCAACCACCAGAGTTTAGTGACTCAAATGAGAACAGAGCACCGCCCAACTAACACATATTTCAACAGTCTAGACCATAGCAGGCACTCGAACTGCCGTCATTGCAGCCTGGCCTCTGAAAAAGTACTACACCTGTTAATTTCGTGTCCCGCGCTAGACATAGCCGGGGAGGTTAGGGAGGCAAAAGAGTCCCACGTGAAGACAATGTTATATGACACCGCTCAGCAGATGAAGCAGGTTTCCCAGGTAGTAGCCAAGGCCTTAAGAGACTAGTCTCAGGCCAAAAGAATATGTGGAAGAAGAAGAAGCCCACACAATGTTTTATTACGTCATCAGTGCGTAGACTGTGTAACCACTGTCTCTAGCACAGAAATTGTGATCTTTTCCAAATGTTTGATGATTAAAGCAGTGGAGGTTCTCAAACACTTGTATCAGCCACCCACAAGATCAAAAATGACAGTAAACTTTCTCTCTGCAACAGTTCCCTTCTTATGTGACAATTTACACTTTCATCCGTTTCAAAACGTACATTTGCACACATCCATTGATTTTTTGTCTTATTTAAAAAAATATCCCCGTGTTGTTTGCTCTTAAAGTGAAAAGACGCTAATTTTTCTCTCACTTCAAGTTCCCTATTGTCACCAGAAAAGCCACATATGAATAGAACTGTCAAGTACAATTGAACACTATTCAAACTTTTGAAATCCTTCTGTCAACTGTGACACACAACTTCCTCCTGTAGATCTTTCGCTCAACCAACGGCTGTTGGTCTAAACGTCTAGTAAAGAAACTACTTATTCAGTCACTTCCGACACGAAGTTAAACAACTCGACTTACCACTACCCATGTTGGTCTTGTGTTATGTGTGTATACAAGCTCAATAGATGGTCGTCAGTGTTTTGATATTTCTATCAGATTCTTTCAGACCATCGTTTTCATACTTCAGTTTCCATGAATGTTTTTCTTCTGATTTTATTTTGTTTTGTTGTGTTACTTTAAAAAAATTATTTTTGTTCATTAAATTTTTGCTCTAGAGACAAAACAGTTAAGAAAAATGTTGATTGGCTAATTTTAAAAGTGTAAGGAAAATGTTTCCACTTATTTAGGGAAAAGGGGTTCTGAAATTATTTTATATTCAAAGTAAGTAATAATAAAGAAATGGGAATTATTTAAGCATTAAAAAAGGATTTAAAAAAAATTATTTTGAAATTTGACATTTTGATGTAAAAAAACTAATTCGATACAATAACTAGATTATTGTATTATCTAAGAGATAAAAACACTATACATCTTTTATTGACGCTAACAAGCCGTTGACCTTCTAAATTATCTCAGCCGTGAGACTTATACACCCACGACCCAAGGGGCCGTCCATAAAGTACGTCACGCTATTTTTGACCATTTTAACTCCCCCCTCACCCCTGTCACAAACCGTCACAAATCTTGGATACCCCCCTCCCCTAAAGAACGTCACACTTTTAACAAAAATGTTGTTTTTTATTAACAAAATAATTAAAATTTAATATAAAACATGTTTACCATTGCGTGCCATATTAATGTAAGCACTAATAAAAGAGGCCGCATAGGATGATATACCTATAAATACACATTTATAAAAATACACGATACCTTTTAACCCTAACCCTAACCTAACAAGAAAGTTTCTGAGATCGAAGGCCCCCCCCCCATCCCAACCATGAGACAAAACAAAAATCACACATTTACATTAAAAAAATCATTATCAAACAAAGAAATTGTATACATATTTAGTATGAAACCATATTTATACATTTACTTTTTAAAATAGATAAATCGTGTATTATGCTATCAAAATTTAAATTATTTGTAATATCTTGCTCTATGGACAACATTGCAAGATTTTGTTGTCTTAAATCGCTCATTGAGGAACGAAGGTACTTTTTTTTATCAAATTCAGTTTGAAGAAGCTCCTTTCACAATTCGCGACTTACAAATTAGTGCTGTAATAGCTAAAATACAACAAAATAATAATGTACTTATTAAATTAAAAACGTAAGTTCTCACGAGAAAATTAAATTTCGCTTTGAAATAATATACGTGTAGAAACTGCGGGATTACCGGTATTTTTCTTATAAAAGCGTCATCTGTGACGTTTACCGCTTAATTTTCCAAACAAATGTATACCTTTTTTGAGCGATTAAAGTTTTTTGAACAGTTTTAAGTTAGTTATAACATCCACTCTGTAATCAAACAAATGTTATGCGAATCCGTTATATAAGACTCGAAAGTACGAGTATTTTTGTTTCCCTCGGGTTTTCCCCTTTCAAAAGAAAAAGGGCGGTTGTCGGAAATGGTTGTAAAAATGCCCACAAATGCCGTCCCTTAATGTGTGCCGCCGGGGCAGACCGCCCCTTCCGTGCCCCCCCTCCATAGCTACGCCACTGATGTAAACTGTAAACAAACTAACTATAAATATTTCAGCTACATAACTTCCAAAATTAAACATATAAAATATGAAGATATCCAGTTATATTGAATTATTCAAATTGAAAGTTGACTTCAGTAGTTTGACCTAATGTCGTATGAAGTTGAAGTGAAATATTTAACGCTTGCTTGTTAACATTTGTAGATTTATTTTATCGACTAATCGGCTTGTTATTTAAATTATTGTCTTTGTTGTCAACGGAATACTTTGATTAGTTCTTCTATTAAATTAATTTTAAAGGAAAATTTTGTTTTGAATTGTTTTCTTTTATGTCATGGCCAAACATTAAAACAATTTTGTGTCCCATTTTGGGTAGTTGAAAAAATTGATTGATTCGTCGTGAATAGGTCTGCTTTATACAAGTAAACAACGGAATTAGATTCAATACCATGACCATTTTCCATATAACTAGCTTTTTTTAATTTTCAAAACACTATTCTGTTATTGATGAAAATGATTGCTACATCTATTGATAATAACATATTTATTTCTACCAGAAAAAAAGAAGAAATGGGGAATATTTACATTTTTTATTAATTTTTTTAAATTTATATATTTATAAATAATAATAATTTGTTAATGTTTTAAAAAATACATGCTATTATAGTTTTATATTATTATATATGGCAGTTTATATCATGTCAATTAAAGATAATAAATGATTAAGTCACTGCTTTTCATTGGACTCCCTTTTATAAACGGTGTCTTGATCATATTTAATTTGTTTGTTATTTTTAATTTGGGGGTTGGGGCGAAAAAGGGAGGGGGGGGAGGTTTTATAGGATATGATAGGAAAATAATTAATCAGTAACTACACAGAAGCTGAAAATTGTAGCCATCCGAAAATTGTTCAAATATTGTTTAGATTGTAGTCAACGGTTCATTACGTCAGAGGATGAGCACCATCTTTGACTTTATGAAAATGGAGACACAAAACATTTTGGAATCAACCTTTTTTCGAGAGTTTCTATGAGAACGCTGACTGAAATTTTCATGTGGGACCCAACTTGAACCCTATGCCTATTGAATGCGGATGTCCATCTCCTCCATGTTTATCATTCACTACAACTCTACTTCAAATATTCAGCATCACAAGTCCAAATACTTTCATACATCCTATCATTTGGTCAGATCATCTGTCAATCCATTCATCCTTCCAACCACCCATCCACCCATCCATCCATCCATCCATCCATCCATCCATCCATCCATCCATCCATCCATCCACCTATCCATCCATCCATCCATTCACCCACCCACCCCCATGCCAACCCCTCCACCTAAACATCCATTTATCCATCAATCATTCCATCCATTCATGTATCGTTAACAAGGGGACATAATTTTAAAGTATATGGTAACTAATGTGTCGAGAGCTAAATAAATTTTACAACGTCATAGAATACCTAATTAGTAATTAGACAATATGTCAATTCTGCTGCTAGCTACCGTTGTGCTAAGGGTCACAAGTTTAACCTGACGAGTAGAGCGGGTATGAATATAATTAATACTACTGAGAATTTCACTTTGCCTTTTCCAAAGAAACAAGAAAAACGTCACAGCCTTTACTATGTATCAGTCATCTGCGTACGTGAAAGCCGTGAACTGTACAGCATTCTGTTTACATTTATTTAATTCTTCCTAAGATATCAACATGTTATCAACATGTCATGGTTTGCGATCATTGTCAAGGACATAACTATATGACAGCGTCTCTGACGTTCTTTCCCTGCATTCGTATTGCTTATGTCATCTCGCCACTAATAAACAAGACCTTGGTTAAAATTCACTAACACCAATTGCTATTATGTGGCGTGTTTTGGTTGACAATCTCAACTAAAGTAATAGGTACAGTAGTACATGAATGCCAGGAGAAATACTATCAAACTTAAAACGATTCGATTTTTTCCCCATTGAAAACAACATTTCCAGCCACGGCCTTGATGGAGCCCAGCAACTGCGACCTTCACCTTGGACTCATAGATTTCTGCGCCAAACGTAGGTCTTGTTTTTCTGCTACCCACCACGAACTGTTTAACAAGCAATATTTTCCGTTTGTTAGGGCAGACGAAGTGAGATCACTGTTAATATAAAAAAAATTGGTTTGAGATTAGAGTAAGATTTAAATCGAAATGATTGTATAGACACAACGTTATCGTTGGGGAAATGGCGATAAAAATAGACACACAGTAGGTTTTTGAATGAGCTCGCCGCCATCTTGTGACATCATTGATCCGTTTAATTGTAGATGAGCAAGGGGGAGACCATTCATGTTTGCAGTGTTCAAAAACAAATCGGTGTGTTTTCTGTTCGGGAGCGTTTTACAATGTCATGGTTCACGCAATATAACAAAAAGACATTGACATGTTGACAAGATTAAGTAAGGTCATAATTAAAAATCATGTTGATTAAGTGGTGTGTTAACCTATGACTGACAGGGTATTTGGGACAACGAATTGTAACTTTATCGAAGGATGCTGTGTCTCTTGTCAGATCCATGAGTGTGGATGAATGTGAGGGGGTAGATGTGGATGAGGGTGATGAGTATGAATATGAATGGACCAGCGCCGCAGTTTTTGAAGGAATTAACATAATAAAATGTATCCATAAAGAGCTTGCGTTCTCTACGCAGGTCCTTGTGAAAGTTCCCGGAGTGGATGAACACAGGAAGAAGTCCCTTGGCATGCGCTCCTTTGTATCGGCGGCACCAGGGCCGGCTTTAGGCATAGGAAAACTAGGCGGCCGCCTAGGGCCTCCGATTAGTGGGGGCCTCGCACAGGACTCGTCTGCGAAAAAAATATTTAAGAGCGAACTACGAGTCTAGGACAACCTTTACCCGCCGATTATTTTTAAATAGTGCATGTTTGCATTGTAATATTTTAAATTTTAAATTCATCTGTCCAGAAACATTTTCAGCAGATTGATAAACGTGTAACCTAAATTTACGCTAAATATACAACTGTTGAATATGAAATGTTTTAAGTATTAAACATTTAATATTTAAAAGTTAAATGCTTTTGTAAGTAGCAAAATATAAAAATGTCTTTAAGCATGGGTTTGGATGTAGAAATTTTGTGTGAAAAAAATTATTTGATGAAATTAAGCTGAAACTTCACTGATTTCTCAAAGTATACAATTTTTTTCGTTTTCAAAGATTATAACGGACAACAGCTAAACAAAAATATAATCAAAGATTATTTTAGTAGTCTGGCATCTTAGTGCAACTTAGTGGGAGGCATCTTCGACTCTTTGTCCTGGATGTCCAGGTGGGAGGCATCTTCGACTCTTTGTCCTGGATGTCCAGGTGGGAGGCATCTTCGACTCTTTGTCCTGGATGTCCAGGTGAGAGGCATCTTTCACTCTTTTTCCTGGATGTCAGGGTGGGAGGCATCTTCGACTCTTTGTCCTGGATGTCCAGGTGAGAGGCATCTTTCACTCTTTTTCCTGGATGTCCAGGGAGGCATCTTCGACTCTTTGTCCTGGATGTCCAGGTGGGAGGCATCTTCGACTCTTTGTCCTGGATGTCCGGTGGGAGGCATCTTCGACTCTTTGTCCTGGATGTCCAGGGAGGCATCTTCGACTATTTGTTCTGGATGTCCAGGGAGGCATCTTCGACTCTTTGTCCTGGATGCCCAGGTGAGAGGCATCTTCGACTCTTTGTCCTGGATGTCCAGGGAGGCATCTTCGACTCTTTGTCCTGGATGTCCAGGGAGGCATCTTCGACTCTTTGTCCTGGATGCCCAGGGAGGCATCTTCGACTCTTTGTCCTGGATGTCCAGGTGGGAGGCATCTTCAACTCTTTGTCCTGGATGTCCAGGGAGGCATCTTCGACTCTTCGAGATTATTTTAGTAGTCTGGCATCTTAGTGCAACTTAGTGGGAGGCATCTTCGACTCTTTGTCCTGCATGTCCAGGTGGGAGGCATCTTCGACTCTTTGTCCTGGATTTCCAGGTGGGAGGCATCTTCGACTCTTTGTCCTGGATGTCCAGGTGGGAGGCATCTTCGACTCTTTGTCCTGGATGTCCAGGGAGACATCTTCGACTCTTTGTCCTGGATGTCCAGGGAGGCATCTTCGACTCTTTGTCCTGGATGCCCAGGTGGGAGGCATATTCGACTCTTTGTCCTGGATGTCCAGGGAGGTATCTTCTACTCTTTGTCCTGGATGTCCAGGGAGGCATCTTCGACTCTTTGTCCTGGATGCCCAGGGAGGCATCTTCGACTCTTTGTCCTGGATGTCCAGGTGGGAGGCATCTTCAACTCTTTGTCCTGGATGTCCAGGGAGGCATCTTCGACTCTTCGAGATTATTTTAGTAGTCTGGCATCTTAGTGCAACTTAGTGGGAGGCATCTTCGACTCTTTGTCCTGGATGTCCAGGTGGGAGGCATCTTCGACTCTTTGCCCTGGATGTCCAGGTGGGAGGCATCTTCGACTATTTGTCCTGGATGTCCAGGTGGGAGCCATCTTTGACTCTTTGTCCTGGATGCCCAGGTGGGAGGCATCTGCGACTATTTGTCCTGGATTCCCAGGTGGGAGGCATCTTCGACTCCCAGTCCTGGATGCCCAGGTGTGAGGCATCTTCAACTCTTTGTCCTGGATGTCCAGTTGGGAGGCATCTTCGACTCTTTGTCCTGGATGCCCAGGTGGGAGGCATCTTCGACTCCCAGTCCTGGATGTCCAGGTGGGAGGCATCTTCGACTCTTTGTCCTGGATGTCCAGGTGGGAGGCATCTTCGACTCCCAGTCCTGGATGTCCAGGTGGGAGGCATCTTCGACTCCCAGTCCTGGATGCCCAGGTGGGAGGCATCTTCGACTCTTTGTCATGGATGCCCAGGTGGGAGGCATCTTCGACTCTTTGTCCTAGATGTCCAGGTGGGGGGCATCTTCGACTCTTTGTCCTGGATGTCCAGGTGGGAGGCATCTTCGACTCCCAGTCCTGGATGCCCAGATGGGAGGCATCTTCGACTCTTTGTCCTGGATGCCCAGGTGGGAGGCATCTTCGTTTCTTTGTCCTGGATGTCCAGGTGGGAAGCATCTTCGACTCCCAGTCCTGGATGCCCAGGTGGGAGGCATCTTCGACACTTTGTCCTGGATGCCCAGGTGGCCGCTTCAGAAGCGACCGCTCCGGGGGGGGGTTCCTAGCTGTTACGTCCCTTTCTGGGGGAGGGGGCCAGATAGCTGGGAGGGTCTTCCAGGAAGACCCATGAAGGTCATTAGGCTCGGGGCTTCTGATTTTCTTCCACATGTAGGATCAACAGTAGTCTGGCGCGGCTAATTTGTTTTATTTTATTTTTATATGTTCGGTTTTTATCATCTCTCCAATACTTTATGAAATTTATGAAATAAGTCGATAATCATCGACTTAGACCTTGAGCCCATCGCATTGAAAAGTTAATTTAAAAATGCAATTAATCGATGCTTTTAAACATTTTCATTCTGCACAACCTCCTTCGATGGGACAGAATAAAAAACCTATAGGTTAAAAACCTAGTAATTATAATTAATTTGGAAAATACAACAACGGGACCTCGCTAAGTCCAACTTCTCTAAGACGAAAACCTCCCTTTATCGAATTAATTTTTAGGTCCCGGTCAAATTCCATAAGACTGATTGTATTTTAGATCTCCTTAAATCGAGGATTTTTGGCTTCCAACCTCCCTCAGTAAAATTTTCCAAAGCGTTTGGGTTATTATTCTGGGGTGAAATTTCAGAATGCGTGTTCCGCACAGCCACGTAACGGACACAAATTATTTTCATGATGCATTCCACAAGGGATTACGTGAATCTTTAAAGTACAAAAAAAATGAACAAGACAAGAATAAAGGAGTGACTGGAAATAGGTTAATTCGCAACCATGAATTGTCCATGAAGCACATTCGTGCTATCGGCGCTTGGATTGAACTGGAAAATCGGTTGAAGGAAGGAAAGACAATTAACAAGGAAACACAAAAACTTAAGCAAAAAGAGACTCAGCACTGGAACAATGTTTTACAAAGAATCATTTAAATTGTTCAGTTTCTTACAGAACGGAATTAACCTAAACGTGGCACTGTGGATCGATTGTTTCAACCAGACAACGGAATTTTTTGGGGATCGGTTGAATTGTTATGAATGTACGATTCATGCATAGAAGACCATATAAGAGGTAAAAAGAGAAATTCATGATCATTACTAGGGCAAAATAATTCAAAATGAGGTAGTTGATCTGATCGGTGATGCCGCATTGGAAAAAAAATATAAATAATGTGTTCAAAATTCTAAATATTATGCCATTATTTTGGACTGCATACCTGATGCTGGTCACCAAGAACAAATGACTATGATTTTGCGAATATGCAACATTGTGAGTACGCTAGTAGAAATCAATGAATATTTTGTGGGATTCATGGCTGTCGACGACAGCACTGGTTTAGGTCTCGCAGAAGCATGCTTGAAAAAGCTTGAAGATCTGAATTCATGTTTCCAAACTGCAGAGGCCAAGGATATGATAATGGAGCGAATATGAAAGGCTGCAATCGTGGTGTACAAAAAAGTATGCGTTAACTCAATCTGAAATCGTTTTACGTGGATGTCACAGTTTCAATCTAATTCCTGGAGAATGGGCGAAATCTTCAGTGGTTGCAGCGACACTCTTTGGAGTTTTGCATCTAATTTATGTTTCGTTTGGTGCTTGACCACAGCGATGGAAGATCTTGAAAACTCATGTAAAACATCTGACAGTAAAGCCTATTTCCGATACACGCTGGGAATGCAGGATCGATACTGTTAAAGCTGTTCGTTATCAAACAGCAGCAGTGTATAATGCATTGATGGAAGTGTCAGAAAAAGCCAACGATCCAAAAGCAAGCACCGAAGCAACTGGATTGGCGAAACAACTAAAAAAAATTCAATTTCTGGTAACTTTAGTCATCTGGTACGATTTATTGTTTCAAATGAATATGATCAGCAAATTAATGCAATCGAAAGACATTCAATTTGACATTACACTGGAATGTATAAAAAGAGCAACCCATTTCATTAAAAAATCAAAGAAAATGGATTGGTATCCGCTCAAATTTTGGCAACAGAATTGGATCAAGAATTAGAGATGGAACCAGCTGAAATCATATTTCCAGCTGCCACAATCTTGAGAAGACAGAAAGTGCACAAGAAATAGTTCGACTATGAAAGCATAGATATATCATAGGCAGATTCAAAGAACAAATATCGAGTGGAATTTTTAAATGTTTTGTTAGATCAAGCAGTTATGTCATTGACTGCACGTTGTGAGCAAAAGGAACGTTGTTTTGGTCTTTTTGGTTTTCTGCACAACTAAAAAAATTTGCAGAATTCGACCAAAATGATTTGATCAAATGGTGCATGGATTTGAAATATTGCGCTCATCGTTGCATCTGGTTCAGATATTGATCCGCAGGATTTATGCAGGGCATTGCAAATATTTTCCAACGTTGTTCTAGATACTGTTTCGCCTTCTCTTGATGCTTTACGTTTTAATTATGATCATGGTTTGAATGCTGCTATTCCAAGTGTCGCTATAGCCCTTCGTATAGCATTGGCAATTCTTATTACTGTTGTATCGGGGTAAAGAAGTTTTTCCAAGTTGAAATTAATAAAACTATTTAAAAAAACTATTTGAGCACGACTTTGACGCAAGAACGCCTTAACAGTCTGGCAATGATATCTATTGAACGAGATATCGTCCAGTCTCTGGATTATTCACAATTTATTGCGGAATTTGCTGCCATCAAAGCACGAAAAGTTGCTTTTTGTTGAAGGTTTATGACATCTGCACGAATGTTGTATAAATTTCAGTTATTTGTTGATTTAGATATAAATACAGGCAGTTTTTAATTAATTGTGTAATTTTATTCTTTCCGTATTTATTATTTTATTTTTCTATTACCTTTATGACCACCAAATCTACTTCGCCTAGGGCCTCCAATTCCCTAAAGCCTGCCCTGGCGGCACATACAGTCTTCCTGAATTTTTGAAACAGTTTGACAAAAAAGACAAATTTAAAACAAATTTGAAGACTTATTTTTGGGAGAGTTTTAGAACATCAGATCGCAAAGAGCACTGCAAGGATGTATAATGTATAGTGTTAGCGCTATAGAAGAATGCCAACATCATCATCATAAGTATTTGAGTAGAAGAAGGGTGGGTGTAACGATGTTAGTTTGTATTTCTCTTTTATGTAGGCGTTCTCACAGTAATTAATCTTGTGCACAATAATTCACTGAAGAATTCGTTTATCCAAAACAACTTTAATATACATATATATTGTACACATAAGAATCATTTGAGGTAATATAACGTGGAAATCTTGAGCTATTCACTATCATGCTTCCCTGTCGGAAGTCTACACACAACTGTTCGCCCAACACTTTCAACCAATAGAAATGCTCCTTTCTTCCCGCGTCCACCCTACATGTGACCTTACGTCACAAAATTATGTTAATCAGATGTGACATTCACCCCCATCCTTCAAAAAAAAATGTTTATGAAATACAACATTTTTGGTCTTCATAAAATCAAATCAATCTATATCTATATTCAAATTTCAAATATTTATCATCAATGAACATTCATTTTCTTACATACAACTTCTGGATATAGAATCAATAAGAAAAAATCTGTAGGACTGTAACAGTCTAAACATAAGAAATAATGAGAAAAAATCTGTAGAACTGCAACAGTCTTAACATAAGAAATAATGAGAAAAAATCTGTAGAACTGCAACCGTCTACCTGTGCTGAAAAAATGAAAATGGACTTTTAAACACATCTGTAATTTTGTGTAATTAAAACATTTAAACACTCAATATTATTAAAATTAACTAATAATCCAATGGAATTCAAACACTGTTCCTTGTCCATTGTTCAACAAAGAAAAATATTAATATAATTACAGTCTCTGTTTGTATCCTTTAGGAATTCACAGACTAATGTTAAAACAGTTCTTATTTTATCATTTAGTAATTCACAGAATGTCTTTTTAATAGTCTCTGGTTTTATCAGTTAGGAGTTCACAGAGTGTCTTTATTTATTGTCATTCTACTTAATATGTCTGCAACCACATTGTCCTTTCCCTTCACAGGTTTAATGTCAAATTTGTAGTCGGCTAATAGCATAGCCTAGTTCAAAGATAGTCATTCTTCAATTGACGAGTATGAATTCAAATCGATGGGCTTTGAATGTTTCTTCAGACTGTTAAATGTTCAATAGTTCACCAACCATGACTTCGATTATGTTCATTCATAATTTCAATTCCAGCATCTTGAATAAATTGCTTAGCTTTTGAGATGTCATTTTTGCTTCCAGATAATTCAATAGAATTTGGAACAGATGAGTCACTGTCAGAAACTTTTATCTGAAAAATATTGTCTCTATCTGTAAAGTTTTTGATTTGGCTTAATACACAACCAATTGTTCTTCCTAATTCAGATGGTTTCACACAAATGGTTTCAGATTCACTAGTACCATCTCTTTCTTTGCTACTATGGTCTTCATTTCTTTTATCATATACTTGATTTTTAATAGTGGCTAAAATGTCACTAGTTTCTGTCTGTGCTCGATTTAACTTTATTATTTTTCTATCATTCATGTCTTGGTTTTCATTCTTTCTCCATTGTTGATCATAATTTCTTTTTCTGGAGTCAAAATTGTATTTGCCTCTCCATGATCTTCTGCTTTGATTATAATCTCTATTTATGGAATTATGATTATTTCTTTCTCTCCATGATTGTCTTTCTTGGTCATAATCTATATGTCTGGAATTATGATTATATTTTTCTTTCCATGCTTGTCTACCTTTGTTTTCAAAATGATCTTGCCTTGATCTTTCTTCTGTTTTCTTTCTTATAGAGCTGTCATTAGGTGACACCCTATTTGGTTTTCCTTTATTGTGGTAACACTGCTTCGCCATATGTCCTGGCTTGTTACAGTACCAACAAATAGTTTGTCTGTTGCCTTGGTTTGGCAGACTCTGGTTTCTCATACCTTGCCTTTTTTCTTGACTTTTAATTTGTATTGCTGCAAATATGTCTTGTCTCTTATCCATTTCCACATTCGGATGAGAGTCTTTGAATGTTCGTAATGCATTTGTTAGCTCTGCTTGAGTACGAACTTTCTTGTCAGTCAAATATGTGAATAGGGTTGGTGTTGCATTTTCTAAAAACTTGTCAATTAACACCATGTCTATTATGGCCTTTGGATTGCTCGTATCTATTGCTGTCAGTTCCAGCCATTTTGTTAGTTTGACTTGTGCTTCATGTACTATGATCTGTGGATCTTTGTCCATCTTGATTCTCATTTCATGAAATTCTCTTCTATAATCATTTTCTGACTTTCCAAAATGACATAGAAGTGCCTTTTTGACATTCTTATATATGCTTTTGTCTTCTTTGGCTATACTGTTATAAGCTTCAAATGCTTCTCCAGTTAATTGAGTCATCAGTTGTGCTGGCCAATCTTCTTCATTATAGCCTTTCATAGCCATTATGGATTCGAAATAATCCAGATAAACATCCATTTTTTCTTTTTGGCTATCATATTTTCTTACTTTGATAGTATCCCTTGGTGCTGACCTTCTATTTGTTTCATCACCAGGATTGTGGCCTCTACTCCCTAGCTCAATTTGTAATTTTAAGGTGTCTTGTTTCATTTTTTCAAGTTCTCTTTCACTTATGAGTTTTTGCCTCTGTTCTTCATTAGCAATTCTTGCTTTTTCTTCAGCTTCTCTTTGATTTTCTTTTTCTTCAGCTTTTCTTCGCTGTTCTTTTTCTTCAGCTATTCTTGCTTTTTCTTCAGCTTCTCTTTGATTTTCTTTTTCTTCAGCTTTTCTTCGCTGTTTCTTTTTCTTCAGCTTCTCTTACTTTTTCTTCAATGAAATCTCTCATTTCTTTTCCCTTTTAGTCCCATCTCTTTAGCTATGGCGGTGAATCTTTCGTAGTAATCCATGTTTTGTTTGATTGAATAATATGAATCTAGCAATTCGGTAAGGAATGTATGGATATATATTGATAAAGTTATAAATCGTCCAAATGAAATATCTTGAATTCAAAATGTTAAGTTCAAATAAGTGACACGTCTAAACCATGAAATCTAGTTATTGGCAAGATGAGACAACAAAAAGAATCCTCACACGGGATCTTTAGTATACTTTATATATACGCTCCCTCAGATTGACAAAATATATTAAATGGTCCGATCGTTTTGAATAAAAGTCACTTGGTTAAAATTTCAATTTTCGAGTAGTTTTTAAACAATTTAGTTCATTCCATTAATCCAAAATTGCGATAATCAAACTCTTCACACAATGAATGGATAAAAATTCCGTTTCTTTATTTATAATTCACACCAACACATTGAATAGTCCATAGCTTCTCGGTTCGATGTTATGTTTACTAATACTAATATTTCCTGGAATCAACTAGCATTAAGCCTGTTGACGTCACGACCTATATATGTTCACCGTGTGTCACCATTCAGTAAGCCTACACGACCCAGATTCCAGTACTGTGTAGTATGCTTGTACTGTCGTCGAATGTGACGTAGAACCAACTAGGCGACCTAGTTGTATATACCGTACACTGTGACCATGCGCCTGTATGCCGCCATTTTGAAATCTCCTTGTATTTTCATTGAACCACAAAAGTTTATTCACAGCTTCTTACGAACTTGAATATTCAAAAATACTATAGCTGGTATTATTTCTTATTTTAAAGAATACTTTCCTTTTTTGGAAATATCCAATACTTATTTCCACGAAACCTCTTTCAAGTCTTTCTTGAAATCTCTTGTACAGTGTTCACATGGAACTTTTACTTCGACACCAATGTAACGATGTTACTTTGTATTTCTCTCTTTTATGTAGGCGTTCTCACAGTAATTAATCTTGTGCACAATAATTCACTGAAGAATTCATTTATCCAAAAGAACTTTAATATACATATATATTGTACACATAAGAATCATTTGAGGTAATATAACGTGGAAATCTTGAGCTATTCACTATCATGCTTCCCTGTCGGAAGTCTACACACAACTGTTCGCCCAACACTTTCAACCAATAGAAATGCTCCTTTCTTCCCGCGTCCACCCTACATGTGACCTTACGTCACACAATTATGTTAATCAGATGTGACAGTGGGTTAGGCACTTAACAAGGAACAACTGTAGCAACTTAAGAGAGAAGCGTACAAGACTTAAGTGACTGCACAGTTTTCTATGTCGTAAAAGGAAACTATTATCAAATGAGAGAATACAGTAGAGCAAGGGTCGGGAAACTTTTTGTCTCAGAGAGCTATAAATACCGCATATATTTGAATAGTAATTCTGTGAGAGCCATACATTATGTTTAAAATAGGGCTGCGGAAATTATCGATTAATCTCTAGATTAATCGTTAAAAATTTTATCGATTAAATATCGATTAAAATAATTTTAATCGATAAAAATTCGATTAAAATTCAAGACAATATTTATAATATTTTTAATTTTTTTTAGTAATAAATAATAAATTATTAATAATTAATAATAATTTATATGTATTGTTTAACGTACAAACATCTCCCGCGTAATATTAAAATTTATTTTATCAAATTATGTTGACCGGCAGACGTCAATTATAAAATGTCTCACAGCCAGAGCCGTCTTTACACCATTTTTCGCCCACGGGCAAAAAAATAGTGTTGGGCCCTTCCCCCGCAGGAATAAAAAATGAAATACATAATATATATAAATAAACATATTCCCATGGGGCCCATATGCTCGTGGGCCCCCGGGCAAATGCCCAACGGGCCTATGCGTTAACACGGCCCTGCTGACAGCATCAGCGCAGTTAAATTTAAACATATAACTAGAAAGTTGAGCAAATATGTTGTTTTTAAGCTAACTGCGGATGGCAAAGTCGAAGATGGTGAAAACATTTACTGCGTCCACAGCCATAAGCAATTCTCTTTTAAAGGATCAAATACATCGCTGACGTACTACCTTCAGCACAAATCAAGTATCAACACATTGTCATGAAATTTAGTTCAAAATATTCTTAATTTTCACTGTCCGTGAGAAATGTTCAGTGTAATGACGTCATAAATTTCTTTTTTTGGTTTTAATCGAAATTATCGATTAATTAATCGATAATTTTTCAAAAGTTAACGATTAAATTAAAATTAATCGATAACAGCCCTAGTTTAAAACTAAAAATTCAAGTAAATGTGAGCATTTAGTGCAATATCAACACTGTAAGTACAATAATCATGTCTCTGAATTCTTTTAATAACATTGTTATGCTGTTTTTTTATATGCAATTAATATGTAGATCTAAGGATTCTGAATAAAAACATTTTTTAAATAATCGAACATTTGTCAGAGCCAGATGCAGCCATCAATAGAGGAACATCTGGCTTCCCCGACCCCTGCAGTAGATGAAATACTTTATAATTATTAAAAAATTGACAAAAGTTTTCACAAATTAGTCTCTTAAAATCAAAACATGCATCGTATTTTGTGACACTATCCGATTCCAAACATGCATCGTATTTTGTGACACTATCCGATTCCAAACATGCATCGTATTTTGTGACACTATCCGATTCCAAACATGCATCGTATTTTGTGACACTATCCGATTCCAAACACGCATCGTATTTTGTGACACTATCCGATTCCAAACATGCATCGTATTTTGTGACACTATCCGATTCCAAACATGCATCGTATTTTGTGACACTATCCGATTCCAAACATGCATCGTATTTTGTGACACTATCCGATTCCAAACACGCATCGTATTTTGTGACACTATCCGATTCCAAACATGCATCGTATTTTGTGACACTATCCGATTCCAAACATGCATCGCATCTTTCTCTGGAATGACCCCAAGGAGATGACAGAAACCAAAATGTTTGGGCAAATTTCAATCCTGGTGGTCCTCTACTTGTTAGATGTAAAATACACGTACGAAGGATATCATGTGTTTTTTAGGCTAACGGTACATGTATCAAAGTATGATTTAGACTCAAAGATGACAACGAGGCCGAAACAAGAAACTCATTGACCACGCCAATGTTGCTAAATTGCACAGAACTCTCGAACAGAATTTTAAAGATTTTAAAAGAATCATAAAAGAAGAATTCAATTTAACTTGAAACAACTACGAACATGTTTGTGATTTGTATTTCTAGGGACTGGGGCTATAATTTTAATAGTTTGAGAATCGAATCGAACTCTGGGAAACGATGACGTGACCCACCATTGCGTTACGTCGTGTCATCAAAAGAAAGTTCAACTACAAAGTTCACTCTTTCATTCATCCTTCCGCCATGATGACATGGACTAAAATGAATTTCACAATGGCAAGTCGTCAATGGCGTGAACAAATGGCCAGATACGCCGAGGAGTTAATTGCCCTTGCTGGGAATAGACGGTCAAATCAATAACAATGACGTGTGATCATCTCAAACCTTAAACCAAAACCTACGACTTTTCGAGTTCATACTGTAAACATGCTTTTTGGAATCATTTTGTGCATCAGGTTTTACACATCATTGTTAAATGTGTTAGATTAAAGTAAACTTTATTTAAATAAGAATTAATATCTCGAAATATCAATAATTCTTGAATTTAGTTTGAGAAAAGAAATCGACAAATTATTAAACACTAAAATAGTTGAAATGGTAGAGAGAAATGTGCTCAGAGGGTGGGGGCGGGGGGGAGGTGACCTAAATATGGTCGGTCGAAATATGGGTCTGAACTTTTGCACTGATCAATGTGACTTCGTCACGGCCATGGAAGGAGTAGTAAATGAGGAAGCTTGAAAAAGATGGATGGCCTTTAAAAGACCCGCCTACCGCTGTGACGTGGCATACCACCAATTAAAAGGGGCAAGGGGCTATCCCCCCAGGCATGCCATTTGAATGTTTGAGAGATTCTTAGCAATGCGCATTTATCGAAAATGATCCTGGAGATTCTTTTCTTTGTGTAATGACCAGAAGATGACCAACTAACATCATGAGATGACCTACTAAAACCAGGAGATTGCCTACTAACAACAGGAGATGGCCCACTAATACAAGGAGATGGCCTACTAACATCAGGAGATGGCCTACTAACACAAGGAGATGACCTACTACACAACAGGAGATGACACACTAACACAAGGAGATTGCCTACTAACAACAGGAGATGGGCCACTAACACAAGGAGATGGCCTACTTACATCAGGAGATGGCCTACTAACACAAGGAGATGACCTACTAACAACAGGAGATGACACACAACACAAGGAGATTGCCTACTAACAACAGGAGATGACACACTAACACAAGGAGCTTGCCTACTAACAAAACAAGATGGCCTACTAACACAAGGAGATTGCCTACTATCAACAGTAGAAGGCCTACTAACAACAGGAGATGGCCTACTAACAACAGGAGATGGCCTATTAATAACAGGAGATGGTCTACTAAGACAAGGAGATGACCTACTAACAACAGGAGATGGCCTATTAACACAAGGAGATGACCTACTAACAACAGGAGATGGCCTATTAACACAAGGAGATTACCTACTAACAACAGGAGATGCCACACTAACACAAGGAGATTGCCTACTAACAACAGGAGATGACACACTAACACAAGGAGCTTGCCTACTAACAACAGGAGATGACACACTAACACATTGAGATTGCCTACTAACACAAGGAGATTGCCTACTAACAACAGGAGATGGCCTACTAACACAAGGAGATGACCTACTAACAACAGGAGATGCCACACTAACACAAGGAGATTGCCTACTAACAACAGGAGATGACACACTAACACAAGGAGATTGCCTACTAACAACAGGAGATGACACACTAACACATTGAGATTGCCTACTAACACAAGGAGATTGCCTACTAACAACAGGAGATGGCCTACTAACACAAGGAGATGGCCTCCTAACATCAGGAGATGGCCTACTAACACAAGGAGATGACCTACTAACACAAGGAGATGACCTACTAACAACAGGAGATGACCTACTAACACCAGGGGATGACCTACTAACACCAGGAGATGACCTACTAACACCAGGAGATGACCTACTAACACCAGGAGATGACCTACTAACACCAGGAGATGACCTACTAACACCAGGAGATGACGTACTAACACAAGGAGATGACCTACTAACACCAGGAGACGACCTACTAACACCCGGGGGATGACCTACTAACACTAGGAGATGACCTACTAACACCCGGGGGATGACCTACTAACACCAGGAGATGACCTACTAACACCAGGAGATGACCTACTAACACCAGGAGATGACCTACTAACATCAGGAGATGGCCTACTAACACCAGGAGATGACCTACCATCACCAGGAGAAGGCCTGCTAACACCAGGAGATGACCTACTAACACCAGGATATGACCTACTAACACCAGGAGATGTCCTACTAACACAAGGAGATGACCAACTAACACCAGGAGATGTCCGATAGACCCTATGAGATCGCCATGACATAAATATTGCCTCAATTAAGTAAAAAAAACAAAACAGCTGCATAATAGGTACTTTACTCCCTTGTAAAATGATTTTAATTGCTTTGACCTATTCATTTAACAACTATCTTTTGGGCTGACTTAGGTGAATTTATGTTCTTCCTGTAACTTCTGAAATTGTTGACCCTTGACAAACCTTTGAAACTAATTCGTTTGACTCTAGGAGAATATGTGGGCTTTCGACTTGGCTAAAAACACATTTTTTTATACTTAATTTGTCAGAAATATAGCATTTAAAAAGTCACATTTTTTTAAAAAGTCGTGTCACTGAAAAACAAGAATTAGACTATTAAACAATGTTCTTTAGGTTCATGTGGATATTTGTTTACAGTTCGATGTTTTTTTTATCTTTTGAAAAGATTCGTGTATTATTTCATGTATGTATGTCACATTCTTATACGCAAAATGTAGGTGTGTGCCGGTGAATGAGAGAGAGAGAGAGAGAGAGAGAGAGAGAGAGAGAGAGAGAGAGAGAGAGAGAGAGAGAGAGAGAGAGAGAGAGAGAGAGAGAGAGAGAGAGAGAGAAAGAGAGAAAACCATGTGAGAGAGAAAGTTTAAAAGAGATAGATAAAGAGAGAGTGATACATATTTGAGGAGAGAAGGAGACGGTGTTTGAAAGTGAAAGACAGCAACAGCAAAAAATGAGAGAGAGAAATAGAGAGAGAAATAGAGAGAGAGAAAGAGAGAGAGTATGAAAATGAGATGGGTGAGTCAATAGTTGGGTCTTCAAAAGTCTAGAATAGAATAACTTTTTAAGCAATGTTTTACCTGAAATTATTTGTCTTTCAATACAGTAAAGATAACACAATGTTTAGCTACGGCATTTAATATGAACGGTCAGGATTTGCTTTTTGACGGCGTAAAATAATCCGAACAAGATCCGATCCACGGAGTAGCCTACGCCGCAGAGCAGGAGGAGGTGGGCGGTAGCTCAACCGCAGTGCGCATGTCTCGTGACCAACGATGGGCAGGAAAGGGAACGTAGGGCTGCCTTCGTCTTGCTTGTTCTGACGTATTCTATTTATAGCCTGCGTCTTTTTTGCTTGCCTGTGTCTTCTTGCTCTGTCTTATTATATATATACAGATAGCGTAGCATTGTTTCATATTGTAAACTATCAGATTTGAATTGTCTATAAAACCAAAAACAGTCAATTATTTTGATAATAGCCAAGTCGAACAGAGCAAAGGTGGAAAGTGAGTTGCAAGCACTAGAGTTTGGTGACTCATTTGAGAATGGATACTCTTACTTTAACAGGCAAGATCACAACAGGGACTCAAACTGTCGGCATTGCAGCCTAGCCTCTGAGACAGTGTTTTACCCGTTGACTTCTTGCCCCGTGCTTGACATAGCCGAGGAGGCAAGGGTGGCGAGTTAGTCCTTCGCTCAGACAATGTTGTATGGCACTGCCCAGCAGATGGAGCAGATTGCCCAGGTGTTAGCCAAAGCTTTAAGAGAGTAATATCAAGCTTCCAGAACACGAAACTAGACTAGTACGTTTTATAACAATAACATTAAAATTACTTTCAAAATTTACAGTATCCACATTGAGTACTTATTACTCCAAAACTCAGATTAGACTCAAGTATTGTGATATCCATTTCCAGGGACCATTGTTTAATACAATAACCTTAAAACGTAAGATGGCAGCTTTCGTGGTAAATTTTCTCTTAGCAGTACACAAGTCGAGTTTACTTTAAACACGTAATAAAAACTCGAATGAGTATTTAAACGCAATTTCCAACAAAGAATTTCCGATTTTTTTATTCTAGGGAAATTATTCTAGATTACATTAAATTCGATTCAAATAAGTAATTCTGAAACTAAACAAAATATGACGTCATATCCCCTCTCGCTACATCACACCAAGAATGTGTCAATTGAATGCACACATCGCAACAATCTAACATAAGCATTCACAAAGCGGGAAAACCCAATTAACTATCATTACATTAAAAGTCATTTCAAATCAACAATTTTGAAACTAAACTAAACAAAACAATTGCTATCTACAAATTGGTGCCAATTTTACGGGAGTCGCACTAAAAGTGATTTTTCAAATATTCCTTCTCCAACATTATTCTAAATATTATTAGCTATCGTTTGGCGTTTGCTTCAACCCGATAGATTTTATGGTTGGCGAGAAATTGACAGAATACATATATATATTTTAATTTTCCATGAACTCCAGTAAAACTTTTCGGTAATTTTTTTGGCCCGTGCACATCCTTGGGACCTCCTTAACATTTTTGCAAAAGACCCGAACCCTCTATCTGATATGGTTCAGTAGGTGTTGCTGTTCAAAGCTAGAAAAGATAGGCCAGACATGTCGAATCTATAAACGAAATTGCCCAAGGGAAATTGCGTTAAAAATGTATTCGACGTATTTTTTATAAGACACTCATTTGAATGTTTAAATCTTACACCAAATCATTAACATCTGAATACACGCTAGTCACCTGGTTGCCAGCCTTCAGACAAATAGATGAAAGATTTAAAATCACGATCGTCTGCACTTCTCCTTGCCCTACAGAAAGTGGGCCGATAGCCATTAAGCGTTCAAACAATCGCAAGTCACGCCAACCGTTTGAATTGTGAAACAAAGAGGATGTTACTTTGAATATCTGTAGACTTTTGAGTAGCGTCTTCTTAAGTTTAAAACATCTTATATCTTTTACATAGTCTAAATGCTTTAGAGTGTTTTAGAGTCAATCAGTGAATCAGCTATCACTGATGAGACTGGCCTAAAGATTAAATAGCTTGTTCAATTTTTTCACTGATTTGCATTCCGATTTTAAGTCAGAGTAGAGCTGGTAAATAAGTGTTCAGCGATAATTTGTGTAGTAGTAAAACAATTTAGGAGCATCTAGCATTGGACAAGAATTTCGTTTCTAAATTTTGGATTAGATTACAATTGTAAACGAACGTTAGAGTCAATGAGATTAACATAAGGCATAATTCAAAAGGCACGAGTTGGTACTAGCTGAATTCCCATGACTGGCATGTGTTTAATGGAAGGCAAAGGATAAATGTTTATATGTATTGAAAACAAAGGAAATGCAGATGATTATAAAAATGTTATATAGTAGTTTATGGAGGGAATAAATCGTTGTTCGCATGACATCACATAATCGGGACGATACTGTCTAACTTTACCACCAATTACCACCATACACCAACTATCTAAACCACCTTCCACCAACTACCACCATACACCAACTATCAAAACCACCAACACCACCCGCCACTACAACACACAGCATTAACAAATACCCAACCAAACAACTGACTTTGAGATCAAAGAGAATCAACGAGTGTATACCCCGCTATCAACGTTCTTTTAACCCCATCTACTATTTAGAGAAGGAAGTGTTCAAAACTCATCTACCTTTAGATTGTTTTTGAGATATAGACAGACCATCGCTACGACTCTCAGGGCCCAACTAAAACTTAGAGACCAAACATAGAATGACATCAGACAAACGTTTATATCTCAACCAACGTGAAGATTGACCAGTAATCTATCTGATGTCCTGGTCAGTTTCAAAATCTTAAACGTAAAGAAATTCATGGCTAAACTGTTTATACCAAAACTTACATTTTCCTCGTTCCAAGCCACGGTAAACTTAACTCATACAATTTATATCATTAGGCGTTTAGAAAAGTGCTGTCAAAATGCCTCACTGCTTGGCTAGACATTAAAAATAAGTTGTATAACTAGGATAACACTAAGAACACATCTCAAAACACCATCGGTAATGATAAGAAGAAAGAGAATAAATTCATAAAGTTAACTTAATAAAAAATATGCTAGGCAAAAATAAACGATTGCTATTAACGATATTTCAGTCCGTTTTCATGACAGACAGCTGAATAAAAGCCGGTCAGATGAAATCTATGGTGTATGATGAATTACCGCGCTAAAAATTCAACGAGACCAAATTTGTTCTTTAACATATTGCTCTTCTTGAGATCGCATGGTGATCGAGTGAGTGGTTGAGTGTGTGGGTGAGTGTGTGTGTGGCGAGTGAGTGAGTGGGTGAGTGTGTGGGCGAGTGAGTGGGTGAGTGTGCAAGCTGGTAGGTTGCTGAGAGTGATGTTTAGCTAGTGAGTTATTGAGCGAGTAGGTGAGTGTTATTGGTCTTGTATTTATAGTAAACTTAAAAATTTCGACCACGATATCAAAACCTTGACGTCACACGTCCACAGCCAAAAGTGAAAATCTCCAGTATAAAAGTGCAGGAATGTAACGACTTGAAATCGAATGGGTAAAGTGGAAAAGATCGAACTGACTTCAGGTCCTTGGGGATGGGGGGGTAGAGGCAGGTGAGGGGAGCGAGGAGCCCGTCAAAGTTTAATAAGGTCTTTGGCATCTCCACCGGAAAGGATCGACCTGATGACGCCGCGATAACTCTACTCCCCAACAAAAGACTCCCCTTGTTGCAGACGTCATTACGCGTCATAGTCACAGGTCGAGAGGAAACAGCAGGAATCGATGTTGAAATGTCTATTGTTAATGCAGCGGTTCCAAAAATATACACTCGTGATAGTATCCTTTAGGAAAAATTGGATAATTTGTATAACATGTGGTAGTGCAATTAGTGATTAAACAAAATTAAGTGTGAATTTAATATAAGGCGTTTTATTTTACTATACGGAATTTTAGGTTAAACCTGCATGATTCTTTACAGTAAAGAATGCATTAATTTTTTAAAGAATTATCAAGATTTTCTATCTAACTCCTTATATAAGAAAAGCAACAACAACCACCATTTGAATACAACTTTTAGAAAAGTTTTAAAAGAAAAGTGTGTATATTTTTGTAGTTAATTCTATATATCTCACAGTTTCATTTACTTAAGATAAATATTTTGTCTCTTTAGGCAATAGAAAGTAAGTTTGAAATTCTATTTCCAAATATTTCTACACCTCATTAACAACTGCGTTTTTAAAACTTTAGGAGAATGAAGATAGAAGCTCCAGGAAATAGACCCTGCACAAAACTGCTTGAGAATATTCGCGGTAGTTAATAGCCGAGAGAATGGCGTCAAAAAACCTTCCGCGACTTTGATCCAGGGAGAAATATGGTGCAACATGAGGGGGGAGGGGGTCGAACAGCTGTTACATTGAGCAACTCGAAGGTGGCTACCTGAACTGAGGGCCACATACACACACACATACACACACACACACACACATACACACACAAACACACATACCTACAGAGAAACGTGGCTTAAAAAAGTTGTTAATTTGTAATTATCTGGGTAATTTCAGTCGGACCCCCGCGCGAAAGTAGGTGACCTAGTTGCTAAATATGGACACGATAGTTAACAATGACTCAATGATATCTGCTGGTTCATGACCTGACTGAATGTGACCCAATGATATCTGCTGCTTCATGACCTGTATGTGACGAAATGAAAGCGCGACAATTATACCGGTTTGTATAACAAACTATCGACACGTACCACCAGCAACTACTGCCAGACTGTACCACCAGCAACTACTGCCAGACTGTACCACCAGCAACCACTGCCAGACTGTACCACCAATAACCACTACTAGACTGTACCACCAGCAACCACTGCCAGACTGTACAACCAGCAACCACTGCCAGACTGTACCACCAGCAACCACTGCCAGACTGTACCACCAACAACCACTGCCAGATTGTACCACCAGCAACCACTGCCAGACTGTACCACCAGCAACCACTGCCAGACTGTACCAACAGTAACCACTGCCAGACTGTACCACCAGCAACCAATTTATTGTCCAGACCCAGGCACAAGGTAAGATAAAGGCAGTAACCCAATGCGAAACTCAAAACACGTGCACAGAGCTAAAAAATGTGCTGCTTTTGAAGGAGCTCAATTTCACACAGTCCTTTTCAAATGTACACATCGCACTTCGCATCTTTCATGATGCATCAAACTCAGCTGAGAGCGATCCTTTTCAAAGTTGAAAAGAATATAAAATGAGTAAAAATGTGCATGGGACAACAAAGACTGAGTATGCTCTCTCTAATGAGCATTGGAAAGTAACTTGTAAGCTTACTTAGCTTTACTGACTTGTTTGAAAACTTCGCCATGAGCAAAATTCGCAAACGAAAGTTGTAGGTTAAAATAATAATAGTACACATTTTTCAATAAATTTTTTTTATTTCAAATGGGAAAAACAATTTTTTTAAGCACGAAACATCATCTTTTTCTTACCACGGCACACACCTCGGGACACTATTTTATTAGCGCATTGCCCGTTAATTCCTCTCCCCCCCCCCACACACACACATTGTTGTCCAAACGATAAAGATGACTGTAAATTACAAACTATATCTGATTTGAAATTTATTTCTCTCACAGTTTAATATGTAAATTTCACATTTTTGGCTGACATCTGAGTTTTACTTCAAGGTCTAAGCAGCTCTGATCTATTGTAAAATGAGATTCGTTTTAACGTGTTCTTTAACAACGTCTTTGAACGTGTAATAAGCTAGAAGTATTTCAATGGTAGCTGTGCACGGATGAGGAAAATATGTGGAAAGCTGAAATTTACAAGAACAAAAAGCATAATTCAAATTG
The DNA here is from genome assembly GCA_944989445.1 of Ampullaceana balthica. NCBI lineage: Eukaryota > Metazoa > Mollusca > Gastropoda > Lymnaeidae > Ampullaceana > Ampullaceana balthica. The sequence continues at coordinate 149,345 of CALYLW010000721.1, forward strand.
TTTATTTGTAATACAACAGGGTAATTATAATAAAAGTGTAAACATAGAAATACATTATATTTTTATCTACTATGTTTACTTAAATTTTGCACTGTGTTTAAGTATTTCTTCAGGTTTTGATCCCATTAAGAAAGTCCTAGTTGTTCTAACCTAGAGCTAGAGGCAAGAGACTAACTAAGCCTACTTTTTTCTCCCCTAGAGGCGAGTAACCAACTAATTTGTCTCAATGACAGATTGTTTTCTCCCCGTGAGGCGAGTGATAAACTAATTTGTCTCAATGACAGATTGTTTTCTCCCCGTGAGGCGAGTGATCAACTAATTTGTCTCAATGACAGATTGTTTTCTCCCCGTGAGGCGAGTGACCAACTAATTTGTCTCAATGACATATTGTTTTCTCATACAATCCAGACCAGCACTAACTAAAACAATCCGCATCTCGCCTAAACCCGAATCTACTCTTCCATTGGCCAGCTCAAAATACGTGAGGCCGGAAGTTGTTTATTTGTGTGCATGCGCTGTCGTGCATCACCAAACGCCTGCGGCGAATGAGTTTCCAGGCGATGTTGGAACACGGGTACAGATAAGTCTATAAAGATATCTTTAAATATCTGAGAACACATATTGGTATACTTATCAAATTAAGGTATAAAGATAGAATTTCAGTTTCTTAGAACTGGAGACCGTCTATACTTATCAAATGAGAGATTCGTAGACTGTTGGCTTACTAAAGAAAACCTTGCGTTCATTGCAGAATGCAACACTCCTGGTGTTGAGTGCGAACAGCCCTTAACCAACCAGATATTTGGAACCGAGTTGGATGGTGTTATGTATTATCGAAAAACTTTATTTTAAAGAATTAATTACGTCATTTTGAAGTAAATGTTCCTCAGATAGTATCTGAAACTAATTTGGCCTCATTAGCTTTGCTCAGACAGAAGTCAGACGTCATGAGCTGAAATTGATGTGATGCCATAACCTGAACTTAAGTTGACGTCATAAACTGAACTTCATTTCATGTCATACATTTGAACTTAGCTTGACAACTGAGATAGGGAACAGACATAAAAGAGACATCTTGAAACCAACCTGATTGTTCTTAACGAAAGAGAAAATTATTTGTGGTCAATGTGTCATCAATTTTGCAATATTTGTTTTAGCTTTTTTTTTCCACAATGAACCAATATCTTTTAAACTTTGCGAAGTTAAAAACGATTAGTGGACCAATCTAGAAAATCAAATAATAGTCCTGGAATCAAAAGTTTCCGACGTCGCAGGTGGGTGTCAGACGGCAATAATAATTGTTTAAAGTAAGGGCGTGTGAGAGGCAACCAGCTCACCTGGTCTCCGAGGGCGTCTGAACCCGCTACTTATGGTGTCATGTGACCGGGACACAATCGTTTGTTTGATAAATGTCTTCGTGCAGACCTGTCCAAACAGCTTAAAGTGCCTACCATAGTTCGGTTGCACTAAGCGAGGAGTCATTTATTGCCAGATTTTACCACATCTGAAATAAATGCCAATTGTTCGATGGTGCCAAGCTGGCATGAGTGTAACACTTTCAAGTAGAGGCAAAGTCTGTTCCACATTTATAACAAACTAGATGCGACCCGCGGCGTAGCATACGCAGCAGACTTGCTCATCATAGACAGTGCAAAGAACGGTGGGGGGGGGGTGAGATTACGGACACAAACAGCAGCACGAAGTAATGAAAAAATAGCCAGTAAACGTGGAGACATGCGCACTGAGTTTGTTGTTACCTGCGCCTCCCCCCCCCCTTTATTACTACCATCTCTTAAACATAAACTGTGATTGGCCGACTCTAGCGAGGGCTAGTCATGTTTAGGGTTGTTAATTGCGTGTTGTTGCATTTTTTTTGGCAAACCGATTATCGATTATGTAACTCCGATTTTAAACCGATTATCGTTTTATAGCTGATTTCATAGAAATTAGGGGTGTACCGGATTTCGCCTGCGGCTCCGGAAAATCCGGAATCCGGCCATATTTACAAATCCGGCTCCGGCAAAAATTTGCTTCATAAATCCGGCCAAATCCGCCTTGCCGGGTTTGCGATAAAATATATATTAATTATAGCTCCGACTCCGACAAATCTGGAATCAGGCAATTTTTAAAAATCCGGCTCCGGCCGGATTTCACTTCATAAATCCGGCCGAATCGAATTCGATTATCGGTTTGGGAAATTTAAAACCGATTGTCGCTTTCAAATCCGATTATCGTTTAACAGCCTTAGTCATGTTGGAAAAAAGGGCGGTAAGAACGGGCAGAACAAACATTTTTTAAAATTTAAAAAATAAATGTTTGTTCCTGCTGGGGTTTGATCCCAGGACTTTCCGCGTGCAAGGCGGACGTGATAACCACTACCCTACGAATCATATGTTATTCTGTGAAGGAAAAATAAAAAAAAGCCCGTAAAAACAATGTTTTTGACTATAAATCCCTTATATATGAGACATAACTAACAGTATTGATTATTTTCGAAAGCGACAAACATTTACAGACTGAATCTGTCTTAACGTAAATTTGCTTCATAACCCTGGGGTGCTGGGAGAGGGGGAAAAGTCTGGTCACCGATCGCTGGTCCGAGCTCAGCTTGACACGTAAAATGTAAACAAAAGCACGCCGGTACTTCGATGGGTCGCGTCAAAGCGTCAACTCAAAACTCACACGTGGGAAAAAAACAATTAAAAAACGTGAATTTGAATTACATACGTTAAAAGAGGATAAACTAAAAATAATGCATTAATTTGATCTGAAATTTTGATACGATGCATTGTTAGGTGAGACGGGTCAGTGTGCCAAATTTCAGCTCGATCGGATCACGGGAAGTGGGTCATTTTTGACTTTTGTTTTTCCGCCCGCCCAAGACAGAGATGACGACAGACGAGAGAGAGACGGCGGTGAAGTTAATATAAGGGGATTTAATAAAACAAACCCGTAAAAACAAAGTTTTTGACTATAAATCCCTTATATATGAGACATAACTAACAGTATTGATTATTTTCAAACATTTACAGACTGACACCGAGTGATGTCCCTTGTCTTTAATAAATGGGGGTGGGATGTGAGGGGGAGGGGGTGTCGGCACGACGGTCGGCGTCAACTCAAACTCACGTGGAAGTGGAAGAAAAAAACAATAACAAACAGTGAATTTGAATTACATACCTCATATAAGGATAAACTAAAAATGCATTAATTTAATTACGGTACGATCGATCGATCTGAAATTTTGATACGATGCATTGTTAGGTCAGACGGGTCCGTGTGCCAAATTTCAGCTCGATCGGATCACTGGGAAGTGGGTCATTTTCGACTTTTCTTTTTCCGCCCGCCCAGCCCATGAGAGATGAGATGAGAGAGACGGCCGCGAAGTTAATATAAGGGATTTAATAAAACAAACCCGTAAAAACAAAGTTTTTGACTATAAATCCCTTATATATGAGACATAACTAACAGTATTGATTATTTTCAAACGCTACAAACATTGACAGACTGACACCGAGTGATGTCCCTTGTCTTTAATAAATGGGGGGTGGGACGTGAGGGGGTAGTCGGTCACGACGGTCGGCGTCAACTCAAACTCACGTGGAAGTGGAAGAAAAAAACAATAAACAAACCGTGAATTTGAATTACATACCTCATATAAGGATAAACTAAAAATGCATTAATTTAATTACGGTACGTATCGATCGATCTGAAATTTTGATACGATGCATTGTTAGGTCAGACGGGTCCGTGTGCCAAATTTCAGCTCGATCGAATCACGGGAAGTGGGTCATTTTTGACTTTTGTTTTTCCGCCCGCCCGATGCCCAGACGAGAGACAGAGAGAGACGGCCGCGAAGTTAATATAAGGGATTTAATAAAACAAACCCGTAAAAACAAAGTTTTCTACTATAAATCCCTTATATTTTAGTCATAATTAAAAGTATTGATTATGTTTCAACGCCACAAATATTTACGGACTGACACCGAGTGATGTCCCCTGTCTTTTAACGGGGGATGGGTCGTGAGGGGGTGTCGGCACGACGGTCGACGTCTAAGCGTCAACTCAAACTCACGTGGAAAAAAAACAATAACAAACCGTGAATTTGAATTACATACCTCATATAAGGATAAACTAAAAATGCATTAATTTAATTACGGTACGTTCGATCGATCTGAAATTTTGATACGATGCATTGTTAGGTCAGACGGGTCCGTGTGCCAAATTTCAGCTCGATCGGATCACGGGAAGTGGGTCATTTTTGACTTTTGTTTTTCCGCCCGCCCATGAGATGACGACAGACAGAGAGACAGAGAGAGAGAGACGGCGGTAAGTTAATATAAGGGATTTAATAAAACAAACCCGTAAAAACAAAGTTTTTGACTATAAATCCCTTATATATGAGACATAACTAACAGTATTGATTATTTTCAAACATTTACAGACTGACACCGATGATGTCCCTTGTCTTTAATAAATGGGGGTGGGATGTGAGGGGGTGTCGGCACGACGGTCGGCGTCAACACGACGGTCGGCGTCAACTCAAACTCACGTGGAAACTGGCAGAAAAAAACAATAACAAACAGTGAATTTTGAATTACATACCTCATATAAGGATAAACTAAAAATGCATTAATTTAATTACGGTACGTTCGATCGATCTGAAATTTTGATACGATGCATTGTTAGGTCAGACGGGTCCGTGTGCCAAATTTCAGTTCGATCGGATCATGGGAAGTGGGTCATTTTTGACTTCTGTTTTTCCGCCCGCCCGCCCGCCGAGAGCCCAAGAGAGCAGACGACGGACGGCGCGAAGTTAATATAAGGGATTTAAAAAGCAACTGAACGTCATTTGAACGCAAGAAGCTTTTTTGCCACCCACCCCCACCCTTTTTTTCTTTTCATCCTACCACGCTTGCCAACTGTGATATTTCGACCCCCGTGAGGGTCATTCGTCATGCTCTTTTGCACATGGTCGTTTAGGAGAAATATATATAATATATAGATGTTTACCATATCATAAACTCATGCAGGCCATCACCTAGAAATAAGTTATGACATAAATATTGGAAAATAACATAAATTATGATAAATCAACATAATAATGTGATGTCATTGCTCTGCACATTTTAGTTCAGAACAGAACTCCCTCAAACCACGCGGGGTTCCCATTAGAATGACGTCACATCCATGTCTAGGTTTCAAATGGTATTATTTCCCCTGTTTCATGAAGTTAAACTCCCATGTGGTTTCCTTTTTCTTTCAGCCACCCCCCCCCAACAACCTAACATACCCACACACCCCGTGCGCACCATCAGCCTGATGCACACCAACTTGGAATGCACGTTTGTGTACGGACATGTGTAGAATATCATTGAAAAATGTCAGCACCCACAGCGGTAAGCTATCGGGATTACCCGCACGGTAACGCTAAACGTTGGGGAAACAAACACAGAGGTGAACACACAAACAGACAGACAGGGGTCGGTGAAAAGAAAATAGCCTCGGGGATGATAGCACAAGGGGAGAGAACGAAGTTTGATGGACTGTCGAGTTTTACAACAAGACATTCGATAACTCTAATATACTGAAAACTCTGCGGAGTTAGCGGCCCTTGCTGTCGGGTGATTGTTGCTCAGTTTCCGGTTGAAGACGCGCACTGGAGAGTGTTGGACGTGACAATGGAATTTAACTTGAACTTCACCGACAGAAACTGGAATCCAGTGGAATGGGTTGAAGTGGAATTTTTTTTAAAAATTGAAGCAGCAATAGAAAACATTTTAAAAATTTCAAAACTGAACGCTTTGTTAAAATCAGTATAACAATAAATTTCAATCAATATGGTTCGTTTGTCAGTGCGCAAATATAGCAGACTCGTGTGCAAAGTTGCATAGGATCCATATTTTGGGTGCAAAATTTTTACAACCTACGTACAAATTTTGCTGCGCAGTAACTCTTAACTGATGCGCGGCTTCGTTCGTAGATGCTCGTCATTTAACCTGTTAGCAAACAACTCAAAATGACATTTCAGTAATGACTGAGAGGAAAGTGTCTTAAGTGTTTTCGCACCAAATTTATAGCTCTCATTTAAATGTCAATTTATGGCTTCTGGCTGTACTTCTAGATTTTTAGAGAAATTCTTTGTTGTTGGAACTTTAATATATATATATATATATATATATATATTATATATATATATATATATATATATATATATATATATATATATATATATATATATATATATTATTTTTAAGAATATAATCAGAAGAAAGAGATTTACGAAGGGCAAAGTTGTGTCCTCGAATCAAGCGTAAATTTAAACTTATAAAAACAAGCTACTCTACAGAATAACCTGCTATTTATGTTAGAAATTAAATATAGGAATATAATATCATCAAAATGTTTATGATAGAACGTTTGGAGCACATTCTGTAATTGAAGTAGAAACTGGTAGTGTTTTCAAGTTAGGTTATAATGGTGAGTTTACCCTAGGTAACAGTTAATCAATACACGATTGATCGCAATGAGAAACTTATTCAAAACGCACATATGTAACAGAGGTGGCATTTTCGGCAATCAAAGTCAAGCATAACATTTTTACGAATATTCGGGGTGCAATGGTTTGCCTGAACACACTATCAACTTTCGAGAATCTAATAGAAAAGCGAAACTAGACATAAACTGTGTATAAGTTTAGGACGAAATAACTTATGTATAGAGTGAGAGTCTGCAATATAAAAGATAAGCAAAGTATATAGCTAACCATTTTGAATCAGTTGAATACTCTCTAACGCAGGATGGGCATACTTTTTAGGATGAGTGCCGCATTAGTAAGAGATGAAACATCAAGGGGCCGCACCTAATCAACACGCATCCACCTTTAATATAAATTTATTGATTTTTTCGATATTACCGCAGGTTTCCGCGGGCCGCAAAAACAATGCGGGCCGTATTTTGCCCAGCCCTGCTCTAAAGTGTACCTATCTGTCCATTTTTAATTTTTACTTTTAATTTTATTGTGGGATGAGTAAAGGTGTGTGTTTTTCAATACTGACTTTGCGACCATTCGTTTCCATGCATCCTTATATGAAAACTTCGGATTTAGCCAGTGTCGTGTTGTTTCTGCTGTTGTTCCTCTGTTCTTTCTTGTTTATGCTGCTGATGATGACTTGTAACCAAAACTTTTTTTATGGTTTACTTATGTGTTGTTTTGAATTGTTAACATGGGCTAGATAACTCCGACGCCTTGAGTCTAGTTCCGGAAGTTAAACATTCGAAATTGGATCCAATTTCAAGGGTGATGTAGTTGGCGATGAAACATCCGGATAAACCTCATATACGTAAAAAAACGGCCTATATAAGGTTTATGAAATAACTTCAGAACTGCTTCGACTCAAGCTCCTCGTTGTAATCAGGCCTTCAAATTTTTTACCGAGCATTGACAGCGGGGTGTCATCAGCTTCTATCAACTCTTTATCTGCTGCCAGGAAACACACACATATCGTAGTTTTAGATATCGTTAAATAAATAATTTAAAAAAACGTAAAAAAAACAAGTTTTTGACTATAAATCCTTTATGTACGAGACGTAACTAAAAGAATGTTCATTATAATACGCAGCGCAAGACCATCCAAAAATACAAAATTGCAGTTGTGACGTAAAACATGTTTAATATAATGCGCACCGATCAGAAATATAAATAATATAATAGTCCAAGTCACTGGCTGGCTGGCTGATGATGTGGAACGCTGAGGAACGATGTACAACAGTCTATAGCAGTTGAAAAAATCGTGTGGTGATTAGCACTGTAAAAAATAAATTATATGACGTCATTGTTTGACCACATATTTTAAAGTACAAGGTGTGCATCGGTGCGCAAAATTATTATACATTAAAGATGCGCTGTAAAAAAATATTATATGAAGTCATTGTTTTAGCTCACATTTTAATTTTGGAAAAGGGAACAATGTAAAAAGAGGATTTGATGATGGTTAATTATAAAATACTTTGTGTACATTCCAGGAAGTTTAATATTTCGTATTTATCAAACAAGGATAAGTTACTTGGGCTTTTTGACAAAAAACAAAGTGGGCGCCGTAGGCGCCCTACAACCCCTATTATTAAATACGTTGTGATACATTTCAGAAAGTTTAATATTTCTTATTTATCAAAAAAGGACAAGTTAGTTGGGCTTTTGAAAAAGGTTGGCGCCGTAGGCGCCCTAAAAAATGTGGGCGCCTCAGGCGCCACGGCGCCCCGGCACAATCTATTATGTTTATAAAAAGTGTTGTCAATAAAATACGCACCTTATTGCGCGACAGAAAGGTCGTTCAATATAATACGTACCGCGACACTCTATCTCAAAAAATAACATGATACATAGAGATATATAAAATAATCTAAAGATTCAATAATTTAATTACGGTACATGCGATCGATCTGAAATTTTGATACATCGTTTTTATCATCGGTACGAAACTGCCTGCACAATTTCAGCTCGCTAGCTTACGAGAAAGTGGGTTAAAAATCGATCCAAAGTTTTGGCGACAAGCAAGCAAACAATCAACCAAACAGAAACCACGGGTTAATATAAAGGATTTAATTTTTTTAAAAACGTAAAAAACTAAATTTTTTACTATAAATCCTTTATGTACGAGACGTAACTAAAAGAATGTTCATTATAATACGCAGCGCAAGACCATCCAAAATACAAAATTGTAGTTGTGTCGTAAAACATGTTTAATATAATGCGCACCGATCAGGAATATGTTTATAAAAAGTGTTGTCAATAAAATACGCACCTTATTGCGCGACAGAAAGGTTGTTCAATATAATACGCACCGCGACACTCTATCTCAAAAAATAGCATGATACATAGGAATAAATAAAATAATCTAAAGAAATCAATAATTTAATTACGGTACATGCGATCGATCTGAAATTTTGATACATTGTTTTTATCATCGGTACGAAACTGCCTGCACAATTTCAGCTCGCTAGCTTACGAGAAAGTGGGTTAAAAATCGATCCAAAGTTTTGGTGACAAGCAAGCACGCAAGCAAGGGTTCAGACACCACGAGTTAATATAAAGGATTTAAACATGGTAGATGTTCCATCTAATTGTGCCATTAACGAGTGAGGTCAGATCTTAGTGCCATGTCTTGACTAAGCACGTCATTACTAAATTATATTACGTCTTTTAGCGTCATGACTAAGTTATATCAAGTCTTTTAGCGTCACGAGTCACGACTAAGTTATATCATATCTTCTATCGTCACGACTAAGTTATATCATATCTTCTATCGTCACGACTAAGTTATATAATATCTTCTATCGTCACGACTAAGTTATGTCATATCTTCTAACGTCACATCTAATTTATATCATATTTTCTATCGTCACGACTAAGTTATATCATATCTTCTATCGTCACGACTAAGATATATCATATCTTCTATAATCATGACTAAGTTATATCATATCTTCTAGCGTCTTATTTAAACTACCTACGTTCTTTTAGCGTCATGACTAAGTTATTTCAAGTCTTTTAGGGTCACGACTAAGTTATGTCATTTCCTTTAGCGTTGCGTCCAATGTTCCCCTTAGGCTGAGCGGCTGCGCAGACATCAGACCGACCCCGTGCAGGAGTTAAGAATTCCCGCGCTGCAGTTTTGAACAACATTGCACAAAAAATGGATGCTGTGCTACTTTGCACACGAGTTTATTTACTTTGCAAACTAATCAACGAACCTTAGATGGAACATTGGTTGTGAATTATACCAAGTTTGCAAACCGAGTTACCACTGTATTTAAACTTTATTAATATTCGGGTACATGATATTTTAATGTCACAAAATTTCTGTGTCATAGATGTGCGAGGTAACGTTTGCTGGGAACAATGAATTGTTCATCTCCCTTGTGTTAATACGTCAGTTGGTGGGTCAGTATTCATCCTGTTACTCAAAGTCTTTGGTCCCTCGAAGTCTGCGGTCACTCGAAGGCTGCAATCACTAGAAATCTGCAATGACTAAAAGTCTTCAATCACTAGAAGTCTGCAGTCACTCGAAATCTGTAATTACTAGAAGTCTGCAATCACTTGAAGTATGCAATCACTAAAAGTCTGAAATCACTAGAAGTTAATAGTGACTAACAGTTTCCAATCACTAGAATTCTGCGGTCACTTGAAGTCTGCAATCACTAGAAGTCTGCGGTCACTCGAAGTCTGCAATCACTGAACTGAACTGAACTGAACTACCCCTTAACCCGTTGTTTGGTCGTTGGGGCACCATCGTGAACTGCTCACTAACACACGCCATTTGTCCCGGTCCTGTGCTGCCCTTTGAGAATCGCTGAATGACAGGCCGGTCCACTCTTTGATATCGTCCTCCCATCTCTTCTTTTGTCTGCCTCTTTTCCTTCCTCCCTGGACTGTGCCTTGCAATATAGTTTTTGCGAGACCTCCAGTTCTTGTCACGTGTCCGTACCATCGCAATTTCCTCTTCTTAATTGGCGCGAGTAGGTCCTCGTAGGGGCCAATGACAGTACTTATTGTGTTGCGGACCGCTTCATTTGTGATGTGCAATCACTAGAAGTCTGCAATCACTCGAAGTCTGCAATCACTTGAAGTCTGCAATCACTAGAAGTCTGCGTCTTCCACTGCGATGTTAAAATATTTGATGATATTTGATCGGACACATTACAATCATGACACACCACAGTCATAACACAATACTATCATAATAAATTAAAATTATGTCACTTTACAATCATAAAAATCATAAAACATTCAACAGTTGAAGACTCAACAATAAAATCATATCTAGGTCTACTTGTGTTTGCTAGCGATCAAATCTAATTGAATTGAAGACAGCTTTGTATGACTAATTAAAACTTGTACAAGATGACTAATAAGACTTGTACAAGGCTGTTAATGATTTAGTCACAGTGGCACTTATATACACACAAACATGCACACACCCAAACACATACACACACAAACACATACACATACAAGCACATACACACACAAACACATACACACACAAACACATACGCACACAAACACATACACACACAAACCCATACACACACAAACACATACACACACAAACATGCACACACCCAAACACATACACACCCAAACACATACACACACAAACACATACACACACAAAAATAACAAATAAATATACGGATACATTTATATGTGGGAATGCTTTACTTTTAGTGTGTATGTGTGTGAGCGTATGTGTAGTATGTGGTGTGTGTTTATGTGTGTGTGTATTAAAGATTAAATTTCAGATCAAAGTGGGAGGAGACGAGCTGAACGTAACAGCCGGGCACTGGGAGCAGACGACATTCTCGTAAACATGAATTCCGTAACGATTGGGGTTGATCTGCTCCGTGTGGGGTGAGGTGTGGGGCGGGCAAGGTGTCTTGTTGTTGAGGTTTCTGCCAGGACTGATCGCTTGTTTTTTGCATCCGGTTGTTTGTATTTTGTGGACCCCTGACGTCACGACAGTTATAATTTTGGTGCATAACCTACTAAAATAAGTCGTTTGGTGATGTTAAAAAAGTCAAAAATTGTGGTAGATAAAGATGAAAATACATTTTAATTATGTAGCTTCTCATTTTAGTGCACATGAGCTTGGTGTAATTAAATTATTTTTACGTCAGAGCTCAGCTGAAAGACGAAGCACATGACGACACCGGAAGAATCGCCAGAAATTGAAATTCGGAAGTCTAGAAATATATTTTTTATGGCATTCAGAAATCGCGAGAGATCTTAATAAAGATTCTCAATTTGATTAAGTTTTTTTTAAAAAATCATAAATGCATCCCATATTTAGAAGACATGTTTGGCTCAGTTTGCTGTTGTTATATTTTCACCTTCTTTTACTGCTCCGCCAAAATACGTCGCATCTTTTTAAATCCTTTATATTAACTCGTGGTTTCTGTTTGAACCCTTGCTTGCTTGATTGTCGCCAAAACTTTGGATCGATTTTTATCCCACTTCCTCTTAAGCTAGCGAGCTGAAATTTAGCAGGCAGTTTCGTGGCGATGATAAAAACTAGGTATCAAAATTTCAGATCGATCGCATGTATTGTAATTAAATTATTGAATTTTTAGATTATTTTATTGATTCCTATGCATCATGTTGTTTTTTGAGATAGAGCGTCGCGGTGCGTATTATATTGTACAACCTTTCTGTCTGGCGCAATAAGGTGCGTATTTTATTGACAACACTTTTTATAAGCATATTCCTGATCGGCGCGCATTATATTAAACATGTTTTACGACAAAACTACAATTGTGTATTTTTGGATGGTCTTTCGCTGCGTATTATAATTAACATTCTTTTAGTTACTTCTCGTACATAAAGTATTTATAGTCAAAAACATGTTTTTTTTACTGTTTTTTAAAATTTAATCTATACATATATATAAATCAAAGTATGTCTGTGTGTGTGTGTGTGCATGTCCTTTATAGCTGACTAAACCATTCATCCGATCGTCATGAAATTTTTGGAGACTGTTGAGTATTTACCTGGGATGGTAAATGCATTTTTTTTTCTAAATTTAACATTCATGGGGCACCGGGGGCCCATAATGTCATTTGCTGCTTATATGAGCTATATAAAAATTAGTTTAAGCGCTATATAATGTGTAAATTGTTGGATCTTAACCAAACTTTGTATATGACAACTTGATAGCCAATATTAAAATACTATAGGGCACTAAACTGCTAATAGTCATTCCTTTGGGGCTGGGGGCCCAAAAATTCACATTTCTTAAACGTTTAAGATTTTATTCACCATTCAGTCATTAACAATCTTGACAAATTATGACACATGTATCAATTATTATACAAATTGAAATAAACAGGTGTTTGAACTTTATATCTTGAACAGACTGGGCCCCGGGGCCCTTAATGTCTTTTTTTTGGGTTATATATGATATATAAAAATTAGTTTATGCGTTAGCTACTGAGTAAATGAATGGATCTTAACCAAAATTTGAATACAAAAACTGGTAGCCCATATTAAAATACTATAGGACACAAAACTTCAAATGTCCATTCCTACGGGGCCATGGGCCCCAAATGTCTTTTCTTCGTATATGTTTAATGTATTTCCCCCATTCAATTTTTCACGATCTTGAGGAATATATCTATGAGGAAAATTAATTAAAATGAAAAGGTTTTTGAAATTTACTTCTTTCACCGAATGGGCCCAGGGGCCCATAAATGTCGTTTTTTAAATATTAGCTGTATAAAAATTAGTATTAGATTAAAATACTGAGAAAAAAATTAATGTATCTTTACCCATTTTAGTATATAAATAATCAAGGGTCTATATTTTATTACGATAGCGCACTGAACTCCTAATTTTCAATCCCTCGGGGCAGGGGGCCCAAACTGTCTATTTTAGTAAATGTTTAATATTTTATCGTCCATTCAAATTTTTAACAATATTGAGAAATATAAATAAATGTATGAAATTTGAAATGTATTCAAATGAACATATGTTGTTTCGCACTTTATTTCCTGCAATAATTGGGCCCGTTTTTTGCTTATACGAGCTTTATAAAAAATAGTTTATGCGTTAGCTACAGAGTAAATGATTGGATCTTAACCAAACTTTGTATACAAAAACTTGGTAGCCCATATTAAAATACTTAAAGTTTCTGAACTTTTTATGTCGATTTCTTCGGGGCCGGGGGCCCCAATTTCTTTTTTCATATATATTTTTACATTCAATTTTTAACGATCTTAATAATTATATCCCTGATGAAATTGAATTAAAATGAAAAGGTTTTTGAAATTGACATCTCACACCGAATAGGCCCTGGCCCCCTTTAAGTCGTTTTATTTCACTATATCTATATTTATAAAAATCTAAATATGTCTGTGTGTGTTTGTGTGTGTGTGTGCATGTCCTTTATAGCTGACTAAACCATTCACCCTATCGTCATGAACCTTTTTGAGACTGTTTAGACGATAACTGGCAACTTTTTTTTTCGAAATTTAACACTCATAGGGCGTCGAGGCCCATAATGTCATGTTTTGCTTAAATGAGCTATATAGAAATTAGTTTATGCGTTAGCTAATTTGTTAATTAATGGATCTTAATTAAACTTTGTATATAAAAACTTGACAGCCAATATTAAAATACTATAGGGCAATAAACTCGTAATGACCATTCCTTCTGGCCTGGGGGCCCAAAATGCCATTTTTCTTCAACTTTTGAGAATTTATTTCCCATATATTTATTAACGATCTTGACAAATAATGATGAATGCATCCATTATTATCCATATTGAAACGAACAGGTGTTTTGAAATTTATGTCTTGCACAGAATGGACCCTGGGGCCCTCAGTGTCGTTTTTTGCTTATATAAGCTATTTAAAATTTAGTTTATGCGTTAGGTAATAAGTAAAAGAATAGATCTTCACCAAACTTTGCATACAAAAACTTGGTAGCCTATATTAAAATACTATAGACACTGAACTTCTAATGCAAATATCTTCGGGTCCGGGGGACACAAATGTCTTTTTCGTATATGTTTAAGATATTTTTCCTATTTACTTTTTAAATATCTTGAGAAACATAGCCACAATAAAAATGAACTAAAATGAACTGGTTTTTGAAATTGACCTCTTGCACCGAATGGGCCGGGGGCACCTTAATGTTATTTTCCCCCTATTTTAGGTATATAAAAATTAGTTAAAGCAATAGATAATGAGTAAATAACTGGATTTTGACCAAACTTAGAATATAAAAACTTAAGAGCCTATATTACTATAGCGCACTGAACTCTTAATTTCCATTCCTTCGGAGCTGGGGGCCCCAAAGTCTTTTTACTGAACTTTAATCATTGTATTCCCTATTCAATTTTACACGATATTGAGGAATATAGCTTGAGTACAATGGCAATAAAAACTATAGTATCACTCATTTTGGGGCCGGGGCCCTTAATATCGTTTCTTCTTTTGTACGCTATTTAATTATTAATTTATTTATCGGTTTGCTATGAAACTTGGAATTTTTTTTCACACTTCCACGAAGGTTTCTTCAGAATTGTTTTTAAACATACCACTCATTGGTTTCTTTAAATTTATTCATTTTTAAATCCCTTATATTAACTTCACCGCCGTCTCATTCGTCGTTCGTCCCTCGCCCATCCGCGACGCCCGTCCACCCGCGGAAAAAACAAAGTCGAAAATGACCCATTTTCAGTAAAGCCATCGAGCTTAAATTTGGCACACAGACCCGTCTTACCTAACAATGCATCTTATCAAAATTTCAGATCGATCGAACGTACCGTAATTAAATTAATGCATTTTTAGTTTATCTATATAAATCACTATTTAGAATGTTTAGTCGTCGTCTGCTAGAGTTGACCTAGTTTTAAAGCCAAGGGAGATAATTTCGGTTTCAGTCTGTAAATGTTTGTCACTTTTGAACATAATCTATACATTTAGTTATGTCTCATATATAAGGGATTTATATTCAAAAACTTTGTTTTTACGGGGTTGTTTTAATTGCTGGGATCGTTGCAACGCACGATGGGTCTGCTAGTGCTGAATATTTTTAAGATGGAAATACTAGGCTCATATCATACATTCTGTACAGCTGTTTGTCCCGTCTCAAAACATACATTTTGTACAGCTGTTTGTCCCGTCTCATAACATACATTTTGTACAGCTGTTTGTCCCGTCTCATAACATACATTTTGTACAGCAGTTTGTCACGTCTCAAAACATACATTTTGTACAGCTGTTTATCCCGTCTCATAACATACATTTTGTACAGCTGTTTGTCCCGTCTCATAACATACATTTTGTACAGCTGTTTGTCCCGTCTCATAACATACATTTTGTACAGTTGATTGTCCCGTCTCATAACATACATCTTGTACAGCTGTTTGTCCCGTCTCATAACATACTTTTTGTACAGCTGTTTGTCCTGTGGATGTTCATTGCTTTAAAAAACATCGTTTCCCTGTTTCCCACTTTTGTATAACAATTTGTATCTTTGAAGTAATACAACCATTTTAATTGAGTAAAATAAAACAAACCCGTAAAAACAAAGTATTTGACTATAAATCCCTTATATATAAGACATAACTAACAGTATTGATTATTTTCAAACGCGACAAACATTTACAGACTGAATCAGTCTTAACTCAACTTTGCTTCATAACTCTGGCTGGGAGAGGGTAAAAGTCTGGTCACCGATCGCTTGACCGAGCTCAGCGTGACACTTAAAATGTAAACAAAAGCACGACGGTACTTCTATGGGTCGCGTCCAAGCGTCAACTCAAACTTTCACAGGGAAAAAAACAATAACAAACCGTGAATTTCAATTACAGACGTTATATTAGTATAAACTAAATATTGCATTAATTTAATTACGGTACGTTCGATCGATCTGAAATTTTGATACAATGCATTGTTAGGTCAGACGGGTCCATGTGCCAAATTTCAGCTCGATCGGATCACGGAAAATGGGTCACTTTTGACTTTTATTTTTCCACCCGCCCATGAGATGACGACAGAACGACAGAGAGAGACGGCCGCGAAGTTAATATAAGGGATTTAATAAGGAAATGGATATAAAACTTTTAAAAACATTGTGTGGAAAATTTAAATCTTACTCTTAGTTTAAAAAGGGGCTAATTTCTGTGTTTGAAAAGTTTCGCGAAAAGTCTTTTATTAACTTAATTTCTCCGTAAGTCATTTATGTTTTTGAAATTTCCGGGTGTTTCACATCACCAGCATCAAGTACTACACATTACCAGCACCAAGTACTACACATTACCAGCACCCAGTACTACACATTACCAGCACCCAGTACTACACATTACCAGCACCAGGTACTACACATTACCAGCACCAAGTACTACATATTACCAGCACCAAGTACTACACATCACCAGCACCCAGTGCTACACATCACCAGCACCCAGTACTACACATCACCAGCACCCAGTACTCCACATTACCAGCATCGAGTACTACACATTACCAGTTCACCCATTCGTAAAATTTAATTCATCAATGATTTACCACATCAACCAACCAGACTTTTTTGTTTGTCTTTAACAGTCATTGGTTTTATGATCGATGCTGTGATGTCTTGACATTAGGCTGGCGACAATTCATCTGTTAGTATAAGTCTGTATAAGTCTGACAGCACCATTCATCTGTTAGTATAAGTCTGTGTACGTCTGACAGCACCATTCATCTGTTAGTATAAGTATGTGTAAGTATGAGAGCACCATTCAGCAGTTGGTATAAGTCTGTGTAAGTCTGAGAACACCATTCAGCAGTTGGTATAAGTCTGTGTAAGCCTGAGAGCACCATTCAGCAGTTGGTATAAGTCTGTGTAAGTCTGAGAGCACCATTCAGTAGTTGGTATAAGTCTGTGTAAGTCTGAGAGCACCATTCAGCAGTTGGTATAAGTCTGTGTAAGTCTGAGAGAAAATTTCAGTTCATTAATAAAATACCAAGATATGGACTTGTCACTTAATTTAACGACTTTTCTTTGGTAATAGTTTTGTTTGTCTGAAATAACTGACCCCGCACAAAACTACACGAGAACTACTGGTTTCTTTAGAGCAAAGTCAAGCCAGAGTAAATGGTCCTTCAAAGCGCTGGAAATATTATGTGGGAAAGCAAATCTACATTGCCGTTAGGAAACAGTACACAATACAATGTCGAACTTTTCATGTGTGCATTTTGGTTTATTAGTAGCGTCCACGTAATAAGAATTTTAAAAATAATAAAATCGTGTTCGAAATTTTACCGAATTAACATCGATTTAAAAAACGGCTTCATTAGAGGCAGACATTTTTTAAATTCATTTATATTCAGTGCACGGAAGAACAGTGCATCAGAACAAGATGACAACCGCACCAAACATCACACCATCAGTGCACCAAACACCAGCTCATGTCACCACATTGCACCCAAACACCAGCCCACGACACCATCTGTGCACTTGACCGCAAGTGCACCAAATGGCCATTAAAAGAGATATTCAATGGACAAGGTCAGATCCCTAGAGAACAGACGACATGATCATAGTAATAAAGCTTCAACTATTCTTAGTGCTTTCTTACTCTATTTGTTTGAACAAAACTGCAAAACAATATTCGAAATAACGAACTTCCCCTAATTCTTTGTGACTAAAATTTCCGAAACGATTCAATCAAATTTCTAAATCGCTAGTTGCAGTTGTTGAGAATCAAAGAAACCCTCAAGACACACTGAAACCCTCAAGACACACTGAAACTCAAGACACACTGAAACCGTCAAGACACACTGAAACCGTCAAGACACACTGAACCCGTCAAGACACACTGAAACCCTCAAGACACACTGAAACCCCCAAGACACACTGAGATTGAAACGCAAGCGAAATTCCACAAGGACCAAATAATAGAGCGAAAATTATCTACAAACAATTGCTACTGATTAGTCAAAAAGAAAGGAGTCACGTTCCTTTGTCTTTTCCTGCTTCATTAGGTGACGTTCCTTTGTGTTTTCCTGCACCATCATCACTAACTAACGGCCGTTACTAACCCCCCCCCCAGAATTAACGTTTACTAGGGATCACCCTCCCCCCCCCCACACACCAGATTTCACAAATTACGTTCACTAACTTTAAAAGACACACATTAGTATCGCGAAAACACATAAAACACAGAATTTCAAATAAAAATTACGACCGGTAATTTAAAAAAAACAACATTATTCGTACTAAAAGAATATCATTAAAATATTCTTTTTTGGAAATACACATGAGATAGAAATGCTCTTAATCTCTTAATATGTTTATCATTAAATCTATCGCATAAATAAATACATTGTTACGGTGCTCCCTCTAATGTTCATTGGTCTAAGTGCAAAGTTGCACAGCAGCCATTTTGTGTGTGCAATATTTTACAATCTTTGCTGAGCGGTAATTCTAAACTGCTGCGCACAGCTTAAAGAGAATATTGATCATTACATCTATCTCATAAATACATACATCACACATCTTCATATGTTTCTTGTCCGTATCACCACCGTTGTGCAGGGGCGGATTAAGACTGCAAGGGGCCCCTGGCTGCAATTCAAACTGGGGCCCTATCCAGCCAGCGTCTCTTTAAATAAAATGATTGCTAGCAGTCTGTTACTTGTTTTAATTAATAGTCCATTGGTTCCTTGCTAATAATTTGTCTTCACTACGGGATTGGATTCATCAACAAAAAAAACCAACACGGAGAAATAACTGTTTGCCGGTATCCTAAAATTGAGTGTAAAAAGATAATTTAAAAAAAAAGACAAATGAAAAAAAATATATTCCACAGCAAGAAATGGAACCGGATACCGTTAGCGCTACAGGCCAACACGCTGCCACAAGACCAGCAGATCCTGTAAATGGGAAATTTAAAAGATATAAATAGAATTTATTAATATTTTCTCTTATTGAGCGTATCAAATTAAGTTTTTCGATTACTTAGGCTATCGGGTCCGAATAACGATAAGAATAAGATTAATTGATACGTTTTTATTAATTTATTTTATTTATGATATTTTTACGGATTCATGCAAACATTTGCCCACCTTTATTATAAAATATACTAAATTTGGGGGCCCCTGAATCATCGGGGGCCCCTGGCTTTAGCCCGTTCAGTCCCCCCCCCCTTAATCCGCCATAGCCGTTGTGGGCATGTGCACTATGCACAGGACATATAACAGTAGTGATTTAACAAGGGGAACGCATATCCAGATTAAATGTTTATTTGTATAAGCATTGGCATCACTAGGGGGTGAGGGGGAGGGTGGCGGGCCACCCCGGGTGACACCATCAGGGGGGACGACACCAAAACCAAAAATGTTGCTGTGTACGATTTCGTGTCAAAATAAGAGGCGACAAATGTTTTTCAACAATAAAAAAATTACTAAATACAATGAAATACATAAAAAATATCAATTTACATTCAATAATAAAACGTTCCAAAAAGTGCAATAATGTAAAACGAATTTGGAAAAAAAGAAAAGAAACAGACACACCTTTTTAGGCAGGACATGAAAGAAGCGGTGTCTTTTGTTTGAAATGAAATAAAGGAAACTGGACTTTGACATACTGTCACATGTTGTAAGCCGGTGAGACTAACACCACCTCACAACTCCCTCCAGCACAATTTGTGTGTGTGTGGGGGGGGGGATAAGATTTTTCTCAACCAAAAAAAATTAATAATTCAACAGATGTGGGGGTTTTTTTTAAAGAGGAAAATTATTATTAAATGTCTTCGAGTTAATATTTTGTTTAATTTATATTTATTAAAAGCGTGCAAACATGGATAGATAATAATATGTTAATATAATGTACTCTAAGACAGTGCTTCTCAAAATGGTGGTTCGTGGACCGGTGCCGGTCATTGGGTTATCCTCTGCCGGTCCGCAGAAGTTATCAAGAAAGGACATATAAATATAATTAAAATCCCTTATTTTCAACCATTATTACTAACCCTATCGAATATGTCAGTTTTTTCGGTAATAAGCACAGGAAATTTAACAAATAAAATAAAATACATAACGATTCGCTACCAAGTCAGTACAGTGAAAATAGTTCACCGGTCCCAGGTGCAATGAAAAAATTCCTGCCGGTCCACGATACTAAAAATTTTGAGAAGTGAGAAGCAATGCTCTAAGAAACATAATTTTCTTGAGTATATGTACTTTTTGGTAATATCCTTTAAGACGAAATAATTTACACACGAAATAATCTGTTATATTCAAGTATTTTTTCCACAATTCATAATCATAATCCCACATTCTTGCAGCAGTAACGTTAAGCAAGTGAATCCTTTATTTAATGTAGTTAAAAGAAGGAAAGATATTGAGAATTTAATCGAATTATTTTTGAGTCAAAATGCCGTGTTATACATTTTACGACTTAAATAATTAATTAATGATTTACTTTAATTTGAAAGTTACAAAAATAAGCCAAAGTATGCTTAAATTTTGGACACGTTAAAAAGTTAAACGAAATTTGAGACAAAAATAAATAAATGTACTTTAATTGTGACGACAAGAATTTAACTTTTAAAAAATGTCATTAAATTAATTAATAGACTATTTTTTTTAGTTCAAGGCTTGTCTGACATATTATGTTAGGAACATTTTCCTTCCTTAAATTATTGTCATATTTCATTAAAGTGTGCACGATGAAAGAGCGACGACAAATGGGTACAAACATAAGAGCGCTATACCTCGTTGGTAGTCAAACTTGAAACATTAGCCTCTATTAGAACAATCGCCTCCAGTCTTAATCTCCGCTTTTTTGTTGTGTGGTATTTTACGGGTCACTGTCACGAAATTAATTAGTAAGTTACACTAAGCAGTGGCGTCAGTAGAGGGTTCGATGGGTGCGGACCGCACCGGATGACAACATCACAAGGTGTGACACCTAAATGTAAAATTCTGTATGTTCTCGTTATTTGCCGCACTGTAAGACTTGGAGGTAAATGCATAAAATAAAAACAGGGTATTAGTAGGCCTGACAGGACGTAACACAACAGCGAACGTTTCGGCAAAGAGCCTTCTTCAACGGACAAATAGTACACAAATGAAACGAATAAAACGAAATAATAGAAAAAAACACTTAGCTTCGGTGAAATCCAAGTAGTCCAGTAGAGATAAAGCAAGGAGAGAAAAGTAAGAGCTTAAATAGGAAAGGAAAGGGTGGGTGTGGCCAATCAATCAGCTTGTCAGTGCGAACACAACGTTGATCCCATGTGGTGTAAGAGTCCCATATTCCTTTGTAAGACTTGGAGGAGTTCTATGATCTAAGTCGTGAGCAATGTTCCATTTAAGCTGCGCGGCTGTGCGACAGCGCATATATTTTAACAACGTCGCGCAGCAGTTTAGAATACCACGCAGCAGTTTAGATTACCGCGCAGCAAATTTAGTAAAATATGCACACAAAATGAATGCTGTGCAACTTTACACACGAGTTTTTTTATTACTTCGTACATGGACCAACGAATCTTAGATGGAACATTGGTCGTGAGGGGGTGACACCATGAGCTACCGCCCCGGTTGACACCAACCCTAGTGACGCCTCTGGTTATAAGTTTTCATCAGATCTATACATGTGTTATTCTTTTTGAAAATGTTTTTATCTACTCGTAACAGCGTAAGAGATGAGATGATTTGGTCTCACTACCTCTTATCAATGTTTCACAGAAAAACTTTAATCATTGTAACCTGTGATTTTTTCTAAAATTAACGTTCAAAGGTTGAGTTCTTTTTAAATCACATGTATAGAATGAATTGGTCCACAATCGGTGGCTCTTAAATTCACAGGTGGATCGATGGAAAAGTCACAAATGCAATTACAGGGTGGTACGCAACAACGAGGTGGACAGCACGTGAATTGATTCCCAATGTAAAATACTGTGCACATACCAATTATGGCGCTTTACAATGGCACATTACAATCATGGCTCTTTACAATGGCACATTACAATCAAGGCTTTTTAAAATGTCACATTTCAATCAAGGCTTTTTAAAATGTCTCATTACAATCATGGCTTTTTACAATGACACATTACAATCATGGCTCTTAACAATCATGACACATTACACTCATGACATGAACATCATAAGAATTTATACATTACAATCTTAACACATTAGAGTCATAACACATTCCAATCATGACACCTTGCAATCATTAATAAAACAATCATAACACATCACAATAAAAATCACATTCAAATTTTAAATTATCCAAACAATTCAATCATCCCTAGGTCTACGGGTACTTACTAATGCTCAAATCTAATACAGCTGTTGACATCTTTGTGTTTTGAATGACTTGTTAAGACTTGTGCAAGGCTGTTTATGATGTACAGCTCGGTTCATTACTTTATTAAACAATCTGTCTACATGTTAACCTTTCACTAATTATTAGAGGATAATCAAGAATTTAAATAAAAAAGAGAGACAAGATTGATTTGAAAAACTTGTTTTATCCAGCTTGAGAGAATTGGAGTTTGAAAGCGGCATCCAATCGATGGTCCTAACAATGGTGTTTGTTCCTGGCCCCATGGGGACTTCAAATATAGCACGTCAATCTAGGATTCAATTTGACGGAGCTCATCACTACAGTTGGCGATACATGAGCTTGGTGCAATGGCGGATCTGGAAATACTAGGCAGGTAGTCAGTAGTGCCCGCAAATGAAGGGTGATACACCTCTGGGAGAGGGGGCCAGGCAACATAACGAGGACCTCTGACAGTGGCAGATTTCAAAATAACAAGTGAAGGTCGTCTTGATGGGGTACAGCCGGGAAGTGAATGTCGTCGTGATGGGGTACAGCCGGGAAATGAATGTTGTGATGGGGTACAGCCGGGAAGTGAATGTTGTGATGGGGTACAGCCGGGAAGTGATGGCAGGGGGGATGGAGATGGGTACCAAGGGTGAAATATTTCATAGGTTTAATAGAATAAACTGTTTCAGATGCTATCATGTTTTCTATGGTAAAGATGGGTACGCCCATGACCTCATTAGAGTACAGATGCCCAACATGATGGTGGGTTTGTGTTGACAAGTCTTCAGGAGCCTTCAAGTCATGTGACTTGAACAACCCAACGAGAATCGTCTACGAAATTCAACTCAGATTTGATTCAGACGACGTTTAGAAAAAGTCCAATGGTTAATTACAGCCCGCCTTTGTCACTGCAAATACCATCATCTCATTGGTTACCTGATAGGCTGGATGTCAAGTATGGAGGCTGCCATTAGGCCTGAGGTCAGACATGCGCGATGAGCCCGGAAGCTCTGATGGCGGATCGGGGTACATCGTTTAGCAATGGTTTCACTTTTAATGTATGTTTACTTTTAATAGTTTGTTATCCACTCGGAGTTGGATTCAGTGTGGGAGTATGTGAGAACAAGCAAGAGGGTAGGGGAGGGGGTGGGGGGACTCACGGTGAGCCATGAACGATGAGAGAGGTGGTACAATTTGAAATATATGGATAAAGGTGTGAAGGTTAAAAAACGTGAAATGTGGTTTGAAAGTGAGGAAGACAGTTGAAAGTTTGGGTAATATCACAACCTACGAAAGAGAAGGTAATGTGCAGAAAGAACATGTTAAAGGGAGGTAATGTTACAAGTTTTTTCTTGATTTGTTAATATTATGAGCTGAGGAGGGTATGATGATTTTTTTCTTGGGATTAAATTTTAACAGTTGGCATCATGACTAACACTGAAATTGAGTTTCAACCATGGCTACCAACTGAAATTGAGTTTCAACCGTGGCTACCAACTGAAATTGAGTTTCAACCATGGCTACCAACTGAAATTGAGTTTCAACCATGGCTACCAACTGAAATTGAGTTTCAACCATGGCTACCAACTGAAATTGAGTTTCAACCATGGCTACCAACTGAAATTGAGTTTCAACCACGGCTACCAACTGAAATTGAGTTTCAACCATGGCTACCAACTGAAATTGAGTTTCAACCATGGCTACCAACTGAAATTGAGTTTCCCTCATGGCTAGCGAAAAAAATCGATGTCTCAAATGATTTGAAAATGGAAGCTATGCGGATGCAACACGACAAATACTTGTAGGTCAGTTGTAGGTCAGTTGTAGGTCAGTTGTAGGTCAGTTGTAGGTCAGTTGTAGGTCAGTTGTAGGTAAGTTGTTGCGAACCTTTTTGGGTGTCGCGCCCAAGTGCAACCAAAAACCACTTATTTATAGCAAAGTGTCAAAAATCCAATGAAACCTGAAAATGGAAGGGTTGGCTTGGCTGGTTTGATTAAGGAAGTACTATTTTAGTCGCGTGCCGGCTTATGAGGCTCTGCGTGCCGACTGTGGCACACGTGCCATAGGTTCGCCATGACTGCTGTAGGTTTTCAAAGTTGCAGGTCTTACCACTTGGATCTTTTAAAATTATGTTTAGCTTGGACTCAATCGGTCTCTCCTTAAATCAGAAGGAGAAAATTTACTAATTTGACAATTGAAAAGACACAAAATATCTATTATACCTTAAGTTTGCTAATACGATGTTATACAGACACCCATACAGAATAGAGAGTTGAAACTTTTACAAAAAGTGGTACTTGACCACTTCGAGAGTACGGAAGTGGCGGCAGGTAAGATAAGAATTTTGAATGACCTACTTCCAGATAAAGTGAACATCGATTGATAACTTAATAGAAATGCCCAAACAGTTAAAAAACCTTTCAGAAGAAAAACACTAAATCTTTATGTATTTTGTTCTTTGACATGTAAGGCCGTCTTATATATGTAAGTATCGCAGTCCTATTCTGTTTACTATGTAAGTATCGCAGTCCTATTCTGTATGACTATGTAAGTGTGCTACGTTTCTATCGAATGAAACAACGAAAAGTAGGTGACTATGTTATTCTTAGATTTGATTCGGATAGATGGAAGGATAAAAAGAAACAAAGTTTGTTTTAAAATGGTAGTCAAAATGTACTAAACACGGTTTAAATTAGTAAATAACAGAAATACAAAGTACAGAGTTTATATATGCCTTATAAAACAATTCTACATTGGATTAAATCAATTCAACAACTTTTATTTGTACATTATAAATATTGTTGATAGTCACTGGTGCGTAAAATTCTTCATTGCTGAAATAAAAACACGTGTCGTTATTGTTTTGTTTTTTTTATTATTCACTGACTACCGTAGCAAGGACC
Organism: Ampullaceana balthica; assembly: GCA_944989445.1. NCBI lineage: Eukaryota > Metazoa > Mollusca > Gastropoda > Lymnaeidae > Ampullaceana > Ampullaceana balthica. The sequence continues at coordinate 175,082 of CALYLW010000721.1, forward strand.
TCCATTGTGCTCATATGTCCTGCCTTGTTTGTCAAGCCAAAATCTCATTACAGATAAATGGACGAGAGCAGATAAGCTCAGCAAATCTCTGATGAGCCTCGGCAACCGAGACCTTCCCCGTGCAAAATCATGACATCTGTGCGCGTCGTTCACGTCGTGTCTTTGAACGGTACATATCGGCGGTTTTTGCAGGGATCAAGCTGATTGCTGTGAAATGTTGTCGGAAACGTCAAGGAATATCTTGAATCCCCATGCATAAATATTCCAAGTGAGATTCCAGTACTCACCCGAGACCCAGCGTCCGGTCAGTTACAGGGTTATTTCACGGAAACGCCACTGAAGCAGTGTCAATATTGATAGAGGCAAATCTCGTCTGCTAAACCAAGCCGATGATCTTCAGAATGCAAGGAAACACCAAGGTTAGAGAGTAAGAGCCTTTTAGCAGTGGCCCCCCCGGCCCCATCCCATGCATGTATATTTAGGTTGTCTGGGGAAATCAATTGTGTGTATTGACGCGGTAATGACCATTTGATCACCTTAACGAGGGGCCGCCCTCGGGTCCACTGGCACGGTCTAATGAACCGCTATCCTTGCAAGGAAAGGTTCATGCGTCATCAACGCTAGAGGTGGGGGTGGCGAGGAGAATGGTTTCTATGGCAATAGTTGTCATTTTAATGAGTTAGAGTTCGTTGCTGTCAGATCTTCGTTAGGTTTTAAAAATAAACTGATTGTACGCTTCCTATATCGGCCCTTGTGCTAGGTATGTTCTACATTGTCTTGATTGAACGCTTTCTAGATCAGCCCTTGTGCTAGGTATGTTCTACATTGTCTTGATTGTACGCTTCCTATATCAGCCCTTGTGCTAGGTATGTTCTACATTGTATTGAGGCAAATAAAGAACCAATGAAATCTGCATAAGAAATTATAATACGGTCCCAGTAAAATGGATTACAATTCAAAATGTTTGCTAATTCATTTGTCCATCGACAATATATATATATATAAATATGTGTGTGTGTGTGTGTTTATATATATATATATATATATATATATATATATATATATATATATATATATATATATATATATATATTCCTTAATGTTCTTTGCTTTTCCCGTGTTCCAGATGAGTCAATGTATCGTATCCATTTACCATCATGCACCATAATGTTACCCCACTTATAATGATGTAACAGAACATCACAACACTTATCATCAGGCACTAACATATCACCCATCGAATCGGTCTGTATTGGAGTATTAACCAACGTATCAGTCTTTATTAGAGTATTACCCAACGTATCAGTCTGTATTAGAGTATTGCCCAACGTATCAGTCTGTAATAGAGTATTACCCAATGTATCAGTCTATAATAGAGTATTACCCAATGTATCAGTCTGTATTAGAGTATTGCCCAACGTATCAGCCTGTATTAGAGTATTACCCAACGTATCACTCTGTATTATAGTATTACCCAACGTATCAGTCTGTATTAGAGTATTACCCAACGTATAAGTCTGTATTAGAGTATTGCCCAAGGTATCAGCCTGTATTAGAGTATTACCCAACGTATCACTCTGTATTATAGTATTACCCAACGTATCAGTCTGTATTAGAGTATTGCCCAACGTATCAGCCTGTATTAGAGTATTACCCAACGTATCAGTATATAATAGAGTATTACCCAATGTATCAGTCTGTATTAGAGTATTACCCAACGTATCAGTCTATAATAGAGTATTACCCAATGTATCAGTCTGTATTAGAGTATTGCCAAACGAATCAGTCTGTATTAGAGTATAACCAAACGTATAAGTCTGTATTAGAGTATTGCCCAACGTATCAGTCTATTTAGAGTATTGCCCAACGTATCAGTCTGTATTAGAGTATTACCCAACGTATCAGTCTGTATTAGAGTATTACGAGATGTATCAGCCTGTATTAGAGTATTACCCAACGTATCAGTCTGTATTAGAGTATTGCCAAACATATCAGCCTTTATTAGAGTATTACCCAACGTATCAGTCTGTATTAGAGTATTACCCAATGTATCAGACTGTATTAAAGTATTAACCAACGTATCAGTCTGTATTAGAGTATTACCCTATGTATCGGTCTGTATGAGAGTATTAACCAACGTATCAGACTGTATTAGAGTATTAACCAACGTATCAGTCTGTATTAGAGTATTACCCTATGTATCAGTCTGTATGAGAGTATTAACCAACGTATCAGCCTGTATTAGAGTATTAACCAACGTATCAGCCTGTATTAGAGTATTAACCAACGTATCGGTCTGTATTAGAGTATTACCCAACGTATCAGTCTGTATTAGAGTATTACCCAACGTATCAGCCTGTATTAGAGTATTACCCAATGTATCAGTCTGTATTAGAGTATTGCCAACGTATCAGTCTATATTAGAGTATTACCCAATGTATCGGTCTGTATTAGAGTATTGCCCAACGTATCAGTCTATAATAGAGTATTACCCAACGTATCAGTCTGTATTAGAGTATTGCCCAACATATCAGTCTATAATAGAGTATTACCCAATGTATCAGTCTGTATTAGAGTATTACCCAACGTAACAGTCTGTATTAGAGTATTACCCAACGTATCAGTCTATAATAGATTATTACCCAATGTATCAGTCTGTATTAGAGTATTTCCCAACGTAACAGTCTGTATTAGAGTATTACCAAACGTATAAGTCTGTATTAGAGTATTGCCCAACGTATCAGTCTGTATTAGAGTATTGCCCAACGTATCAGTCTGTATTAGAGTATTACCCAACGTATCAGTCTGTATTAGAGTATTGCCCAACGTATCAGTCTGTATTAGAGTATTACGAGATGTATCAGCCTGTATTAGAGTATTACCCAACGTATCAGTCTGTATTAGAGTATTGCCAAACGTATCAGCCTTTATTAGAGTATTACCCAACGTATCAGCCTGTATCATAGTTTTAACCAACGTATCGGACTGTATTAGAGTATTACCCAATGTATCAGACTGTATTAGAGTATTAACCAACGTATCAGTCTGTATTAGAGTATTACCCTATGTATCAGTCTGTATAAGAGTATTAACCAATGTATCAGCCTGTATTAGAGTATTAACCAACGTATCGGCCTGTATTAGAGTATTAACCAACGTATCGGTCTGTATTAGAGTATTACCCAACGTATCAGTCTTTATTAGTGTATTATCCAACGTATCAGCCTGTATTAGAGTATTAACCAACGTATCAGTCTGTATTAGAGTATTACCCAACGTATCAGTCTGTATTAGAGTATTACCCAACGTATCAGCCTGCATTAGAGTATTAACCAACGTATCGGTCTGTATTAGAGTATTGCCAAACGTATCAGCCTGTATTAGAGTTTTAACCAACGTATCGGTCTGTATTAGAGTATTACCCAACGTATCATCCTGTATTAGAGTTTTAACCAACGTATCGGTCTGTATTAGAGTATTACCCAATGTATCAGACTGTATTAGAGTATTACCCAACGTATCAGTCTGTATTAGAGTATTACCCAATGTATCAGTCTGTATTAGAGTATTAACCAACGTATCAGCCTGTATTAGAGTTTTAACCAACGTATCAGCCTGTATTAGAGTATTAACCAACGTATCGGTCTGTATTAGAGTATTACCCAACGTATCAGCCTGTATTAGAGTATTAACCAACGTATCGGTCTGTATTAGAGTATTACCCAATGTATCGGTCTATATAAGAGTATTACCCAATGGATCAGTCTGTATTAGAGTATTACCCAACGTATCGGTCTGTATTAGAGAATTACCCAACGTATCGGTCTGTATTAGAGTATTACTTAACGTATCAGTCTGTATTAGAGTATTACCCAACGTATCAGCCTGTATTAGAGTATTACCCAACGTATCAGCCTGTATTAGAGTATTACCCAACGTATCAGTCTGTAATAGAGTATTACCCAACGTATCAGTCTGTATTAGAGTACTACCCAACGTATCAGCCTGTATTAGAGTATTACCATACGTATCAGCCTGTATTAGAGTACTACCCAACGTATCAGTCTGTATTAGAGTATTACCCAACGTATCAGCCTGTATTAGAGTATTACCCAACGTATCAGCCTGTATCAGAGTATTACCCAACGTATCAGCCTGTATTAGAGTATTACCCAACGTATCAGCCTGTATTAGAGTATTACCCAACGTATCAGCCGGTATTAGAGTATTACCCAATGTATCAGTCTGTATTAGAGTATTACCCAACGTATCAGTCTGTATTAGAGTATTGCCAACGTATCAGTCTGTATTAGAGTATTACCCAATGTATCAGTATATAATAGAGTATTACCCAATGTATCAGTCTGTATTAGAGTATTACCCAACGTATCAGTCTGTATTAGAGTATTGCCAACGTATCAGTCTGTATTAGAGTATTACCCAATGTATCGGTCTGCATTAGAGTATTGCCCAACGTATCAGTCTATAATAGAGTATTACCCAATGTATCAGTCTGTATTAGAGTATTGCCCAACGTATCAGTCTATAATAGAGTATTACCAAATGTATCAGTCTGTATTAGAGTATTACCCAACGTATCAGTCTGTATTAGAGTATTGCCCAACGTATCAGTCTGTATTAGAGTATTACCCTACGTATCAGTCTATAATAGATTATTACCCAATGTATCAGTCTGTATTAGAGTATTGCCCAACGTATCAGTCTGTATTAGAGTATTACCCAACGTATCAGCCTGTATTAGAGTATTACCCAACGTATCAGTCTGTAATAGAGTACTACCCAACGTATCAGTCTGTATTAGAGCATTACCCAACGTATCAGCCTGTATTAGAGTATGAACCAACGTATCAGCCTGTATCAGAGTACTACCCAACGTATCAGCCTGTATTAGAGTATTACCCAACGTATCAGCCTGTATTAGAGTACTACCCAACGTATCAGTCTGTATTAGAGTATTACCCAACGTATCAGCCTGTATTAGAGTATTACCCAACGTATCAGCCTGTATTAGAGTACTACCCAACGTATCAGTCTGTATTAGAGTATTACCCAACGTATCAGCCTGTATTAGAGTATTACCCAAAATATCAGCCTGTATCAGAGTATTACCCAACGTATCAGCCTGTATTAGAGTATTACCCAACGTATCAGCCTGTATTAGAGTATTACCCAACGTATCAGCCTGTATTAGAGTATTACCCAATGTATCAGTCTGTATTAGAGTATTACCCAACGTATCATTCTGTATTAGAGTATTACCCAACGTATCAGTCTGTATTAGAGTATTGCCAACGTATCAGTCTGTATTAGAGTATTACCCAATGTATCGGTCTGTATAAGGGTATTGCCCAACGTATCAGTCTATAATAGAGTATTACCCAATGTATCAGTCTGTATTAGAGTATTGCCCAACGTATCAGTCTATATAGAGTATTACCCAATGTATCAGTCTGTATTAGAGTATTACTCAACGTATCAGTCTGTATTAGAGTATTGCCCAACGTATCAGTCTGTATTAGAGTATTACCCAACGTATCAGTCTATAATAGATTATTACCCAATGTATCAGTCTGTATTAGAGTATTGCCCAACGTATCAGTCTGTATTAGAGTATTACCAAACGTATCAGTCTGTATTAGAGTATTACCCAATGTATCAGTCTGTATTAGAGTATTGCCCAACGTATCGTTCTGTATTAGAGTATTACGAGATGTATCAGCCTGTATTAGAGTATTACCCAATGTATCAGTCTGTATTAGAGTATTACCCAACGTAACAGTCTGTATTAGAGTATTACCCAACGTATCAGTCTATAATAGATTATTACCCAATGTATCAGTCTGTATTAGAGTATTTCCCAACGTAACAGTCTGTATTAGAGTATTACCAAACGTATAAGTCTGTATTAGAGTATTGCCCAACGTATCAGTCTGTATTAGAGTATTGCCCAACGTATCAGTCTGTATTAGAGTATTACCCAACGTATCAGTCTGTATTAGATTATTGCCCAACGTATCAGTCTGTATTAGAGTATTACGAGATGTATCAGCCTGTATTAGAGTATTACCCAACGTATCAGTCTGTATTAGAGTATTGCCAAACGTATCAGCCTTTATTAGAGTATTACCCAACGTATCAGCCTGTATCATAGTTTTAACCAACGTATCGGACTGTATTAGAGTATTACCCAATGTATCAGACTGTATTAGAGTATTAACCAACGTATCAGTCTGTATTAGAGTATTACCCTATGTATCAGTCTGTATAAGAGTATTAACCAATGTATCAGCCTGTATTAGAGTATTAACCAACGTATCGGCCTGTATTAGAGTATTAACCAACGTATCGGTCTGTATTAGAGTATTACCCAACGTATCAGTCTTTATTAGTGTATTATCCAACGTATCAGCCTGTATTAGAGTATTAACCAACGTATCAGTCTGTATTAGAGTATTACCCAACGTATCAGTCTGTATTAGAGTATTACCCAACGTATCAGCCTGCATTAGAGTATTAACCAACGTATCGGTCTGTATTAGAGTATTGCCAAACGTATCAGCCTGTATTAGAGTTTTAACCAACGTATCGGTCTGTATTAGAGTATTACCCAACGTATCATCCTGTATTAGAGTTTTAACCAACGTATCGGTCTGTATTAGAGTATTACCCAATGTATCAGACTGTATTAGAGTATTACCCAACGTATCAGTCTGTATTAGAGTATTACCCAATGTATCAGTCTGTATTAGAGTATTAACCAACGTATCAGCCTGTATTAGAGTTTTAACCAACGTATCAGCCTGTATTAGAGTATTAACCAACGTATCGGTCTGTATTAGAGTATTACCCAACGTATCAGCCTGTATTAGAGTATTAACCAACGTATCGGTCTGTATTAGAGTATTACCCAATGTATCGGTCTATATAAGAGTATTACCCAATGGATCAGTCTGTATTAGAGTATTACCCAACGTATCGGTCTGTATTAGAGAATTACCCAACGTATCGGTCTGTATTAGAGTATTACTTAACGTATCAGTCTGTATTAGAGTATTACCCAACGTATCAGCCTGTATTAGAGTATTACCCAACGTATCAGCCTGTATTAGAGTATTACCCAACGTATCAGTCTGTAATAGAGTATTACCCAACGTATCAGTCTGTATTAGAGTACTACCCAACGTATCAGCCTGTATTAGAGTATTACCATACGTATCAGCCTGTATTAGAGTACTACCCAACGTATCAGTCTGTATTAGAGTATTACCCAACGTATCAGCCTGTATTAGAGTATTACCCAACGTATCAGCCTGTATCAGAGTATTACCCAACGTATCAGCCTGTATTAGAGTATTACCCAACGTATCAGCCTGTATTAGAGTATTACCCAACGTATCAGCCGGTATTAGAGTATTACCCAATGTATCAGTCTGTATTAGAGTATTACCCAACGTATCAGTCTGTATTAGAGTATTGCCAACGTATCAGTCTGTATTAGAGTATTACCCAATGTATCAGTATATAATAGAGTATTACCCAATGTATCAGTCTGTATTAGAGTATTACCCAACGTATCAGTCTGTATTAGAGTATTGCCAACGTATCAGTCTGTATTAGAGTATTACCCAATGTATCGGTCTGCATTAGAGTATTGCCCAACGTATCAGTCTATAATAGAGTATTACCCAATGTATCAGTCTGTATTAGAGTATTGCCCAACGTATCAGTCTATAATAGAGTATTACCAAATGTATCAGTCTGTATTAGAGTATTACCCAACGTATCAGTCTGTATTAGAGTATTGCCCAACGTATCAGTCTGTATTAGAGTATTACCCTACGTATCAGTCTATAATAGATTATTACCCAATGTATCAGTCTGTATTAGAGTATTGCCCAACGTATCAGTCTGTATTAGAGTATTACCCAACGTATCAGCCTGTATTAGAGTATTACCCAACGTATCAGTCTGTAATAGAGTACTACCCAACGTATCAGTCTGTATTAGAGCATTACCCAACGTATCAGCCTGTATTAGAGTATGAACCAACGTATCAGCCTGTATCAGAGTACTACCCAACGTATCAGCCTGTATTAGAGTATTACCCAACGTATCAGCCTGTATTAGAGTACTACCCAACGTATCAGTCTGTATTAGAGTATTACCCAACGTATCAGCCTGTATTAGAGTATTACCCAACGTATCAGCCTGTATTAGAGTACTACCCAACGTATCAGTCTGTATTAGAGTATTACCCAACGTATCAGCCTGTATTAGAGTATTACCCAAAATATCAGCCTGTATCAGAGTATTACCCAACGTATCAGCCTGTATTAGAGTATTACCCAACGTATCAGCCTGTATTAGAGTATTACCCAACGTATCAGCCTGTATTAGAGTATTACCCAATGTATCAGTCTGTATTAGAGTATTACCCAACGTATCATTCTGTATTAGAGTATTACCCAACGTATCAGTCTGTATTAGAGTATTGCCAACGTATCAGTCTGTATTAGAGTATTACCCAATGTATCGGTCTGTATAAGGGTATTGCCCAACGTATCAGTCTATAATAGAGTATTACCCAATGTATCAGTCTGTATTAGAGTATTGCCCAACGTATCAGTCTATAATAGAGTATTACCCAATGTATCAGTCTGTATTAGAGTATTACTCAACGTATCAGTCTGTATTAGAGTATTGCCCAACGTATCAGTCTGTATTAGAGTATTACCCAACGTATCAGTCTATAATAGATTATTACCCAATGTATCAGTCTGTATTAGAGTATTGCCCAACGTATCAGTCTGTATTAGAGTATTACCAAACGTATAAGTCTGTATTAGAGTATTACCCAATGTATCAGTCTGTATTAGAGTATTACCCAACGTATCGTTCTGTATTAGAGTATTACGAGATGTATCAGCCTGTATTAGAGTATTACCCAACGTATCAGTCTGTATTAGAGTATTGCCAAACGTATCAGCCTTTATTAGAGTATTACCCAACGTATCAGCCTGTATTAGAGTTTTAACCAACGTATCGGTCTGTATTAGAGTATTACCCAATGTATCAGACTGTATTAGAGTATTAACCAACGTATCAGTCTGTATTAGAGTATTACCCTATGTATCAGTCTGTATGAGAGTATTAACCAACGTATCAGCCTGTATTAGAGTATTAACCAACGTTTCAGCCTGTATTAGAGTATTAACCAACGTATCGGTCTGTATTGGAGTATTACCCAACGTATCAGTCTTTATTAGTGTATTATCCAACGTATCAGCCTTTATTAGAGTATTAACCAACGTATCAGTCTGTATTAGAGTATTACCCAACGTATCAGTCTGTATTAGAGTATTACCCAACGTATCAGCATGTATTAGAGTATTAACCAACGTATCGGTCTGTATTAGAGTATTGCCAAACGTATCAGCCTGTATTAGAGTTTTAACCAACGTATCGGTCTGTATTAGAGTATTACCCAACGTATCAGCCTGTATTAGAGTTTTAACCAACGTATCGGTCTGTATTAGAGTATTACCCAATGTATCAGACTGTATTAGAGTATTACCCAACGTATCAGTCTGTATTAGAGTATTACCCAATGTATCAGTCTGTATTAGAGTATTAACCAACGTATCAGCCTGTATTAGAGTATTAACCAACGTATCAGCCTGTATTAGAGTATTAACCAACGTATCGGTCTGTATTAGAGTATTACCCAACGTATCGGTCTGTATTAGAGTATTACCCAACGTAACGGTCTGTATTAGAGTATTACCCAACGTATCAGTCTGTATTAGAGTATTACCCAACGTATCAGCCTGTATTAGAGTATTACCCAACGTATCAGCCTGTATTAGAGTATTACCCAACGTATCAGTCTGTAATAGAGTATTACCCAACGTATCAGTCTGTATTAGAGTACTACCCAACGTATCAGCCTGTATTAGAGTATTACCCAACGTATCAGCCTGTATTAGAGTACTACCCAACGTATCAGTCTGTATTAGAGTATTACCCAACGTATCAGCCTGTATTAGAGTATTACCCAACGTATCAGCCTGTATCAGAGTATTACCCAACGTATCAGCCTGTATTAGAGTATTACCCAACGTATCAGCCTGTATTAGAGTATTACCCAACGTATCAGCCTGTATTAGAGTATTACCCAATGTATCAGTCTGTATTAAAGTATTACCCAACGTATCAGTCTGTATTAGAGTATTACCCAATGTATCAGTACATAATAGAGTATTACCCAATGTATCAGTCTGTATTAGAGTATTACCCAACGTATCAGCCTGTATTAGAGTATTACCCAACGTATCAGCCTATATTAGAGTATTACCCAATGTATCGGTCTGCATTAGAGTATTACCCAACTTATCAGTCTGTATTAGAGTATTACACTGTTTACTTCCAACGACCCTCACTCACGATCTCCTATCAGAGAAATAAGATGTGGTCAAGTCATGTTCCTGATTGCTAGTAAAATGTTTACAACTTGATAGCCTACCATAACATATTACATTGACCTCCCTTTACACGTTCCACTTGCCAGTAATATCTGGTCCCAACAATGTTCAGAGACATCATCTCATTCACTGTAAAACGTTTTCGTCAAGCTAGAATAAAATTGGGAACAATACCGGAACTGCTAATTTTAGACTGGCGAATGCTGTGACGCATTCCGATTCAAAACGTCCATTAATGATGGTAAAAACACTCCACACTTAATTCTGTTATCGATTTTGAAGTCCATCTATTGCCCATTGAACAAATCACTGAGCCGTGCCCTAGAGGTGAGAGAGTAGAGGCTATTGTGTCCACGGTCGGGTGGTTCATGGCTCTGACCACGGGGGATGTGGCTCCCTGGCTTTTATCACGATATTAGGCTCGGCACTGGGCTGGCTCTTGAAATGACTAAGATAAGAGTTCGGCTGATTTAACAGAAGAACTTTCTCACACCATAACAGTGTTACTTACCTCTGGTTTATAGACAAACTTTAAAACAAACAAAAACAACTTTCGCGCTTCTAGCAACAAGAAGACGTTTCGTAATTTTAGAAAGGTGAGGAGCTATGCCTGGCTCTGCAGTGGCTCTGACCAGCCTGGCTCTGCAGTGGCTCTGACCAGCCTGGCTCTGCAGTGGCTCTGACCAGCCTGGCTCTGCAGTGGCTCTGACCAGCCTGGCTCTGCAGTGGCTCTGACCAGCCTGCTGGCTCTGCAGTGGCTCTGACCAGCTTGGCTCTGCAGTGGATCTATTTGGCTCTGTTGATACAACCAGCTGTCTAAAAATTTGAGATGGTCGTGAAACATTTAAAAAATGCAATAATTTGACTCCATGCTAAAACAGAAAGAGAAAAAAAAATGAATTCTTTAAATGTTTTGTAGTTGTTGCCTGACCTGGCCATGAATTTTTAGAATGTTGATATGATGATGTAGCAATTTGTTACTGTGTTGCGATTTACTTGAGGCTAAGGCAGATACTCTCTGGCCCCAGAGAAATCATCATTTAGCTACTCGCAACTTAAACTTGCTAACTTGAACAATTGCTCGACTTCTCCAAGAGGACGAATTTTGAAGGAAACTTATGCTCACGAACATTACGCAATAACGAGTGTATTGTGTTAAACGTTTGATTTCGAATTATCTCTATATACACTCCAACCAAGCCTAACTGAGTTTAGGAGCATATTTACGTCTATACACAATAATATGCGTATAAACCTTTTGACCCTAAATCAAGATAATCTCTAAACCCTGGCAGTTTTACAATCTCTATGGGATAATGCACTCACAGTGTGCGTACATCTTGTGGTGTTATGGTGCATGGACGCTGGGTAACTGGTGTTTTGTGGCATCTCTAAGTTATGGCCCCTGACGATAACAAAACCCCTGTGTTAAATTGATCTCCTCTTGGTGCGGTTAAATAATACTGATGATGATATCACTGATAAGAGGGACTTTACATGAGCTTTTCATCCTTATGAAACTTTGTCCAAGGAAGAAGGAAAAGGGGGGGGGTCGTGGTTATTAGGTATAACAAGGTCGTTAAGTTAGGGGTGGGGGGAGGTGGGGTTTATTTATGGTCACATCTGCTGCTGGTTTATGGCGTCTCTTGTTGACCGTGAGATTAGGAGGGAGTCAACTGGTCACAGTGGAGTCAACTGGTCACGGTGGAGTCAAGTGGTCACGGTGGAGTCAAGTGGTCACGGTGGAGTCAACTGGTCACGGTGGAGTCAAGTGGTCACGGTTGAGTCAACTGTTCACAGTGGAGTCAATTGGTCAAGGTTGAGTCAAGTGGTCAAGGTGGAGTCAACTGGTCAAAGTGGAGTCAAGTGGCCACGGTGGAGTTAAGTGGTCACGGTGGATTCAAGTGGTCACAGTGGAGTCACCTGGTCACGGTGGAGTCAACTGCTCACGGTGGAGTCAACTGGTCAAAGTGGAGTCAAGTGGTCACGGTGGAGTCAACTAGTCACGGTGGAGTCAAGTTGTCACGGTGGAGTCAAGTGGTCACGGTGGAGTCAAGTGGTCACGGTGGAGTCAAGTGGTCAAGGTGGAGTCAAGTGGTCACGGTGGAGTCAAGTGGTCAAGGTGGAGTCAAGTGGTCAAGGTGGAGTCAAGTCGTCACGGTGGAGTCAAGTGGTCACGGTGGAGTCAAGTGGTCACGGTGGAGTCAAGTGGTCACGGTGGAGTCACCTGGTCACGGTGGAGTCAACTGCTCACGGTGGAGTCAACTGGTCAAAGTGGAGTCAAGTGGTCACGGTGGAGTCAACTAGTCACGGTGGAGTCACGTTGTCACGGAGGAGTCAAGTGGTCACGGTGGAGTCAAGTGGTCACGGTGGAGTCAAGTGGTCAAGGTGGAGTCAAGCGGTCAATGTGGAGTCAAGTGGTCAAGGTGGAGTCAAGTGGTCAAGGTGGAGTCAAGTGGTCACGGTGGAGTCAAGTGGTCAAGGTGGAGTCAAGTGGTCAAGGTGGAGTCAAGTGGTCATGGTGGAGTCAAGTGGTCACGGTGGAGTCAAGTGGTCACGGTGGAGTCAAGTGGTCACGGTGGAGTCAAGTGGTCACGGTGGAGTCAAGCGGTCACGGTGGAGTCAACTGGTCAAAGTGGAGTCAAGTGGTCACGGTGGAGTCAAGTGGTCACGGTGGAGTCAAGTGGTCATGGTGGAGTCAATTGGACACAGTTTCGGAAGTTTCTGAGACCTCAAGGGAGGGGATGCAATGATTAAAAACAACAAAGAGTTGTACTACTTGAGATTCCCTGCCTTAAATAGTGTTGTTACTCTGAGTTGTACTACTTGAGATTCCCTGCCTTAAATAGTGTTGTTACTCTGAGTTGTACTACTTGAGATTCCCTGCCTTAAATAGTGTTGTTACTCTGAGCATAAGTCTAACGCTTGATATACTACGTTATTCATTAAAGCTAAGTCGATCATTTCTCAATGTTGTATGTGATTGGGTTTCTTTTGGGTCTACTACAGAAAATAATTTAGTTCAGAAAACACATGAGTAAAGTATCATGTAGATTAGGACTGCGCTTAAGCTTTTAAATAAAATGTAAGATTCGCTAAAAAGTGTGTAATCAAAACAATAAATTAAAGCTTTATTAATGGACTAATACAACGGTAAATATTTCAAATAATGACTTCGTCAGTACAAATAAACTTACACAAGTATTTAAATTATACTACATCATATAGGACAGTATATATCAAGCAAAAAAAATGTGTAAAGATAAAAGAGGAAATAAACATCCCCCCCACCCACCCCCACACACACACACACACATACATTCACACAAAAAACAATGAAGAGAGTACAAGTTGTAAAAGTTACAATAAAAACCACAATGGGATAAAGATTTCTACAGTTATGTAGAATTGTGAATGTGGTTTCATCCACATGGAGCCAACGTACCAACTCGTTTTATAAATATATTTTCCATGTAAATCCTATCATAGGTATTGACCGCACATGCAATTCCAGTAACTGCAATATTTGAAATCCCGCCATGTCTAAAACCTGTCCATCCTTCCATCCACCGTTCCATCCACCATTCCATCCACCATTCCATCCAGTCATGGATTAAAACTCTCTTCTGTCCACCGCTCACGTCAGCTAGACTTCTGTTAAACTCGTTATTCGAACAGCATCACTAGGAACGCCACCCGCTAGCATTACTAGGAACGCCACCCGCTAGCATCACTAGGAACGCCACACGCTAGCATCACTAGGAACGCCACCCGCCAGCATCAATAGGAACGCCAACCGCTAGCATCACTAGGAACGCCACCCGCTAGCATCACTAGGAACGCCACCCGCTAGCATCACTAGGAACGCCACCCGCTAGCATCACTAGGAACGCCACCCGCTAGCATCACTAGGAACGCCACCCGCTAGCATCACTAGGAACGCCACCCGCCTACTTCTATGAAACTCCTGCACGGGTATTTCAGTGAATGCTTTTGTTGTTTCTTTTAACTGTCAGCAAATCGTGTGTAGGCTCGTGAGAGGACAAGAGGGTGTTGGTAACAAGCTAAACGGATTGGGGGAGGGGGAGGAAGGGGGGAGGAGGATGTTCAAAGTGTGGGGGTGGGGGTCTGAGTGGGGTTGCGTGATACCAAACAAAAGGTGTGGCAATATAATTCAATAGATCATTACTGTGTCACTATCCCCACGTCTGGCAGTCTCTAAAATATTGTTATAAGTTGTAATAGTGAACTAAATGTTGGGTTATCTTCTGTTTGCATGGGTTCAATGGTGTCATCTTGCTGTTATCATGTGATATTATTAATTAGCCACTTGCCATAATATGTTATAGCGTCTTTCATATAGTCACTGCAATTATTATAGTTATGTCATTATGTCTCAATAAAATAGCTTTCAATGGTAAACAACAATTAATTGTCTTCAGTTTTATTTCTGTATTGTATGAGTATAGCATGAGCTGGAATTTGTCCATAAACTTTGATCTATTATAATATAACATCTCAAACACAATGTGTTATTCTGATGTTCAGTCAATCTGAACACTGAGATCTATGATAAGACAAGAACTTGTTGCATGTGTTTGCGTTTACCAACAATATATTGTTATAACGATAGTTATTCACAAATAAAATTTCCCAGTCAAATACTTACCAATGATCAGCATAATGAATTGGATGTAGTCAAAAACGCGTGCTGCTTTTTGTTGACACTCTATTATGGCAGTCTATACTCTATTATGGCAGTCTATACTCTATGGCATATGAATTATTGGAGGGAACTAATGTCTCTGGACGTTATCAAAGTCGGTTATCTGAAAATATATTTTGCAAGCTTTACAAATCTGAAAATCGTGCAAGTCATGTTTCCAGAAGCTTGGAAAATTCCACAACTAGTAATCAAGTTTCTTTATTACTGTAAATTCTCTTACGTTTTTCAACACTGTTTTCTCCCACTTGGCTTTGACCTGCGAGCTCACTAAATAAAGTCAAACTAAAAATCCAGAAACAGTTGATATGAGTTGGAGTCTAGATAGAATGGAGAGCTGAATGGAGAGCTGGATGGAGAGCTGGATGGAGAGCTGGATTGAGAGCTGGATGGAGAGCTGAATGGAGAGCTGAATGAAGAGCTGAATTGAGAGCTGAATGGAGAGCTGAATTGAGAGCTGGATTGAGAGCTGGATGGAGAGCTGGATGTACAGCTGAATGGAGAGCTGGATGGAGAGCTGGATGGACAGCTGGATGGAGAGCTGGATGGAGAGCTGAATGGAGAGCTGGATGGAGAGCTGAATGGAGAGCTGAATGAAGAGCTGAATGGAGAGCTGAATGGAGAGCTGGATTGAGAGCTGGATGGACAGCTGGATGTACAGCTGAATGGAGAGCTGGATGGACAGCTGGATGGAGAGCTGAATGGAGAGCTGAATGAAGAGCTGAATGGAGAGCTGAATGGAGAGCTGGATTGAGAGCTGGATGGAGAGCTGGATGTACAGCTGAATGGAGAGCTGGATGGAGAGCTGGATGGACAGCTGGATGGAGAGCTGAATGGAGAGCTGAATGGAGAGCTGAATGGAGAGCTGAATGGAGAGCTGGATTGAGAGCTGGATGGAGAGCTGGATGTACAGCTGAATGGAGAGCTGGATGGAGAGCTGGATGGACAGCTGGATGGAGAGCTGAATGGAGAGCTGAATGGAGAGCTGAATTGAGAGCTGAATGGAGAACTGAATTGAGAGCTGGATGGAGAGCTGGATGTACAGCTGAATGGAGAGCTGGATGGAGAGCTAGATGGAGAGCTGGATGGAGAGCTGAATGGAGAGCTGAATGGAGAGCTGGATGGAGAGCTGAATGGAGAGCTGGATGGAGAGCTGGATGGAGAGCTGGATGGAGAGCTGAATTGAGAGCTGAATGGAGAGCTGAATTGAGAGCTGAATGGAGAGCTGAATTGAGAGCTGGATGGAGAGCTGGATGTACAGCTGAATGGAGAGCTGGATGGAGAGCTAGATGGAGAGCTGGATGGAGAGCTGAATTGAGAGCTGAATGGAGAGCTGAATTGAGAGCTGAATGGAGAGCTGAATTGAGAGCTGGATGGAGAGCTGGATGTACAGCTGAATGGAGAGCTGGATGGAGAGCTAGATGGACAGCTGAATGGAGAGCTGGATGGAGAGCTGGATGGAGAGCTGAATGGAGAGCTGGATGGAGATATGGACAGCTGGATGGAGAGCTGAATTGAGAGCTGAATGGACAGCTGAATGGAGAGCTGGATGGAGAGCTGGATGGAGAGCTGAATGGAGAGCTGGATGGAGATATGGACAGCTGAATGGAGAGCTGAATTGAGAGCTGAATGGAATGCTGAATTGAGAGCTGAATTGAGAGCTGAATGGAGAGCTGGATGGAGAGCTGGATGGAGAGCTGGATGGAGAGCTGGATGGAGAGCTGGATGGACAGCTGAATAGAGAGCTGGATGGAGAGCTGGATGGAGAGCTGGATGGATAGCTGAATGGAGAGCTGGATGGAGAGCTGAATTGAGAGCTGAAGTGACAGCTGAATGGAGAGCTGGATGGAGAGCTGGATGGAGAGCTGAATTGAGAGCTGAATTGAGAGCTGAATTGAGAGCTGAATGGAGAGCTGGATGGAGAGCTGGACAGCTGCATGGAGAGCTGGACAGCTGGATGGAGAGCTGGATGGAGAGCTGAATTGAGAGCTGGATGGAGAGCTGGATGGAGAGCTGAATGGAGAGCTGAATTGAGAGCTGAATGGAGAGCTGAATGGGGAGCTGAATTGAGAGCTGAATGGAGACCTGGATGGAGAACTGGATGGAGAGCTAGATGGACAGCTGAATGGAGAGCTGGATGGAGAGCTTGATGGACAGCTGAATGGAGAGCTGGATGGAGTGCTGGATGGAGAGCTGGATGGACAGCTGAATGGAGAGCTGGATGGAGAGCTGGATGGAGAGCTGAATGGAGAGCTGGATGGAGAGCTGGATGGACAGCTGGATGGACAGCTGAATGGAGAGCTGGATGGAGAGCTGGATGGAGAGCTGAATGGAAAGCTGAATGGAGAGCTGGATGGAGAGCTGGATTGAGAGCTGAATGGACAGCTGGATGTAGATATGGACAGCTGGATGGAGAGATGGATGGAGAGCTGGATGGACAGCTGAATGGAGAGCTGGATGGAGAGCTTGATGGACAGCTGAATGGAGAGCTGGATGTAGAGCTGGATGGAGAGCTGGATGGACAGCTGAATGGAGAGCTGGATGGAGAGCTGGATGGAGAGCTGAATGGAGAGCTGGATGGAGAGCTGGATGGACAGCTGAATGGAGAGCTGGATGGAGAGCTGGATGGAGAGCTGAATTGAGAGCTGAATGGACAGCTGAATGGAGAGCTGGATGGAGAGCTGGATTGAGAGCTGAATGGACAGCTGGATGTAGATATGGACAGCTGGATGGAGAGATGGATGGAGAGCTGGACAGCTGAATGGAGAGCTGGACAGCTGGATGGAGAGCTGGACAGCTGGATGGAGAGCTGGACAGCTGAATGGAGAGCTGGACAGCTGGATAGAGAGCTGAATGGAGAGCTGGATGGAGAGCTGAATGGAGAGCTGGATGGAGAGCTGGATGGAGAGCTGGATGGACAGCTGAATGGACAGCTGAATGGAGAGCTGAATGGAGAGCTGGATGGAGAGCTGAATGGAGAGCTGGATGGACATCTGGATGGAGAGCTGGATGGAGAGCTGAATGGAGAGCTGGTCTGCCGTGATTAACAAATAAACAAACACGTTTGTTTGTAGTTTGTTCATATCCCAACTTGAATGTTGCACGCGCGTGATCACACGAGTGGGGTAGTTCATGTGTTACGGCAGGCAGCCCGTTGGATATTTTTGTTTGTGTCCTTCTGTAAACTGGGACAAACCTGCTGCCTACCGATAACAACATCTTGAACCTGGAGAAATATATGGACAAACATTCACAATGTATGTTACACTAAACATTGGACTGATAATGTGTGTTACACTAAAATTGGACAGACAATGTGTGTTACAAAAATATTTGAATTTTACATTGTCAGACTTAAATGATCACCTTGCTGAAAATGTAGTTATTCGATGAAAACTTGACAATGTAGTTATTCGATGAAAACTTGACAATGTAGTTATTTGATGAAAACTTGACAATGTAGTTATTCGATGAAAACTTGACAATGTAGTTATTTGATGAAAACTTGACATTGTAGTTATTCTATGAAAACTTGACAATGTAGTTATTTGATGAAAACTTGACATTGTAGTTATTTGATAAAAACTTGATAATGTAGTTATTTGATGAAAACTTGACAATGCAGTTTTTCGATGAAAACTTGACAATGTAGTTATTCGATGAAAACTTGACAATTAAGTTATTCCATGAAAACTTGACAATATAATAATTAAAGTGCAATGGTGGAACTTATACTTATGTATTTATTTTAAATGGGATTTTGTTTTGGGCTTTCTTAAATTTATGATTTGATTTTATCTTTGGTCGACTAAATTAAAATGTTATTTTAAGTTTCATTTTATCTTTGAAATTGAACTAATAATACTAAAATAACAATACCGAAATGACAAAACTGACATGACAACATTGACATGGCTCAGCCACATGCCATCCTTTATCTGACAATCATGTGACAGCACTGTCATAACAAGACCTACATGACAAAACTGACATCGCAATACTGGCATGACAAAACTGACATCGCTAAACTGACATGACAAAACTGACATCGCTATACTGACATGACAACACCCAGATATCCCGCACACACGTCAACAGCCACGGGGCAATGCCATCATGTCACGAACACATGTCCACAATGTCCCGACTAAACGGATGACCACACGGACAAGCCCACGTGGCTAATTGCCGTGTAACGATGTTCAGTGAATAGAGAAAACTTCAAACCGAGTGGAGCGGTAAAACAGAAAATCGATCATGTGAATCGAACCTCCATTAGGTTACTGATGTCGTCACATTGTAATATGGCGGACGTATCGTGTAAGAGGAACAGATAGTACAATAAGTCTAGATTCAATAGAAGGCCGCGTAGCTTTCACTGTGTAGCCTTGACCGTGTAGCTTTGGCCATGTATCTTTTACCGTGTATCTTTGGCCTTGTATCTTTGGCCGTGTAGTTTTGGCCGTGTTGCTTTGGCCGTGTTGCTTTGACCGTGTAGCTTTGGCCGTGTAGCTTTGGCCGTGCAGCTTTTGGCCGTAGTAATATGAAAAACAGCCAGTGAGTATTATGGCTGCAGCTATTGGTGTATAAATTGGCGTCATGTCTAGTGAACATCGTGGCCGCAGCTATGGGAATTGATTTTTTTTAAAATGCTAGCTTGCCGACGAAATATTGTTTTTCTCTAACAATGAACTTTATCACTGCTTAACAATTAGTTCTGTAAGTTTTTAAATTCCGCTTTGATGTGCTATGGTAATATACAATCATTTATTTGACATTTTGACACTAACACAACACTATAGCTATAACTCCTGCCACCACTACCCATGAGACAGTGGGCTACAGAAGCAAAAAGTACTGGTAAGTGTATACCCGACAGTCAAGTCGTTAGCTGTGCACTCAAGTCGCTAGCTGTACAGTCAAGTCACTAGCTGTAACTGTAACGTCAAGTCACTAGCTGTACAGTCAAGTCACTAGCTGTAACTGTAACGTCAAGTCACTAGCTGTACAGTCAAGTCACTAGCTGTAACTGTAACGTCAAGTCACTAGCTGTACAGTCAAGTCACTAGCTGTAACTGTAACGTCTAGTCACTAGCTGTACAGTCAAGTCACTAGCTGTAACTGTAACGTCAAGTCACTAGCTGTGCAGTCAAGTCACTAGCTGTAACTGTAACGTCAAGTCACTAGCTGTACAGTCAAGTCACTAGCTGTAACTGTAACGTCAAGTCACTAGCTGTACAGTCAAGTCACTAGCTGTACAGTCCTAGCCCAGACAGTAGTCAATGGTTAGCCAATTTCATGGCATTTCAAAAGTCTAAACACTGAAACGATGATAATGTCAAGATGTGCAGTCAAACAGCAACGGGGTGGGGGAAGGGGGAGGGGTCTCATCACGTTTAAGACGTGGATATCTCACTTCTGCTGAAGACATGTCAGCCTAAAATTTTTAGCGAATAAACTGCATTAAAGAAAAAATACTTGCGTGTGAGATGATTTAGTTCATGCTATTTGTTCAATGCGTGTAATCTTATTAGGTAAAATGTATGGTATAATCAAGTGTCAGGTTAATCATTCTTCGTATATTGTTTATTCACAGGTACATTTTTCATGCCTTTATTCAATTTTATTATAGTGTAAATTCATCTCTCGTGTACACATGAAACATTCTAGTACATCGTGTCTGTGGCCGAAACGCCTGAGGTCGAATGATGATCCGTGGTCGAACCAACCGGGCTGGAAACGTCATGGATTTTTTTGTCACAATGTGCATACCTTCCAGGCTATTTTTTGGCTAGGTTTATTTAATTATACCCCAAGCGTTTTAATTGATATACAAACTATAAGACTGTCTTTCAGACCTTTATTCCTGTTGGCATTTTAGATGTTCAGAATAACTTGGGAATAAATGCACGCGAATCGTAATAAAGCGGATTTAAATAATTTTATTAAATCATTTATGATGGCGATCTTTTTTTTTAAATATTTTTTTTACAAATGTCATAATGAAAGCTCTGTTGAAAATGTTAAGAAAAGCTACCAATGAGAATCTGCAATATAATTATTGGGATACCATGACGAGTGAGTCACAGCAAGTGTTACAGACCATTTCTTTCAGACCAAGCGTTAAATCAGTGTAGGTTAGTGTTGAGTATACCACGTGATCCTTGAACCCGTTATAACATCAGAACTGTAGTTAGCTGTAGTTGGTGAACTGCTGCACACCTAAAGTTGGTGAAGTGCTGCACACCTAAAGTTGGTGACGTGCTGCACACCTAAAGTTGGTGAACTGCTGCACACCTAAAGTTGGTGAAGTGCTGCACACCTAAAGTTGGTGAAATGCTGCACACCTAAAGTTGGTGAAATGCTGCACACCTAAAGTTGGTGAGGTGCTGCACACCTAAAGTTGGTGAAATGCTGCACACCTAAAGTTGGTGAAGTGCTGCACACCTAAAGTTGGTGAAATGCTGCACACCTAAAGTTGGTGAAATGCTACACACCTAAAGTTGGTGAAGTGCTGCACACCTAAAGTTGGTGAAATGCTGCACACCTAAAGTTGGTGAAGTGCTGCACACCTAAAGTTGGTGAAATGCTGCACACCTAAAGTTGGTGAAATGCTGCACACCTAAAGTTGGTGAAGTGCTGCACACCTAAGGTTGGTGAAATGCTGCACACCTAAAGTTGGTGAAATGCTGCATACCTAAAGTTGGTGAAATGCTGCACACCTAAAGTTGGTGAAGTGCTGCTCACCTAAAGTTGGTGAAATGCTGCACACCTAAAGTTGGTGAAGTGCTGCACACCTAACGTTGGTGAAATGCTGCACACCTAAAGTTGGTGAAATGCTGCACACCTAAAGTTGGTGAACTGCTGCACACCTAAAGTTGGTGAAGTGCTGCACACCTAAAGTTGGTGAAATGCTACACACCTAAAGTTGGTGAAGTGCTGCACACCTAAAGTTGGTGAAATGCTACACACCTAAAGTTGGTGAAGTGCTGCACACCTAACGTTGGTGAAATGCTGCACACCTAAAGTTGGTGAATAGTTTAGTAGCAAGAATGTTAATTGGTAAACATTCGATGGATTCTCGACTCTTACCTGTGACGTAAAAATATGAAGTAGAGAAATGAAGAGTAATTTTGAAATAGAAGGAAAACAAAATCTAGCGGCTTATCGTGTCATGTCCTTTCACAACATAACAAGGCAAGTACAGATGTGTGTACAACGAACATATAACATAACAAGGCAAGTACAGATGTGTATACAACAAACATATAACATAACAAGACCGGTGCAGATGTGTGTACAACAAACATAACATAACAAGACAAGTGCAGATGTGTATACAACAAACATATAACATAACTAGGCAAGTGCAGATGTGTATACAACAAACATATAACATAACAAGACCGGTGCAGATGTGTGTACAACAAACATATAACATAACAAGACAAGTGCAGATGTGTGTACACAAACATATAACATAACTAGGCAAGTGCAGATGTGTGTACAACAAACATATAACATAACAACCATTCAATGACCTACCCACCAACCACTCAATGACCTACCCACCAACCATTCAATGACCTACCCACCAACCACCGAATGACCTACCCACCAACCACTCAATGACCTACCCACCAACCACTCAATGACCTACCCACCAACCACTCAATGATCTACTCACAACCCCTCCTCACCTATCTACCTACAAACGTGAGTACGTGTTGGTAGCAGGCTGCCCACGGGAAGGCAGCGGAACAAGAGAAGAAGGTCGGGGAGGGGCGTGCAACAATCACCTGTTCCCTCCCGTGCGATGTTCACGCGGCAATGGTTCCGTGCTCCGGGCTGCTGCTCCGCTCACTGTACTACAGCAAGAGTTTTCGCTGGACGGACAAATTACTCGAGAGGATAAACAACCAGCCGTTCAAAAAGCTTAGTTTCAGCGTTAAGCTCTTGAGTGATCTCCCCCCACCTGGAGTTACCTCTCTTGTGGATTGCGTGGAGTGTTGAGAAATCATTTTCCCCCCTTCTGCCCTCTGATTGAAGTTGTGAAAAATTCACAAGTTGTGCTTGAAAAAAAAAGTTATTTTTCCTGGATATTTCAGTTTTCTCTTTTGTTTTACGCATATTTTCTGAGACGAGTTTGCCCCCTTGCATTCTTTACCTGGAGGAAATCAGGTATTTAACAAGGAGTAGAGGTAGACACGTTCTAAATAAGGTAAACACAAATAGTTTTTGATTAAATGGAACTAACAATACAACATTTTCTGGACATAACGTTTCATTTCGTGATTCACGAAATGGGTGACAAAATGTATTTTTATTTCAACCACGGCGTGTTTTTAAAACAATAAATGAATAATTTTACCCAAATATTCATTCTAACAAATCCAGAAACGCGTTTTGCATATTTTCCTAAAATTATCGACATCAAGTTAATGAAAAGATGAGAGGAATAAACATTGTGATTTAGTTTTCAAATAGCTGAACCAGGTAAGTGGCAACAAATAAACTCTTTTTGTCTTAATATCTGCGCATTACAAATTCAAATTCATGCCTTGAATGCTTCAAGTCTACGCCAAGATTAGATTTCTGGGACTGTGTTAAAATATTTGATAATTTCAGTGCGAATAAAACTTGGAATATGTTGGAATAAATAAGGTGTAGGTCATAAAACGTGGGATATGTTTGAACGAGTAAAGTGTCTGTCATAAAACGTGGGATATGTTTGAACGAGTAAAGTGTCTGTCATAAAACGTGGGATATGTTTGAACGAGTAAAGTGTCTGTCATAAAACGGGGGATATGTTTGAACGAGTAAAGTGTCTGTCATAAAACGTGGGATATGTTTGAACGAGTAAAGTGTCTGTCATAAAACGTGGGATATGTTTGAACGAGTAAAGTGTCTGTCATAAAACGTGGGATATGTTTGAACGAGTATAGTGTCTGTCATAAACTTGATACAAACAAAAGAAAGGACATGAGGCGCCATGTTAGAGTCTTAGAATGATATAAAGATAACTTAGAATGATATAAAGATAACTTAGAATGATATAAAGATAACTTAGAATGATATAAAGATAACTTAGAATGATATAAAGATAACTTAGAATGATATAAAGATAACTTAGAATGATATAAAGATAACTTAGAATGATATAAAGATAACTTAGAATGATATAAAGATAACTTAGAATGATATAAAGATAACTTAGAATGATATAAAGATAACTTAGAATGATATAAAGATAACTTAGAATGATATAAAGATAACTTAGAATGATATAAAGATAACTTAGAATGATATAAAGATAACTTAGAATGATATAAAGATAACTTAAAATGATATAAAGATAACTTAGAATGATATAAAGATAATCTATCTTTAATTTAACACATTGTAAATAGTTAATTCCCATTATTGGTAGATTTCAATATTGAAATAAATGAGATTTTTTAATGTGTCAAATCTCTTCTGATAGAGACAAATAGATATTTTATTTGGGAGAATCAAAATCTCCAGTGATAAAGTAAAATAGATATTTCAATTGGAAAAATCAAATATCCCGTGATATAGCCAAATGTCCCATTTCCATGACAGTCAGTGGATTATCATATCATATATATATATTTACCCTCAATTATCCTGCCGTAACGCTGAGGGACATCACTCTGCTTTTTTTATTTTTTATTTATTTTGAATATTTAGACTTAAAAATTATAATCATTTTGGTTTCCAGATTAACATTAAACAACATCCACACTATTATTATTATTATTAATTGAACAATTTCATGCGGACGTTCGAAAAGAGTTATTTTTTGGTGCAGTAATTTGGTGCGCTGCTTTCTAAAATTTATCGCCGAAAAAAAATTAAATTATATGACGTCACTGTTTTAGCTCATTTTAATTTTGGAAAAGGGAAGGATGTAAAATGATGATTTGAGGATTGTTTATTAAAAAATACTTTGTGTTCATTTCAGGAATATTTCGTATTTATGATACAAAGATAAGTTACTTGGGCTCTTGAAAAAAAGTGGGCGCCGCAGGCGCCACGGCGCCGCAGCACAACCTAGTATAATAATAAATAAGAAACTCAAGGTAAGATGAACAACAACAAAAAAACAAATTTTTCGCCATCAATTACAATAATTAATGGGGGAAAAAACCCTTAAATTCCTTAATGTTCATTTCACACTCGTGGCTGTTTAATATTTTATGTTTCCTTTATTATTTGACAGCCAATAAAAGCCCGATTGCCTACCGTATATACTCGTTCTATAACCCGTTCCTTCATAAGCCGACCCTCCTCTTTTGGAAGGAGAATAGTACAAAAAGTGTATAAACCGCTCGTAAGCCGATCCCAAATAATAATAGGACAACGTACACAAAATCGTATACATTTTTTTAAAACTGCAAGCTAAATCGGTCATTATAATTGTTTACTTTTGTTAAGTTTGAAGAACAAAGAGATTTGAATAACAGAGAAGCTTTATGTCATTTTATAGCATTCGCTAGAGGACTTTTTATTGTAATAAAACCATACTTTGTATAATACTTTTCTTTGTATTTCTTACTACTTTGTACTACCTATCTTTCTCTTTGTGCTCTTTGTTAGGCAAGAGTTATCGGTGTATATATATATATTTGTTGTTGTTTTTGTTTATAGTTTCTTTGGTAAACAGTGGCGAAAGCGCGTACATTAAAATTCGTTGTTGAAAACAAAATTTGTAAAACAATTTATTAAAACATTAATATATCATTTAGAATGGGACTGCGATAAAAAAAATTATATAAAATAAAAAATACACAAAAACATTATGTAATAAAGCTCAAATTCATTGTTTTAATTACATATAATTTGTTTGTGTATTTTGTATTTTATTAAAACATTCACAAAATAGATAAAATGAGTAAATCAGGTAAGTGCAGATGTTTAATAATATTTTATAGCTTCTGATAGAGCACTCGAATCTTGTAGAATGTAGACAAGGACCTTAATGATCTACAATAACATCACCGATATTCAATGTACATGCAGAAATCACCTATGACCATTTCGTAAGCCGACCCCACAACCTTTTCCCCAGATTTTGTCAAAACAAAGTCGGCTTTAGAACGAGTATATTCGATAGTTCAGCATTTAAAAAAAAATAATAAATAAAATAGTTAAATAAAAAATTCGAAAAGAAAGGATGATGGTTTTCCTATTTTTTCCTGATGATAAATGCCAGTTGATTAGAACCTAACCTCGCCGAGGTCTCGTTTCTTTGCCAGTAATCCTTGTAGTGCTGCTCCCTTCTCGTCTTGACGTTACAGGTGCCCGTATTTTGTAAACCCGCCAAGTTCAACAAAGAACGTACACATCGATAAATTTCGTCATGTCTCGTAAGACTTTCTCAGAGTTTATAAAAAAAAAGATTTGAATGTTCTTATATTCAACTGGCTTTGTTTCCTAGTCCTTAGCATCAGTAACTGGTACTATCAAACGATAGAATCAGATACTTTTTTTTTCTTTTTTTTTCAAATTAAAATAAAAAAGTATCTGATTCTATCTAGGCCTGAGCATCAGTAACTCGTACTATCAAACGATAGAATCAGATACTTTTATTTTAATACAATGTCATTAATAACCACGTGTTTGTTTGTTTGTTTGATTGCTTAAAAAACATTTCAGTTTTGAGCATAAATTTTGATAAAAAAATAATAATAGGCTTACGTGGTAGTGTAATGGAATATTTTCAACAGATGTTTTTTAACATGGAAGTATAAATACTCACTGTAACTTGGATCGCCTTAACATTAGAGTTGGGGGGGGGGCTTTTCTTGACTATAATACAATTGACTAGACACTGATTTCACTGCCAAAAGAAGTTTCATAAATCTAGTGATGACGGTTTGAATTGGTGGCGCTTTGACGTGCACATCGTGTCTGTAACGCTGTCATATAAACGTCTTTATACCTGACATATAAAGTCTTTATACCTGACATATAAAGTCTTTATACCTGACATATAAACGTCTTTATAGCTGACTTGTAAACGTCTTTATACCTGACATATAAACGTCTTTATACCTGACATATAAACGTCTTTATACCTGACCTATAAACGTCTTTATACCTGACATATAAACGTCAGTAATCCTGGCACACTAACGTGTCTACAAGGCATACATATAAATAGATTACAAACTGATCCATGAGACCTTCAGTCACCTCTGACTTTAGATCACTCTAGTAGTCGTCTCTCAGAGGTCATGACACACAATATGATCTGAGAACTAGCAGAACTTAGTGCTCCAAATAGACTTGTTTTAATTTGGTTTTATTGAATGAACTGGTTCTCTTCCTATTTATTATATATATATATATATATATATATATTTATTTATTTATTTATTTATTTTTTTTTAAGTACACTATTTTCGCAATCTATTTAAATAAAATGAAATAAGAATTTACTTTCTATCAGAACTGTTGTCTGTTTCGAATCATACAAGGCGTTCAGTTAAACACAAACACCAATCACCAGTGTGTTGATGTCTCACATGATTATCTTCAGTTTTAGTTCCGTATCTTGTACGTTCCCTACTCTTCATGAATATACAAGTACCCACCTAGTGTAGATGTGAAGTCATAATCAAATAAGTGACGTCAGACACTGGATCTCAAACCACTAGCTCATGACTACAACTGTGTACTTTTACTTTTATAGGGCACACAGTGTGGAAGAACATAATGAATGTATACTGAAGACGCAACAATCTCATGTGATATTATTGTACCGTGATGTCGGTGGCCATGTACAGAGTTCATTATGTTTGTTGTGTCTACCAGCGAAGGCGTTTAGCCGAAACGAATCATCACTTTGTTTCGTCTACAGTAAAGCTACACCTTATTTCTTAGAGATTAACTTTTAGATATAAAAATGTTAGTGTTTTGTTATCATGAGTAGCCACACCAACAATCACAACTAAACGGTTCCTGACTCATGACAGAGATGAATTATTTACACACACACACCCCATTTCAGAACTTTCCGCCCCTTCTCCAAATTAAAGGTATTCTTGTGATTCTTAATGATACCTCATTAGTACCGTTATTAATATTCTAATTAATACATCATCAATACACAATATGAATCTCATTAATACCTCATCAATACCCATGTGAATCTCATTAATACCTCATCAATACCCCATATGAATCTCATTAATACCTCATCAATACCCATGTGAATCTCATTAATACCTCATCAATACCCATGTGAATCTCATTAATACCTCATCAATACCCATGTGAATCTCATTAATACATCATCAATACCCCATCTGAATCTCATTAATACCTCATCAATACCCCACATGAATCTCATTAATACACAATCAATTCCCCACATGAATCTCATTAATACATCATCAATACCCCATATGAATCTCATTAATACCGCATTTAATACCCCATCCATTAATAGGTAACATGGCCTTAGATTTACACTGGACTGTAAACTTCTCAGCCATATAATGAAAGCTTGTTAGTCACATCGAAAATATAGTCGCAAGTACTCGTCTTACGCATGTGATGAAAAGCAGGATTCTTGACCAGATGATGAGTCACTCTTTTTAAATGCTTCCGAGGCTAACTTTTGCCTGGTTTTAGCCAGTACCTGCCTGGTTACAACAAACTACTGCCTGGTTAAAGTCAACTGTTTTTTTTTAACGCTCACCGAATTTCAGGGCACCTCTTTCGCTTCCATCGCAATAAAAAAAACCTCGGTCGCACCTCGGTGCTGGCCGCATTCTGTCTCTCGTGATAACCCCCTGCCGTGATCTTCCGGGCCACCGTCTCCAACCGACTCGTGGCGACCAAAGGGATTCAATCCGTAATTCCTCATCTATCTCCCTTAGGCCACTAGGTTCAAAACGCTCTCGTATTTAATCAAAGCGGCAAGCAATTGTGCTGTCTCGCTTCGGTTCGCTCATACTTTGGATTGTCTGGGAGGGATTTGTCTCCCCTGCGATGTGCTAGCATTCATATGGTGCAGATATATGCCTTAGTAAAATGATATAAACACTGAACCTTCAGTAAGACATTGGGAAACCGCAAACACACCCTACCTGCCAAAAAGAAAGAGGAAAAAAAGGAGCATATTTTGATATTGTTTCACAGATGTCTATCAGATCTCGGCAAAAACCTTTTAAAAATTTTTCTCGTCGTGACGAAAATCAAATACGATTTTTAAATTGTGATAGCACGGACGTCCCCTATTATAAGCGACGCCTATGACACGGTATTATCGTTAGAATCCGCCTTATCACGATTCGTGTCGGCGTGTCGGCGAGCCCGGAGCTCACTTGACAAAGACAACAATAGCAATGAAGACTGCAGAACAGATGGTGAGATCTGACTATCTGACTTTATGACGGCACATTTATTCGCAACTTCATTTTCCATTTCATGTTTACCTCAAATATTTACTCCACATTTTTATTCGTCCTGGAAGACTTTAGGCGATACGTTACTAGATTCTATTTGTATTTTATTTTAATTTTTATAAATAAATTTATGTCATTTATAATTATTAGCTCCTATTAGAACTCTGATAGCAAACATGCACAACAAGGCTGTGATTCTGGAAGTAAATAGCAGTAATTTGATAATTTATATAGCGTAGTAACACAGCAGACTGTTAAAATACTTTAATTTAGAATGACTAAAAACGTGGGGCGGGCGCTTATGAGGTTTAACATATGCAGCTCACTCATACTCTCACTTATAGATCTCTCTTTTGCCTTCTAAATTAGAAATCTTTAATTTTTATACCAAACACCCGCCCCACGTTTTTAGTCATATTAAATCAAAGTACTTGAACTTATAAGTTTTAAATTATTTTTTTCTTTTTAGTCCGCTTATAAAAACGTGGTTTTTAAAAATCTTTTTTTTTACTTCTATTTATTTTATTCTTTTTAGTCCAAATATAAAAACCTGGTTTTTAAAAATATTTTTTTACCTCTATTTATTTTACCAAACACCTCATAAGCGCCCGCCCAACGTTTTAAAAACATTGTGATGTGGTCACGGGGTGAACTCACGGATGTCAACAAAAGCAGACGGTACAGATGCTTATATATAGACTATAGATAAACTAAAAAGTTCAATAACTTATTAACGGTACATTCGATCGATCTGAAATTTTGATACAATGCATTGTCATCCAAGACCTATCTGTGGTAAAATTTTCAGATTTCTAGGACCATCAGAAGTGGTTCAATTTTACATTGGCAGATTTGAAAAAATCTTGGACAAACCAACAAACAGGAACGAAAGCGAGTTAATAAAAACGTGGTAGAAAACAAAGCGTCAGGCAAGAGCGGGTCTTAACGATCTGTACCAAAGACGCTAGATTAGCGTATAAACATATCCTTTTAAATTTTCATGTCGACAATGTAATAATAATCTTGATGAATAACTTCGAGTACTTTCAAAAGTAGTCCTGTCTCGCGCTGGGTTGTAGGTAAACTTAGCGACTACTCAAGTAATCGACGTTTTTCTCGTGCGTGCTCTCCCCTTATTTCTCAATGCATTAGCTACTTGGTCTGGAGCTCCAGTGTCGATATAGGTAATTATTTGGACAGCGAGAACTTCGCCGTGTCACAATAGAGAGCTTCTGCGAGGGCTTTGTGGAAGTGATGCTAGGAGGATAAACGTGCAAGACACAGAATACGAGGGGCGCGCCCTCTCGAGCTCGGGGAACTAATGATAGCAGATCTAACGGAACACGTCATGAAATAGCCAGGGAGATCGGAGGAACGTTGGAACATCTCAGTTAAAACGGAACACGTCATGAAATAGCCAGGGAGATCGGAGGAACGTTGGAACATCTCAGTTAAAACGGAACACGTCATGAAATAGCCAGGGAGATCGGAGGAACGTTGGAACATCTCAGTTAAAACAGGAGACGTTGTGCGTCATGTATTTTAGAGAAGTTTATTATGTATTGTAATTTTTTTTTAAATATAAACTTAAAAATGGTTATAGAGTAGGATATGAGTGAGCCTGAAAGGACGACCTGGGCAACGAACGTATCGGCAAAAAGCCTTCGTCAACGATCAAACATAACCGAAACAAACAGAAAGTACAAAACTTCTCTGCAGTGTTTAGAGGGCGTCAACCAGATGACGTCTTTTAGGCTGACTCACACCTTGTCTCATAGCAATGTTTAATACCTGGTCTGATTGCAGCCCCTAGGCTGACTCACACCTTGTCTCATAGCAATGTTGTTATACCTGGTCTGATTGCAGCCCCTAGGCTGACTCACACCTTGTCTCATAGCAATGTTGTTATACCTGGTCTGATTGCAGCCCCTAGGCTGACTCACACCTTGTCTCATAGCAATGTTGTTATACCTGGTCTGATTGCAGCCCCTAGGCTGACTCACACCTTGTCTCATAGCAATGTTGTTCTACCTGGTCTGATTGCAGCCCCTAGGCTGACTCACACCTTGTCTCATAGCAATGTTGTTATACCTGGTCTGATTGCAGCCCCTAGGCTGACTCACACCTTGTCTCATAGCAATGTTGTTCTACCTGGTCTGATTGCAGCCCCTAGGCTGACTCACACCTTGTCTCATAGCAATGTTGTTATACCTGGTCTGATTGCAGCCCCTAGGCTGACTCACACCTTGTCTCATAGCAATGTTGTTCTACCTGGTCTGATTGCAGCCCCTAGGCTGACTCACACCTTGTCTCATAGCAATGTTTTTCTACCTGGTCTGATTGCAGCCGCATCACGATTGTAGACGTGAACCATTTAGGACTATGAAATAAATCCACGAAAACTTTAGATATTTAAGGATTATTCAAGAGTTTTAAAAAAAAGAAATAATATTCCGATAATAGAAAATAAATATCGTTCTTAGAATCTGGCGATGTAGATGTACAAGGACGCAATATTGAAGGTGACAAGGGGTGTGTGTGTGTGGGGGGGGGGTACATCATACTGTTCCACTGCGTTGTGTGGTAAATGAGAGGAGAGTTCTTGAACTGTATTATACTGTAACTCTATCTAACTGTAACTCTATCTAACTGTAACTCTATCTAACTGTAACTATCTAACTCTACCTCTATCTAACTCTACCTCTATCTAACTGTAACTCTATCTAACTGTAACTCTATCTAACTGTAACTCTATCTAACTGTAACTATCTAACTCTACCTCTATCTAACTCTACCTCTATCTAACTGTAACTCTATCTAACTGTAACTCTATCTAACTCTAACTCTATCTAACTGTAACTCTATCTAACTCTAACTCTATCTAACTGTAACTCTATATAAATGTAACTCTATCTAACTGTAACTCTAAATGTACAGTTGTGGTGATACTAAATTAACGGTGTCCTGTTGAACAGAAGTCTCGAGTTTAGTTTTAATTCCTCGGTAATGACTTGTATGGACAGAAAGATTCTGTCCAGCTGCGTGTCGTAAAGCATATCATCAAATTCCATACAATCTCTGTTCTCAGATTTCACATTTATTATCTGGTGTTACATCTGTATAATTTTAGAAGCCCTGTCTCGGTTAGAAAAGGATTTTTCAATTTATCTTAATTTGATCAGCTCAATGTAACAGACAGATGATATATGAAAGTGTAGGACAGCAAAATTAAGAATAAACGGAATTCTCTCCCCTTACAAAAGGCCACCATTATTGTTATCATTAGTACCCAAGTGTATCCGAACTTATCCTATGTTTGCCATCCTATCATTAGTACCCAACTGTACCCGAACTTATCCTATGTTTGCCATCCTATCATTAGTACCCAACTGTACCCGAACTTATGCTTTGTTTGCCATCCCATCATTGGTACCCAACTGTCTCCGAACTTATCCTATGTTTGCCATCCCATCATTAGTACCCAACTGTCTCCGAACTTATCCTATGTTTGCCATCCCATCATTAGTACCCAACTGTATCCGAACTTATCCTATGTTTGCCATTCTATCATTAGTACCCAACTGTATCCGAACTTATCCTATGTTTGCCATCCTATCATTAGTACCCAACTGTACCCGAACTTATCCTATGTTTGCCATCCTATCAGTAGTACCCAACTGTACCCGAACTTATGCTTTGTTTGCCATCCCATCATTGGTGCCCAACTGTCTCAGAACTTATTCTATGTTTGCCATCCCATCATTAGTACCCAACTGTATCCGAACTTATCCTATGTTTGCCATCCCATCATTAGTACCCAACTGTCTCCGAACTTATCCTATGTTTGCCATCCCATCATTAGTACCCAACTGTATCCGAACTTATCCTATGTTTGCCATCCTATCATTAGTACCCAACTGTATCCGAACGTATCCTATGTTTGCCATCCTATCATTAGTACCCAACTGTATCCGAACTTATCCTATGTTTGCCATCCTATCATTAGTACCCATCTGTACCCGAACTTATCCTATCTTTCAATTCTACAGAACTGTCGACGATGTCAAGACATAATATACTACGACCTTCTCTACTGATATTTTGAACATGACATTTACATCATTAAAACACACAATGTCGTCAAGACATACGTGCACTGCATGAAGAAGCTACCACAAACCATTCCACTATGTTGATATGCGTTAAAAGTACGTTGTATGATGTACTTCACTGGTTGTTAGCACACTTTGATACGTCATTGTTAACTGGGAAGAAATAATTTTGAGGAAAGATATGACAGGACAATAAAAGGAATGTTTCGGCTAAAAGCCTGCGTCGGCAGATTTACGCTACTGAAATTTAAAAAAAAAGAATTATTTAATCTCCATTTAGCAATGACAGAAAGTGGCAAAATGAATTTTAGAAAATAAGATAGCGGGCAGGTGTTAATTAAGAGTACAATGAGTGTTTTTATAAAACTAAAATCATGACGGATGTTACAAAATAGTAGGACGAATATTTAAATAAAACACGACATATTTTGTAAAATAGTGAGTTGAAGGTACATTTTTGGTGTGCTGTTATAATAATAATAAAGGAAAGTTGGCAACGATAGAGGTATTTTATTAGTTACAAAATTTGTTTTAGCAATCAAACAACAGTGGAAGTATATCAACAGTAAGGTACAATTATGTTAGAAGATACAAGAGTTCTCACAGCGTTTATGAAACAGCTACATGTATAATATGCTTCAAGATGAAAATATCGAATAAACAGTTCGTGATATTGAGACAGTATTCCTTTCAGTTAGCAAGTGATTATATTTCAGAATCGATTATTTGATTATATTCCGACCGGGGCCGACTCTTCACGACTCGTCATTTTGTCAAAACGTTGCCATGTACTTAAAATAACCGCGGCCATTATGGAATAAGCTTTACGTCAAGTGGCTGACAACTTCATTTCCGCCCCAGGGATTGTGAAGAACTCAACTCGGATCGCCCTCGCCATAAGCCTTGTAGAATCGCTTGGCCGCCATTACTCATACTGTCGTCGTGAGGTGAGGTCCCACTTGGTAATAATATTAGCGCAGTCAGGCGCCACTCGTGTTCAACTCACCTCCCCCCCCACACACACACACTCACGCACAACACCGACCTGTGAACATTAATAATGACGGTGAATGCCGTCAATGACGTTTAGACAAAGTACGTCATTTATCTGTCTTAAATAATGTGAGATCACTTTCTGGTATCAGGATTACGTCTGCAGAGGTTCTCAATACCATAGGAAGGGAGAACATAACGTTTGGAAACAATTTGAAAGCTATAGTTGATAAAATAAAGATTTGCTGCGTCTTCTGGCCCGACCCCTCAAAACCCTAGAACCGTTGTCTTTTATTAACTCTAACAAGCTTCACGCTAATTTTTGTGACACATGACAAGTTCTAAATTTGATAGGTCCTCTCTTATCTGTACACAACTCTTGTGTTATCAATATAACACCATTGTGTTATAAATTGGGGATACTTTCCAAATGACCTGCAAATACAGTAACGATAACTTCTGGTAAACCCCAACAAAAGCAACATGAACTCTTGCGTTGACTTGTGGAATAACTTCTCTCGGCGGACAGCTCGATTTCTGACCAGTGGCTTTATGTTGAACCTACGGGCTTTAACTCTTCCTTGATTTAACACATCTTTTTCACACAACTTGCCCTCAACATCATTGTTGATCGCTCTCACCTTCTCTCCTTTAAAAAAAATTAACTTCCCCATCAATGAGACACGTCCATACTAACATCAGTGATTCTCATACTTTCATATGATAAGTTACACCCCATTAAGCAGTTGCGAATAATTTTTATGGCAAAAACTGCACAGACATAGTTCCACTAAATTCTCATTAGCCGAGGACCAACAAAGAATTGTTTTTATAACACATTAAACTATTTAACATAAAAAACATGCTTTAAGTTGGACTATTCGCTTAGTTTCAACTGAATATTCCAAGTACAGACCAGTGAAATAGGATTCTGACCTGTAACTAAAAACTTCAAGTAACAGAAGACGTCACCCATTTAGATGTTCTTTTGACGTTTATATTTCACCAAAACAGTGTCAGTCGCACTAACAGAAAAAGGTGCAACAATAAATACGTCAAAACCTCATTAACACGGAAATTCTAGAACGTATATGGATATATCTTCAATTACGGAACATAAAGACATATTGCCAGCGCAAACAGGATCCCGGCTGCAGCTAAGACATTCGACCGTTAGCCCAAACACTTACCAACACGTTCACACACACATAGACTGACATGTACGTCTTCAGACAGAGGGGAGTGTTTTAGGTAGAGCGGAGTTCCGTGCCTTATCTCAACCACACTGACATGAGCCTGGGAGCATACACACGAGTACTCACATCCACAGCTGATGGTGTGTTTATAGGGCCTCCCCCTGCCTGATACACGCATCCACGTCCACAGCTGATGTGTTTATAGGGCCCCTGCTTGATATACACACGTCAATAGCTGATGGTGTATTTAAAGGGCCCTCTTCTGATACAACCATTCACACGAGTACTCACGTTCACAGCTGGTGGTGTGGTTTTAGGGCCCCCCTACCTGATACATGCATTCACGTCCACAGCTGATGGTGTGGTTTTAGGGCCCCCTACCTGATACATGCACTCACCTTTACTGTTGACTGTTGATGGGGCATCTTGTGGATGGACCCCAACTTAAGCAAGAACTCTGGTTCACAGTTGACTGTAAGTCGGTACGTTTAGGGAAAATATTGATAAGGCTACGACAATGATAATTACGATCCAAGAGATGCCAGAAAAACGCCTTGGTCTCCTCCCAGAAATATCTTAGCCACCGGATTCAATTGTTATCTTATAGACTACTACAGAAATTTTCAGTTTGTACACCAACTTTTACTGTTCATCTGTACAAGCTGTACTCTCTAAACAAGTTATCAGTGACACACCGCATTAGATAACACCAAAAACCATCCATCACCATCAACACACCGTCAACACAATACACAATCAACACAGCACACCATCAACCCAACACACAATCAACACAACACACCATCAACACAACACACCATCAACACAACACACGTCAACACAACACACCCTCAACATAACACACCATAAAATGGTTTGTATTTCTCCTATCACAAGGTACTCATGTGTGACGCATAATAAACAAAACAAAGCACGGAAAATCTGAATCTCAATGAGCTGTGATTTCACGAGGCTATGTTACTACTGACCAGTCCTGACTGGGGGCTTGCGTGTTTGGGGGGGGGTGCGTGTGTCATCACATCTGTGATTACCTTAGATACATTTTTAATAGCAGTTAAATACCTGGAGGGTCAAGCCACTGAGGTAAAACATTGGACTTCACCAACAGAATTTTTGGGGCAAGTTCCAATTCGTGTCAACATGCTGTATTCAATCAGATAGATGATATATAATAACTTCAGACATTCCTGACACTGGGTCTATTAAAGTCAAAAGGTATTGCTAGCATCGCGTATCGTGTCCGTTCAATTATATTGTTTTGCACCCGACTCCAGCTGTTTTGTAATTGTGGAAGTGATGCTAGTGACAAAGGTTCATTTGTGACTGCGGTTCACCAGCCATCATGCTAGAATAACGCGTACCATCTTGTTTAACTAATCTTCCAGTGATAACACATATTGAAAGCTGTGATGTGCATGAGTTGATTAATGTCACCCGCTATTCGGTCTGGCCATCTTTCATTTCACGCTTTTTATTGCAGGACGACCTGAGAGAGATTTCAACAGAGTTCCCAGAAAGCTTTGATCCGTGCCGGACATCTCTTTAATCCAAGGTGTTGTGCAATCTCACGGCTCTCGCTCATCATGTAACCAATTGTGATACGATGGGATTATCGGCATGAACACCGCCTTGAGAACTGTGTCATTTAATTCAATATGGTGGTCTTAGTGGATTAACAGCTTATCCCACAACACAGTCTTCCGGTTTTGGGATATTCCACCATGTGTAGTATAAGTGGATCAAAAGAGATTCCCGTCATATGGAAGAGGGTGACTTTAATTCTCTTGATAGGATTATTGTTCCCGACGTGTTCCCTGGGGGCACCGATCTACAACGAGGAACCTTACGTCACCACGGCCAGGTGCAGGATCCAATGCGTCAAAAAGGTCAGTCTGATGTATTTGTGTTTGTATTATGTGTTGGTCTCAAGTGTTTGTTTCATGTGTTTGGGTTTGTATTATGTGTTGGTATTTGTATCGTATGTTGTTTGTAACCTCTGTTTGTATTTCCATATGTGTTGGTATTTGTATCGTATGTTGTTTGTAACCTCTGTTTGTGTTTCCATATGTATTGGTATTTGTATCGTATGTTGTTTGTAACCTCTGTTTGTGTTTCCATATGTGTTGGTATTTGTATCGTATGTTGTTTGTAACCTCTGTTTGTGTCTCCATATGTATTGGTATTTGTATCGTATGTTGTTTGTAACCTCTGTTTGTGTCTCCATATGTGTTGGTATTTGTATCGTATTTTGTTTGTAACCTCTGTTTGTGTCTCCATATGTGTTGGTATTTGTATCGTATTTTGTTTGTAACCTCTGTTTGTGTTTCCATATGTATTGGTATTTGTATCGTATGTTGTTTTTACCTCTGTTTGTGTTTCCATATGTATTGGTATTTGTATCGTATGTTGTTTGTACCTCTGTTTGTGTTCCCATATGTATTGGTATTTGTATCGTATGTTGTTTGTACCTCTGTTTGTGTTTCAATATGTATTGGTATTTGTATCGTATGTTGTTTGTACCTCTGTTTGTGTTTCCATATGTATTGGTATTTGTATCATATGTTGTTTGTACCTCTGTTTGTGTTTCCATATGTGTTGGTATTTGTATCGTATGTTGTTTGTACCTCTGTTTGTGTTCCCATATGTATTGGTATTTGTATAGTATGTTGTTTGTACCTCTGTTTGTGTTCCCATATGTATTGGTATTTGTATCGTATGTTGTTTGTAACCTCTGTTTGTATTTCCATATGTGTTGGTATTTGTATCGTATGTTGTTTGTAACCTCTGTTTGTGTTTCCATATGTATTGGTATTTGTATCGTATGTTGTTTGTAACCTCTGTTTGTGTTTCCATATGTGTTGGTATTTGTATCGTATGTTGTTTGTAACCTCTGTTTGTGTCTCCATATGTATTTGTATTTGTATCGTATGTTGTTTGTAACCTCTGTTTGTGTCTCCATATGTGTTGGTATTTGTATCGTATTTTGTTTGTAACCTCTGTTTGTGTCTCCATATGTGTTGGTATTTGTATCGTATTTTGTTTGTAACCTCTGTTTGTGTTTCCATATGTATTGGTATTTGTATCGTATGTTGTTTTTACCTCTGTTTGTGTTTCCATATGTATTGGTATTTGTATCGTATGTTGTTTGTACCTCTGTTTGTGTTCCCATATGTATTGGTATTTGTATCGTATGTTGTTTGTACCTCTGTTTATGTTTCAATATGTATTGGTATTTGTATCGTATGTTGTTTGTACCTCTGTTTGTGTTTCCATATGTATTGGTATTTGTATCATATGTTGTTTGTACCTCTGTTTGTGTTTCCATATGTGTTGGTATTTGTATCGTATGTTGTTTGTACCTCTGTTTGTGTTCCCATATGTATTGGTATTTGTATAGTATGTTGTTTGTACCTCTGTTTGTGTTCCCATATGTATTGGTATTTGTATCGTATGTTGTTTGTACCTCTGTTTGTGTTCCCATATGTATTGGTATTTGTATCGTATGTTGTTTGTAACCTCTGTTTGTGTCTCCATATGTGTTGGTATTTGTATTGTATGTTGTTTGTAACCTCTGTTTGTGTCTCCGTTTGTGTCTCCATATGTGTTGGTATGTTATGTGTATCGTATTTTGTTATTTAAAAAGTTCAACTTGTATTGATTAAGGTATATCTCGTAAATTTTAGCGCCCCTGCACCTCCTTAAGCCAGTATTATAATATTTGAAGAATGACGAGCCTGTTGCAACATTACAGTATTTTGAAGAACCAGAAGGAAATATTTCAGTAACCATCTTCTCCCACCTTCTCCCTCCTTCTCCCTCCTTCTCCCACCTTCCCCCTCCTTCTCCCACCTTCTCCCACCTTCTCCCATCTCTACCAGCGCCATATCTCACCGCTCATATAACTCCGAGTTTGTACACTAAAATCTGAATGTAATGGAATAGAATTAAAACTACACAAAATAGGGCGAAATGAATAAGTCCACGCACGCACAAACAAACAACATGATATTCAACAATTGCACAACACGATATTCAACAATTGCACAACATGATATTCAACAATCGCACACCATGATAATCAACCAGTGCACATCATGATATTCAACAATAGCACAACATGATATTTAACTAATGCACAACATGATAATCAACAATTGCACAACATGATATTCAACTATTGCACACCATGATAATCAACAATTCAACATGATAATCAACAATTGCACACCGTTATATACAAACATTGCACATCATGATATTCAACAATAACACAACATGATATTCAACTATTGCACACCATGATAATCAACAATTGCACACCATGATATTCAACTATTGCACACTATGATATTCAACAATTGCACAATATGATATTCAACAATTGCACACCATGATATTCAACAATTGCACACCATAATATTCAACAATTGCACACCATGATATTCAACAATTGCACAACATGATATTCAACAATTGCACACTATGAAATTCAACCATTGCACACCATGATATTCAACCATTGCACAACATGATATTCAACAATTGCACACTATGATATTCAACCATTGCACACCATGATATTCAACAATTGCACACCATAATATTCAACAATTGCACACCATGATATTCAACAATTGCACAACATGATATTCAACAATTGCACACTATGAAATTCAACCATTGCACACCATGATATTCAACCATTGCACAACATGATATTCAACAATTGCACACTATGATATTCAACCATTGCACACCATGATATTCAACAATTGCACACCATGATATTCAACAATTGCACACCATGATATTCAACAATTGCACACCATGATATTCAACAATTGCACACCATGCTATTCAACAATTGCACACCATGATATTCAACAATTGCACACCATGATATTCAACAATTGCACACCATGATATTCAACAATTGCACACCATGATATTCAACAATTGCACACCATGATATTCAACAATTGCACACCATGCTATTCAACAATTGCACACCATGATATTCAACAATTGCACACCATGATATTCAACAATTGCACACCATGATATTCAACAATTGCACACCATGATATTCAACAATTGCACAACATGATATTCAACAATTGCTCACTATGATATTCAACCATTGCACACCATGATATTCAACAATTGCACAACATGATATTCAACAATTGCACACTATGATATTCAACCATTGCACACCATGATATTCAACAATTGCACACCATGATATTCAACAATTCCACACCATGATATTCAACAATTGCACACCATGATATTCAACAATTACACACCATGCTATTCAACAATTGCACACCATGCTATTCAACAATTGCACACCAAGATATTCAACAATTGCACACCATGATATTCAACCATTGCACACCATGATATTCAACAATTGCACACCATGATATTCAACCATTGCACACCATGATATTCAACCATTGCACACCATGATATTCAACCATTGCACACCAAGATATTCAACAATTGCACACCATGATATTCAACCATTGCACACCATGATATTCAACCATTGCACACCATGATATTCAACCATTGCACACCAAGATATTCAACAATTGCACACCATAATATTCAACCATTGCACACCATGATATTCAACCATTGCACACCATGATATTCAACCATTGCACACCATGATATTCAACCAATGCACGAATGACATTCTTTCATCAGTAGTGAATGTCTTCTAGGTTCAGTGAGGTAGAAAAACGAGCTTATCAGTTCAGTGTTAACTGTATAGATGTAAACACTGACTAGGAGGTTACTTCGTAACTTTCTTTGATGTTTATTTGACTAGGTTCTATTTCGTAACTTTCTTTGATGTTTAATTGACTAGGTGTCTATTTCGTAACTTTATTTGATGTTTAATTGATTAGGTGGCTATTTTGTAACTTATTTCGATGTTTAATTGACTAGGAGGTCATTTAGTAACTTTCTTTGATGTTTAATTGACTAGGAGGCTATTTCGTAACTTTCTTGGATGTTTAATTGACTAGGTGGCTATTTCGTAACTTTCTTTGATGTTTAATTAGGTGGCTATTTCGTAACTTGTTTCGATGTTTAATTGACTAGGAGGCTATTTCGCATTTTTCTGAGTGTTTGATTGACTAGGGTGGCTATTTCTTAACCAGATTTGATGTTTTAGGATATTGTTGCAGCGCTGCACGGGTACTTACTGTGGAGGACGTCAAGGTGCCACTTAAAGTTGGTTGGGGTTAATCTCCTCACAACATTTCATTTAATCTTGATTTGGCTTGGAGGGGAAAGTCCTGGTTAAACAGAAATACCCTGATGATAGAGAGTTGCCTTAGATGATAGAGAGGGGCCCAAGATAAAGAGAGGCACCTACGATAAACGAGTGGTGCCCAAGCAAAAAATTGGTGCCCAAGTTTAGAAAATGTCCAGGATGAAAGAGGTTGTCTCAGTTTCATATCGATGCCCCAGAAGATAGAGTCAATGAGTTTTAAAGGGGTCCCCAAGTTTAAAATTGTTGCCAGGACAACAACGTGTTTATTTGATGGCAGAGAGGGTCTTATAATAGAGTGTGCCAAAATGAAACGTTTTTGTTCCCATAAAAGGTGCCCAGAACATAGCTAACCTTAACAAAACTAGGTGCCCTGATAGAATTGTGATCAATAACGAAAGATCAAATGATTTCACCAGAGAAGTGTGCACCGATAAAAGGTTACTCCCCCCTGATTAAAGAGAGTGATTAGAAATTTTAAGTGTCCAAAACTTTACCCTGCTGTGATGTTTAATGGTAGGGACGAGATGTGACACTTTCGCTCTCACGAGATTACCAACGTTTGCTGGCTTTTTAATTGAGTAATGAATCCTGAGAGTTTGTCTATCTGTAAGATAACGTCTTCTGTGTGCGTCCTGCAGCTACTTTAGCTCAGGTTTCCTGGCCTCCCTGGTGTAA
This sequence comes from Ampullaceana balthica, assembly GCA_944989445.1. Classification (NCBI taxonomy): domain Eukaryota; kingdom Metazoa; phylum Mollusca; class Gastropoda; family Lymnaeidae; genus Ampullaceana; species Ampullaceana balthica. The sequence continues at coordinate 218,034 of CALYLW010000721.1, forward strand.
CGTGTGGCACCCTGAGGACTGGAGTATTCCTGGCCTCTCTGGTATAACGTGTGGCACCCTGAGGACTGGAGTATTCCTGGCCTCTCTGGTGTAACGTGTGGCACCCTGAGGACTGGAGTATTCCTGGCCTCTCTGGTGTAACGTGTGGCACCCTGAGGACTGGAGTATTCCTGGCCTCTCTGGTGTAACGTGTGGCACCCTGAGGACTGGAGTCTTCCTGGCCTCTCTGGTGTAACGTGTGGCACCCTGAGGACTGGAGTATAACAAGAACGGTGGCCCCGGGGGGGGGGACGGAGATTTCCTTCCGGATAAATAAAACTATTGTACATCATAGCATCAACAAATATGATAATAGAAATTATAGTACATAATAGAATCAACACACATTGATGATAGCAGAAAACTAAATTTAAATAACATTTATTCGCTGGCTTAACGTCTCTCAAGATTCAAACGGTCATGAATTTTGTAACTTAAGCCAAACGCTATGATGATTAAATATTTTTATTTGATTGAGAAAATGACTAAAATGACATGTACATTTTTTTGAATCGATTCTAGTCACAACACTCTTCTTGTATTTATTTTAATGGCTTATTGTAGTTGACACAACCCTTTACAACCTACACCACCCACAACTACACTCTACCACATCCCTCGCCACCCACAACTACACTCTACCACATCCCTCACCACACACAACCACACTCTACCACATCCCTCGCCACACACAACCACACTCTACCACATCCCTCGCCACACACAACCACACTCTACCACATCCCTCGCCACACACAACCACACTCTACCACATCCCTCGCCGCACACAACCACCGTCTCCGACAACCCTTACAACACAAAGCTGAACCCTTTGACTACCAAACTCTTTAACCAAATTATAAGTACTCGGTATGTCTGTAGCTATCATCCCAGCTGTAGACTACTGAACTAAGCGCCTCTCCCGCATACGTCAATCCATCGCTGAGAAGCAAACGACTTTTAATCGTGCATCTAAATCTCGCTTTCTTGGCAGATGTTTGTTTGTAGGTATTAATTTCAAGGTGAGTAATATCAACATTTGCATCCCGGTTCGAGAATCGAAGATAGATAGCGATCATGTTCTAATATCGTAATCGACTTTATATTTATTTAACGGATTCGCCACTTAAGTGATAAACTTTATTCGGATTCATATATGTATAAGTATCTGTATTGATAAATACACCCGCCTGGCTCTATGCGCTGATAGATGCAAAGATTAGGTGTTGGAGTCATGCCCGATTAATTTAATATTCTTCTCTTTCCTTCTATACGTGTAAAAAAAAACAACTAAAAAGACAACGTTCGCAGACTCGGCGCGCCAGTGGGTGACATGTGCTCACGTTTGAGAGATGCTGAACTTTGACCTCGGCGTATTGATACGGTGCCACGCTCGGTGCATTCTGGGACATGCGCACATCTCGTCAGGCTGAGCTTCCGCTGGCGATTATCTCCCTGCAGCCCCGCCAATAACGATAAGGTTCTCAAGCCAGGGGGTTGGTGTGGCCAGGTTTAAACCTCAGGCAGCTCAATGGATGGCCGACTCCGGGTACACTGGTCGACTCCAGGAACACTGACTCCTGTGTTGATGTCAGTGAATGCAGACGCCAGTTTGCCGATATGGCCAACAGTAATGTCTGTCTGTGGCTTAAGGTTCCTTCTTCAAGGGAGGTAATGTGACCGATAACCTTACACATGGAAGAGTTGCCATACTACCAGGAAAAAAAACCCAGACAATTTTGTTTAAAAATATTAACAAATCAATGTGCATATGATATACGGCGTCCGAATCTCTATTGTATCAAGGCTAGAAAATAACCAAGTGCTGTCTTAGTATTATACCTATTATAGTATACACTTTTCTTTTTCTTGAGAGGTTCATATTCAAAATTATTTGTAAAATAGTAATTGGAGCACAATGGTCTAAGTGGTAGCGCACTGGACTATCGATCCGAGGCAGATCCCGAGTCGCGGGTTCGAGCCCAGGTACTGGCAAGGCCCCTGAGGCATTGTGCTGGCCACACATTCCCCTGCTCGTTAGTGGAGGCTAAAAAACGTGTGAACGCTACTTCACTTGCCCCATAGTCCGTCATGGACTGGAAAAGGGGTCATTTTTTTCATATAACGCTTGGACTAACATAACCCGTGTACATAATCTTAACTCTATAGCTTTCCGGAAAAAAGGGGGGAAAATTAAAAAACCTGATTTAGTGCAAACAAAATTTCCTGAACTATTCGCATCGCTAACTAGAAGATCCCAGCATGAGATTTTAACAAAGAATTGATCTTTCAACTAAGCCTTGTCAATGGTGTCTAGCTACTCTGCCAGCATAAACATTCAAATTCTGATAACAAAGTTCAAGAAATGATGTCATCTAGCCGCAGTTTGAGTATAATTCTTCAAAATCATAGAATTAAATGTTAAAAACAACGTCATATATCCACAGTGTGAGCATAATACTACAGGTTTAGTGAATAAATGTCTGTATATGACGTCATCAGACTTCAATGGGAGCATAAACCTTCTCGTCTAGAGAATAAAGTTCTGTATATGACGTCATCTCGCCACGATGGCGGCACAAACCTTCAGGTCCTGGGGATGACGATCTGTGTATAACGGCATGGTACCAAATGCCACGACGTAAGCCGACACCAGGTTTACAAACATGGATGAGCAGATTTCGTGGGACCGATCTAAAGCCCCCTGGTTCAGTATCTTCCACCCATGTGGGCGCTTATCATGATACAAGGCCAAGGCGCTCGTGTAGTAGAAGCCAACTTATCTCTCATCTCGGGAGATTAGCGAACCACGTGACTGGTGACCCGGAAGTCAGTCATGTGACCTTGCCTGCTTACCCACTAACCTCGGAAGAGAAGCGGTGGCTGCCAAAGTGGATGAGATATCATTAGCTTTAATGTTGGATCGGTTCTATCTCTAACGTGACGAGTTAAACCTTCTTCGTCACTGGCAGGTGTGTCAGACCGACATCAGGCAGGTGTGTCAGACCGATGTCAGGCAGGTGTGTCAAACCGACATCAGGCAGGTGTGTCAGACCGATGTCAGGCAGGTGTGTCAGACCGACATCAGACAGGTGCGTCAGACCGACATCAGGCAGGTGTGTCAGACCGATGTCAGGGAGGTGTGTCAGAGACCGATGTAAGGCAGGTGTGTCAAACCGACGTATCGATGTAGACACACATGTGGGGGAGGGGGGATCAAATTGATGTTAAACAAGATGTTCATCCAAGCAGTATTAATATTACATATCTATTACTTAATAAATAAATAACTTGATAGATCCAAAAAAACTCTGTTGTCTACACCAGTGCTTCTCAAACTTTTTAGTATTGCGGACCGGCAGGAATTTTTCCATTGCACCAGGGACCGTTGAACTATTTTCCCTGTACTGACGTGGTAGCAAAATGTCCTCTCTTGTTAACTTCTGCGGACCGGCATCGGATGGTCCGCGGACCACCACTTTGAGAAGCACTGGTCTACACTATAATGAATGTAAAGCGAAACTTTCAAAAAAAAATAGTTTTCGGAACGTCCAGGTGGCAATGTGCCCAGTACAAAGTTGGTCATCTAGATAACAATATATCTACACATACATTGGTCGTGGAAATAACAACATATCTTCACATACAGTGGTCGTGGAAATAACAACATATCTACACATACATTGGCTGTGGAAATAACATATCTATATATACATTGGCCGTGGAAATAACAACATATCTACACATACATTGGCTGTGGAAAAAACAACATGTCTACACATACATTGGTCGTGGAAATAACAAAATATCTACACATACATTGGTCGTGGAAATAACAACATATCCACACATACATTGGCCGTGGAAATAACAACATATCTACATATACATTGGTCGTGGAAATAACAACATATCTACACATACATTGGCTGTGGAAAGCCCATTTGCCTTGGATTTTGGGTAGCATTATCTCCTGGGGTGTATACCAGTGGCGTAGCAAAATGTGGGGTCACTAGTAAGGGGCAAATCTTTTTACTGAATTTATGCTAAGTCTACAGTCCATGTATGGCCCTGGACTGCTCATTCACAGTCTTTCGGCAAGACCAATTAGTTGCCTTCTTCGTCAGACCCCCAGCAGCTTTAGGTCCTTTTGCGGACTTTCAAGACTTTAGTTACGATATAAGAAATAATATAACTCATTATATTAAGTACATAGTGTAGCAAATAATCGACTCTAATTTACTAGTCTAATGGCCAGAGTAATTCGATTATACTACGTAGAACATATTTGGCTCGACTATGTAGAAAATATTCGATTCTCCTGTGTAAATATTTGTTGTGAAACTAAAAAGTTGAAGATATTTCCCCGAAGACCGCAGTCTCCATGTTGTCCCGGTAGTCGTGTCCTTCTCAAGAGTCGAGCTCTCGAGAGGGCGGTGTCCTCATTCAGCGAGTGTTTGAGTAATTGCCCAACAGATAGTGAATGGGACGACACAGGGATGGCATCAAGACAAACACACACATTAATGATTTTATGTTCAGCCAGGAATATTCTCATATTAGCTTTCAATCTATTGACAAAATGAACAAGTCAAAGAGGTCTTCGAATGTTGGCTCTGTCTGAGCATGGCTTTGTTCAAGACTTGTACAGGGGCGGTGAGTGTTTGTGTTTGTGGGGGGGGGGTTGAAGTAAGGGGGTGTTGACTACTAATATAACGAAGCTAGGTTTGGAGTAGGGTGTGTTGACTACTCATATAACGAAGCTAGGTTTGGAGTAGGGTGTGTTGACTACTCATATAACGAAGCTAGGTTTGGAGTAGGGTGTGTTGACTACTCATATAACGAAGCTAGGTTTGGAGTAGGGTGTGTTGACTACTCATATAACGAAGCTAGGTTTGGAGTAGGGTGTGTTGACTACTCATATAACGAAGCTAGGTTTGGAGTAGGGTGTGTTGACTACTCATATAACGAAGCTAGGTTTGGAGTAGGGTGTGTTGACTACTCATATAACGAAGCTAGGTTTGGAGTAGGGTGTGTTGACTACTCATATAACGAAGCTAGGTTTGGAGTAGGGTGTGTTGACTACTCATATAACGAAGCTAGGTTTGGAGTAGGGTGTGTTGACTACTCATATAACGAAGCTAGGTTTGGAGTAGGGTGTGTTGACTACTCATATAACGAAGCTAGGTTTGGAGTAGGGTGTGTTGACTACTCATATAACGAAGCTAGGTTTGGAGTAGGGTGTGTTGACTACTCATATAACGAAGCTAGGTTTGGAGTAGGGTGTGTTGACTACTCATATAACGAAGCTAGGTTTGGAGTAGGGTGTGTTGACTACTCATATAACGAAGCTAGGTTTGGAGTAGGGTGTGTTGACTACTCATATAACGAAGCTAGGTTTGGAGTAGGGTGTGTTGACTACTCATATAACGAAGCTAGGTTTGGAGTAGGGGTGTGTTGACTACTCATATAACGAAGCTAGGTTTGGAGTAGGGTGTGTTGACTACTCATATAACGAAGCTAGGTTTGGAGTAGGGTGTGTTGACTACTCATATAACGAAGCTAGGTTTGGAGTAGGGTGTGTTGACTACTCATATAACGAAGCTAGGTTTGGAGTAGGGTGTGTTGACTACTCATATAACGAAGCTAGGTTTGGAGTAGGGTGTGTTGACTACTCATATAACGAAGCTAGGTTTGGAGTAGGGTGTGTTGACTACTCATATAACGAAGCTAGGTTTGGAGTAGGGTGTGTTGACTACTCATATAACGAAGCTAGGTTTGGAGTAGGGTGTGTTGACTACTCATATAACGAAGCTAGGTTTGGAGTAAGGGAGGTTGACTACTCATATAACGAAGCTAGGTTTGGAGTAGGGTGTGTTGACTACTCATATAACGAAACTAGGTTTGGAGTAAGGGAGGTTGACTACTCATATAACGAAGCTAGGTTTGGAGTAAGGGAGGTTGACTACTCATATAACGAAGCTAGGTTTGGAGTAGGGTGTGTTGACTACTCATATAACGAAACTAGGTTTGGAGTAAGGGAGGTTGACTACTCATATAACGAAGCTAGGTTTGGAGTAGGGTGTGTTGACTACTCATATAACGAAGCTAGGTTTGGAGTAGGGTGTGTTGACTACTCATATAACGAAGCTAGGTTTGGAGTAGGGTGTGTTGACTACTCATATAACGAAGCTAGGTTTGGAGTAGGGTGTGTTGACTACTCATATAACGAAGCTAGGTTTGGAGTAGGGTGTGTTGACTACTCATATAACGAAGCTAGGTTTGGAGTAGGGTGTGTTGACTACTCATATAACGAAGCTAGGTTTGGAGTAGGGTGTGTTGACTACTCATATAACGAAGCTAGGTTTGGAGTAGGGTGTGTTGACTACTCATATAACGAAGCTAGGTTTGGAGTAGGGTGTGTTGACTACTCATATAACGAAGCTAGGTTTGGAGTAGGGTGTGTTGACTACTCATATAACGAAGCTAGGTTTGGAGTAGGGTGTGTTGACTACTCATATAACGAAGCTAGGTTTGGAGTAGGGTGTGTTGACTACTCATATAACGAAGCTAGGTTTGGAGTAGGGTGTGTTGACTACTCATATAACGAAGCTAGGTTTGGAGTAGGGTGTGTTGACTACTCATATAACGAAGCTAGGTTTGGAGTAGGGTGTGTTGACTACTCATATAACGAAGCTAGGTTTGGAGTAGGGTGTGTTGACTACTCATATAACGAAGCTAGGTTTGGAGTAGGGTGTGTTGACTACTCATATAACGAAGCTAGGTTTGGAGTAGGGTGTGTTGACTACTCATATAACGAAGCTAGGTTTGGAGTAGGGTGTGTTGACTACTCATATAACGAAGCTAGGTTTGGAGTAGGGTGTGTTGACTACTCATATAACGAAGCTAGGTTTGGAGTAAGGGAGGTTGACTACTCATATAACGAAGCTAGGTTTGGAGTAGGGTGTGTTGACTACTCATATAACGAAACTAGGTTTGGAGTAAGGGAGGTTGACTACTCATATAACGAAGCTAGGTTTGGAGTAAGGGAGGTTGACTACTCATATAACGAAGCTAGGTTTGGAGTAGGGTGTGTTGACTACTCATATAACGAAACTAGGTTTGGAGTAAGGGAGGTTGACTACTCATATAACGAAGCTAGGTTTGGAGTAGGGTGTGTTGACTACTCATATAACGAAGCTAGGTTTGGAGTAGGGTGTGTTGACTACTCATATAACGAAGCTAGGTTTGGAGTAGGGTGTGTTGACTACTCATATAACGAAGCTAGGTTTGGAGTAGGGTGTGTTGACTACTCATATAACGAAGCTAGGTTTGGAGTAGGGTGTGTTGACTACTCATATAACGAAGCTAGGTTTGGAGTAAGGGAGGTTGACTACTCATATAACGAAGCTAGGTTTGGAGTAGGGTGTGTTGACTACTCATATAACGAAACTAGGTTTGGAGTAAGGGAGGTTGACTACTCATATAACGAAGCTAGGTTTGGAGTAGGGTGTGTTGACTACTCATATAACGAAACTAGGTTTGGAGTAGGGTGTGTTGACTACTCATATAACGAAGCTAGGTTTGGAGTAGGGTGTGTTGACTACTCATATAACGAAGCTAGGTTTGGAGTAGGGTGTGTTGACTACTCATATAACGAAGCTAGGTTTGGAGTAGGGTGTGTTGACTACTCATATAACGAAGCTAGGTTTGGAGTAGGGTGTGTTGACTACTCATATAACGAAGCTAGGTTTGGAGTAGGGTGTGTTGACTACTCATATAACGAAGCTAGGTTTGGAGTAGGGTGTGTTGACTACTCATATAACGAAGCTAGGTTTGGAGTAGGGTGTGTTGACTACTCATATAACGAAGCTAGGTTTGGAGTAGGGTGTGTTGACTACTCATATAACGAAGCTAGGTTTGGAGTAGGGTGTGTTGACTACTCATATAACGAAGCTAGGTTTGGAGTAGGGTGTGTTGACTACTCATATAACGAAGCTAGGTTTGGAGTAGGGTGTGTTGACTACTCATATAACGAAGCTAGGTTTGGAGTAGGGTGTGTTGACTACTCATATAACGAAGCTAGGTTTGGAGTAGGGTGTGTTGACTACTCATATAACGAAGCTAGGTTTGGAGTAGGGTGTGTTGACTACTCATATAACGAAGCTAGGTTTGGAGTAGGGTGTGTTGACTACTCATATAACGAAGCTAGGTTTGGAGTAGGGTGTGTTGACTACTCATATAACGAAGCTAGGTTTGGAGTAGGGTGTGTTGACTACTCATATAACGAAACTAGGTTTGGAGTAGGGTGTGTTGACTACTCATATAACGAAGCTAGGTTTGGAGTAGGGTGTGTTGACTACTCATATAACGAAGCTAGGTTTGGAGTAAGGCGTGTTGACTACTCATATAACGAAGCTAGGTTTGGAGTAAGGCGTGTTGACTACTCATATAACGAAGCTAGGTTTCAGTTTTAATGAGATGACTCTCTCCTTCATTTAAGTTTCTGTCCAAATTAACCATATTTTTCAATCTCCTAAAATGTAACCCTCATAAAAAGCAAGAGTTCTCAAATTGTGGATTGCTACCCCGTGTATTTCCTTAAAACATTTACTTAGACGTGGGTCGTACGATCAATGAGCTTTCAGGTTCTCTGAGTGACCATACTGTTAATGTTAATGTTGCCCGAATTATATAAAACCAAATCTTAAAATCGTTGCCAATAAAAGCAATACCTTTGTTTGCCGTCTATTGTCTCTGTTTGCCGTCTATTGTCTCTGTTTGCCGTCTATTGTCTCTGTTTGCCGTCTATTGTCTCTGTTTGCCATCTATTGTCTCTGTTTGCCATCTATTGTCTCTGTTTGCCATCTATTGTCTCTGTTTGCCATCTATTGTCTCTGTTTGCCATCTATTGTCTCTGTTTGCCATCTATTGTCTCTGTTTGCCGTCTATTGTCTCTGTTTGCCATCTATTGTCTCTGTTTGCCGTCTATTGTCTCTGTTTGCCGTCTATTGTCTCTGTTTGCCGTCTATTGTCTCTGTTTGCCGTCTATTGTCTCTGTTTGCCGTCTATTGTCTCTGTTTGCCGTCTATTGTCTCTGTTTGCCATCTATTGTCTCTGTTTGCCGTCTATTGTCTCTGTTTGCCGTCTATTGTCTCTGTTTGCCATCTATTGTCTCTGTTTGCCATCTATTGTCTCTGTTTGCCATCTATTGTCTCTGTTTGCCGTCTATTTTCTCTGTTTGCCGTCTATTGTCTCTGTTTGCCATCTATTGTCTCTGTTTGCCGTCTATTGTCTCTGTTTGCCGTCTATTGTCTCTGTTTGCCGTCTATTGTCTCTGTTTGCCGTCTATTGTCTCTGTTTGCCGTCTATTGTCTCTGTTTGCCATCTATTGTCTCTGTTTGCCGTCTATTGTCTCTGTTTGCCGTCTATTGTCTCTGTTTGCCGTCTATTGTCTCTGTTTGCCATCTATTGTCTCTGTTTGCCATCTATTGTCTCTGTTTGCCATCTATTGTCTCTGTTTGCCATCTATTGTCTCTGTTTGCCGTCTATTGTCTCTGTTTGCCGTCTATTGTCTCTGTTTGCCGTCTATTGTCTCTGTTTGCCATCTATTGTCTCTGTTTGCCATCTATTGTCTCTGTTTGCCGTCTATTGTCTCTGTTTGCCGTCTATTGTCTCTGTTTGCCGTCTATTGTCTCTGTTTGCCATCTATTGTCTCTGTTTGCCGTCTATTGTCTCTGTTTGCCATCTATTGTCTCTGTTTGCCGTCTATTGTCTCTGTTTGCCATCTATTGTCTCTGTTTGCCATCTATTGTCTCTGTTTGCCATCTATTGTCTCTGTTTGCCGTCTATTGTCTCTGTTTGCCGTCTATTGTCTCTGTTTGCCGTCTATTGTCTCTGTTTGCCATCTATTGTCTCTGTTTGCCATCTATTGTCTCTGTTTGCCGTCTATTGTCTCTGTTTGCCGTCTATTGTCTCTGTTTGCCATCTATTGTCTCTGTTTGCCGTCTATTGTCTCTGTTTGCCGTCTATTGTCTCTGTTTGCCATCTATTGTCTCTGTTTGCCGTCTATTGTCTCTGTTTGCCGTCTATTGTCTCTGTTTGCCATCGATTGTCTCTGTTTGCCATCTATTGTCTCTGTTTGCCGTCTATTGTCTCTGTTTGCCGTCTATTGTCTCTGTTTGCCATCTATTGTCTCTGTTTGCCATCTATTGTCTCTGTTTGCCGTCTATTGTCTCTGTTTGCCGTCTATTGTCTCTGTTTGCCATCTATTGTCTCTGTTTGCCGTCTATTGTCTCTGTTTGCCGTCTATTGTCTCTGTTTGCCATCTATTGTCTCTGTTTGCCGTCTATTGTCTCTGTTTGCCGTCTATTGTCTCTGTTTGCCATCTATTGTCTCTGTTTGCCGTCTATTGTCTCTGTTTGCCGTCTATTGTCTCTGTTTGCCGTCTATTGTCTCTGTTTGCCATCTATTGTCTCTGTTTGCCGTCTATTGTCTCTGTTTGCCGTCTATTGTCTCTGTTTGCCGTCTATTGTCTCTGTTTGCCGTCTATTGTCTCTGTTTGCCGTCTATTGTCTCTGTTTGCCGTCTATTGTCTCTGTTTGCCGTCTATTGTCTCTGTTTGCCATCTATTGTCTCTGTTTGCCGTCTATTGTCTCTGTTTGCCATCTATTGTCTCTGTTTGCCATCTATTGTCTCTGTTTGCCGTCTATTGTCTCTGTTTGCCGTCTATTGTCTCTGTTTGCCGTCTATTGTCTCTGTTTGCCGTCTATTGTCTCTGTTTGCCGTCTATTGTCTCTGTTTGCCGTCTATTGTCTCTGTTTGCCGTCTATTGTCTCTGTTTGCCGTCTATTGTCTCTGTTTGCCGTCTATTGTCTCTGTTTGCCATCTATTGTCTCTGTTTGCCATCTATTGTCTCTGTTTGCCGTCTATTGTCTCTGTTTGCCGTCTATTGTCTTTGTTAACGCAGTTTTATATTCATGAAATATTTGCTAGTGTAATTTTTTAAGGCCTTTTCAATTCATCCTCGTCTGAGTCGCTACCGCACACATAATGACCTGGTCCGTTCAATCACTCATCCTCGTCTGAGTCGCTACCGCCCACATAGGGCCCTGGTCCGTTCAATCAACTCATTCCATCCCGACCGATCGGCGATCGGTGGCCTGTCGCCTTCATGTCCATACCTGCAGGATCTTCAGGTCTTTCATGCCCGCACCCCCAGGATCTTTAGTTCTTTCTTGCGTGTAATCTCCAGAATATGCAGGTTTTTGCCTTCATGCCAGTTCCGCTAGCATCTGTAGGTCTTTCCCCTTCATGCCCGTAGCTCCAGAATATGTAGGTCTTGTCTTTCCCCTTCATGCCCGTACCTCCAGAATATGTAGGTCTTGTCTTTCCCATTCATGCCTGTATCCCCGGGTGCTACTGCTGTGCCCTTATAATTAAGTTTGTCGAAAGGGGTTATGCCCTGAATATTTGAGACCCTTTTTGAGTTATGATCGATATCGTAACGACGGATAAGAAGTAACAACAAGCCATGAATTAAACTTAAAGAGGTGCACCTGCAAACCTTTGATCTTTCATGTGCCCTCTCAAGTCTTATGTTCCAACCCTCGCATGAGCCCACCCATAACGCCATGCCATACTCTCACGGACCAACCCTCCAAACAACCCAACCCTCCAAACAACCCAACCCTCCCATGCACGCACCCCATTTTATCTACCCACCCTTTCCTTGTGCCCACCACCATTTACCTGCCTACCATTCTCATCTACCCATTCCTCACTTCCTCCCACTTTGCTACCTCCCAAGTACCCACCATCCCATCTTCCCACCCTCCCATCTACCCACTCACTTATCTACCCACTCCTCCGAGCCTCCCATCTCCCCAGCTACCCACTCCTCCCAGCCTCCCATCTTCCCACCCTCCCATCTACCCACTCCTCCCAGCCTCCCATCTTCCCACCCTCCCATCTACCCACACCTCCCAGCTACCCACGCCTCCCAGCCTCCCATCTTCCCACCCTCCCATCTACCCAGCCTCCCATCTTCCCACCCTCCCATCTACCCACTCTTCCCATCTACCCACTCCTCCCAGCTACCCACTCCTCCCATCTACCCACTCCTACCAGCCTCCCATCTTCCCACCCTCCCATCTACCCACTCCTCCCAGCCGCCCATCTTCCCACCCTCCCATCTACCCACTCCTCCCAGCTACCCACTCCTCCCACCCTCCCATCTACCCACTCCTACCAGCCTCCATCTTCCCACCCTCCCATCTACCCACTCCTCCCAGCCTTCCATATTCCCACCCTCCCATCAAGACCTGTCTGGCGCTAGTGTTATTGAATTCCGTCGCTATCTGAACTCTGAGCCGTGTATTAATTGTTCTGTCAATGGGAGACAACCAATGTGTACCAATCCTTTATTTGTCTTTCTGGTGCCACAAAAATGTCACCTGTCCTCTACCTAATCATACCACCCAGCTCCCCCCTCACACCCCCCCCCCAACAAAAAAAAATAATTGTTTGTGCACAAGTCAGACTATCGGGAGTTTTCAAATGTTACTTTTATTTTGTATCTTCCCCCATATCATACTTTCATTTGTGTGTGCTTTTCTATCAGATTTTAGTATTTTGAGATGCACTCACTTGGTACGACACTGAAACTTGTTTAGCTGTCATCCTGTCTGACTGTTTGAACCTTTATCTAATAAACCGTTTTTAATACGGAGATGTTATGTACAACATAAAGAAAATTGCAATGGAAGATGTTTTATAAAAATTACTAGTGTATTACCCTATGGCGGATTAAGGGGGGGGGGCTGAACGGGCTAAAGCCAGGGGCCCCCGATGATTTAGGGCCCCCAAACTTAGCATATTTTATAATAAATGTGGACAAATGTATACATGAATTGCTGAAAATATGATAAATTAATAAAATCTCATCTATTAAAATGATCTCTGTTCCCACACGATAGTCTTAGCAGTTAAAAAACCTGATTTGATAGGCTCAATAACAGAAATTATTAAAGAATATTATATATATTTTTTAAATTGACAATCCTAAACGATCTCTCGCGGCCGAATGTGAAGTACTATGGCTTGTGGTGTAAGCGGTGGCGGGTTCGATCCCCGGGTGGGGTGTGAAATTTTTTTTTCATCTGTTTTTTAATTTTATAAATTGTCTTTTACACTCAATTTTAGGATACCGGCAAAAAGTTATTTCTTCGAATTCGGTTTCTTCATGAATAATCATTTTGGATGAATATTTACAAGTTACAGTCTTATATTAGCTGCTAGCAATCATTTTATCTAAAGGTACACTGGCTGGATAGGGCCCCAGTTTGAATTGCAGCCAGGGGCCCCGTGCAGTCTTAATCCGCCCCTGGTATTACCCGTCAAACAAACAATATTTGAAGTTTTCAAAATGAATACATTTCAGCTGAAATCTATTAATTTTGAAAAAATACACATCAGAATAATAAATAATGTAGTACAGAACTTTTATTTATTTATATTTGATTCATTTATTATCATATTGAACAATTTTATGCGGAACGTTCGAAAAGTGTTATTTTTGGTGCAGTAATTTGATGCGCTGCTTTCTAAAATTAGTAGCGTCACGGACAGACAGACATGACAGACGTGACAGAGATTGCAAATTATGTATCTTTATCTTTGTTCACCCAAGCCTTAATGAAAACATTCCATGGTTCTCTTAACAGCGCTAGCATATACACCTGGCGCCCTCATGCCAGCATATACCTTGCGCCCTCATGCCAGCATATACACCTGGCGCCCTCATGCCAGCATATACACCTGGCGCCCTCATGCCAGCATATACACCTGGCGCCCTCATGCCAGCATATACCTGGCGCCCTCATGCCAGCATATACCTGGCACCCTCATGCCAGCATATACACCTGGCGCCCTCATGCCAGCATATACACCTGGCGCCTTCATGCCAGCATATACACCTGGCGCCCTCATGCCAGCATATACACCTGGTGCCCTCATGCCAGCTTATACCTGGCACCCTCATGCTAGCATATACCTGGCGCCCTCATGTCAGCATATACACCTGGAGCCCTCATGACAGCAAATGCACCTGGCGCCCTCATGACAGCAAATGCACCTGGCGCCCTCATGCCAGCAAATGCACCTGGCGCCCTCATGCCAGCATATACTTGGCGCCCTCATGCCAGCATATACCTGGCGCCCTCATGCCAGCATATACCTGGCGCCCTCATGCCAGCATATACCTGGCGCCCTCATGCCATCATATACCTGGCACCCTCATGCCAGCATATACCTGGCACCCTCATGCCAGCATATACATCTGACGCCGTCATGCCAGCATATACCTCGCACCCTAATGCCAGCATATACACCTGGCGCCCTCATGCCAGCATATATCTGGCACCCTCATGCCAGCATATACCTGGCACCCTAATGCCAGCATATACCTGGCACCCTCAAATCTTTCTGATCTTCTTATTTAGATTTATATATGACGCGCCATATCTACAGGATCTTTAGGTCTTTCATGCCCGTACCTATATATCTGACACCTTAATATCTATCTGACACCCCAGTCTGTATCTGTCCCAGGGTGTGGTAGACTAGTTTACTGTCACGTTTTCAGACACGCCTCGCTGCCGCTGGAGTAGGGTAGGGTGGGGGTGGGGGTATAATCGATATGAAAACGTTTTACTGACGTGTAATTGGTGCACCGCCTGTAATTTGCCCGCCCCCTCCCCAACCTTTCCCCCTCTTAGTAATTGATGGGACGATCAAAGTATGTTCAGACGTGGGATGGCGGAGTGAGCGTGTCACGTGCAGGGGTGGGACAGTGGGGCTACCAAGGGCTATCAATGGTTTCAATATCTGTGTAGTGTAATTTCATGCTTTGTGTGGGCGAAGCTAAGGAGATATATTAGAATTATTTTTATTTTTTTTTGCTTAGTTTCATGTTTACAGGTATCGTGCATGTCGCACCAGGTATCCTATATAATAAAAGGCTATATTCCGTGCGGTCATCGATAGCGATTGGTCCCTTATACACATATGACTCCTACAGCCAATCATATTGAACACGTTTACGCGGACGTTCAAAACGAGTTATTTTTGGTGCAAGACTTTATTTTGAGTTGTGCGCGTTGGGATTTATAGTCAAAAGCTCTGTTTTTTACGAGTTATTTATTTTGACTATAATGAATAGTATTTTTGACGTGATGCACATGTAATGCCGGTCGAGACGGGCTTTGTTGCTCGTAGGCAATATAATTCCACGTATCGTCCCTATAATTATATTTATGTCCCATATAATCTCAGGTATCGTCCAGCCATTATGATTAAACTTTGTGACATCGATTCCATGAAACAATTTCGAGACGTTCGTAGATGTTTTAAAAGTGCACCATGCCTTGTTATTTTTAATTTTTAATCCGTTTATTTAATCTTATCACTAGCAATGTCAAACTGATACTTGAAAATGTTGAGTCTGAATTAGATATATGGAACCAGGGCTCGAATTGGAATATTCAAAATAAAGGCATCAGATATTCCATACCTTTTTTTGGACACGTAATCGCGGGAACGTTCGTTTTTTAAAAATATATTAAACCACTTCGCATTTTTTATATTACAATTGTAAAATATTTGAGACAATTCTGGAAATAGGAAACCAAATGGTCTAGCATTTCTGACGATTTTTTTAAAGATTTAAAGCTACCAGTAGACATTAGAGTGAAGATCACGAAAGTTAAATTAGTCACATGGAAGTAATAAGATTACGTTACAAGTTATTTTATTTTCAAGGTTGGAATAGGAGCGAGTGACCTCTTCGCCTTAGCAGCCACATAATAAAGTTTTACACAGGGTGAGTGTCCAGGTGTCTAAACAAGTCTTTCAGAGTTTGCCAGACCAGTGTTTCAGAGGTGGCCAGCCCAGTGTTTCAGAGGTGGCCAGTCCAGTGTTTCAGAGGTGGCCAGCACAGTGTTTCAGAGGTGGCCAGCACAGTGTTTCAGAGGTGGCCAGCCCAGTGTTTCGGAAGTGGCTAGCTAAGTGTTACAGAGGTGGCCAGCGCCCAGTGTTTCAGAGCTGGCCAGCGCCCAGTGTTTCAGAGCTGGCCAGCCCAGTGTTTCAGAGCTGGCCAGCCCAGTGTTTCAGAGGTGGACAGCGCCCAGTGTTTCGGAGGTGGCCAGCCCAGTGTTTCAGAGCTGGCCAGCCCAGTGTTTCGGAGGTGGCCAGCCCAGTGTTTCGGAGGTGGCCAGCCAAGTGTTTCTAGATCTGGAATTGCACTTAAACCTTACTCTAGACTCTAGGCTATCATACCAGGAAGTGCACACAGGCCTTAAACCAAATCATTATACCTGAGATTCGTTAACTGGAAATATATATCTAGGCCTCATCACACGGGCCTTTATTGTAATTCTACGTCAGGGCCTCATTCCTTGCAAGATATAACATGACTTTAATGCCAATAAAACTGCGTTGTCTCTGAAGGAACAAACAAGGAACTAAAGTGTTGCGTACTCACCACCAGCCTCACACATATCTCATTACGATCTTGATTTCAGCTTTGAACCCACATCTGCTCACATCATAATTACTTGAACATGTTCCCCAACCGTTAAATGGGCTTTTAATCCGCGTTTAAGACTTCCGTTAATTAAGATATTAGAGATTAAAGATCCAAGCCCTGGCCGTGGCTTGCATGTAGAGAGATAAGCCAGCGCTGAGAGTACATCACCGTAGAGGCGTCCATCTTGACCTCAATCATAGATCACATGTCAGCAGACGAAAATATTCCAATAAATACAACAGTTAAAATTGGGGAAATCTTAGTTTATAAACACGTGTACTCGATTGTTGAGAATGTAATCGATTATAGTTTATTAAAATATGATTTGTAGATGATAAAGATAACTAGTGGGATATCGGATTCGTTTACTTTTAATATAATTGTATAGTATGTAGAAGTTTTAATTCCTTCAATCATTTACTCGACGCTTCATATTGAGATGTATTGACAGACGATGTCCAAATGAAGTATATAGGTGAAGGTGTATTAAATGTTGTTCTTTTTCCATTAAAAGCATACAATTATTGCATACAATTCTTATATACAAATATCAGGGATAACGCCGTCATAATTCTGAAAACTTTATGTTAAACTCACGTCTATTATCAGTATTGAGTCAATCACAACCATTTGAAATTTCTGCGAAGTGCTCAGTTGAAAATGTCTGTGTGTGCGCATGTCTGTGAGTGCGCATGTCTGTGAGTGCGCATGTCTGTGAGTGCGCATGTCTGTCTGATCAGACCGATTTTGTCACTTGTTGTGCATGAGTTGCCTCGGTATCAGGCAAAACTTCAAGTGCTGTCATCGCTTGGTATTTTGGTATTTTATAGCCCCCCCCCCACCTGCATTCCTGTCCCTTTAAATTTTATTGAAATAGAAGCTAATGATTCTTTCCTGTGAGCAGGGGCGGGCTTTTTCTCAAACAACCTGCCCCCCCCCCACCCAAAGCAAACAGCATGTTCCCAGAACATAGCTATCCACTCCTCAAAAAAAAATAATGCGTTTCCATCTAACATCCTTATGACCAGCACACCCCCAGCAGAAATCATGTTTCCAACAAGCAGCCTCTCCCTCCAAACAGCTTGTCCCCAAAACACCTTTTCCCCAAACAGCGTGTCCCCCAAACAGCTTGTCCCCAAACAGCGTGTCCCCCAAACAGCTTGTCCCCCACACAGCTTGTCCCCCAAACAGCTTGTCCTCAAAACAGCTTGTCCTCCAAACAGCTTGTCCTCCAAACAGCTTGTTCTCCAAACAGCTTATTACCCTGAATTAACGCCTTCCTTAGTTTGCTAAATTATTATTTTATAATTTTATTATATATAGATGCCCATCGCGCGTTGCAACGATCTCACACTAAATTAGAAGAAGACTTGTGATAAAATTCAATTTAAATAGTGTCATTTTTTGGAATCTTATTCACTTTCAAATGGTAAACATTTCAATATAGCGTATTTTATTTACCCAGTTGAATCAAGATCCATCCATTTAACCACTAGCTAATTTTCAAAATAATTTGTATTTTATAGTTCATATTATGGGCATAAGGACCCCGGCCACCAATTTTTTTTAAAATTATGCCAGAACATTTGCATAAAATAAAGCGATATTTTGCTACCTACTGAAATGTTACATTTGGTTGACGTCACATTATATCACCTGTTAACATTCTACCTGTTACATTTGGTTGACGTCACATTATATCACCTGTTAACATTCTACCTGTTACATTTGGTTGACGTCACATTATATCACCTGTTAACCTTCTACCTGTTACATGTGTTCGATCCTCTAATAAACTAGCAGCTCTTACCACATAACACAACACAAAACAACCCTAATGCCTTAGCTTAACGATTTTGTAACAACAGTCACCATTTCTTTCCATCTGTTAAATTCTGTTTCAATAAACAAGAAACGCCCTCTACACTCTACACCACATACATGCACATATGTATGAGGTTCTCATTGTCCTCCTATATGAACGTTCACATTGTCATAAGCCAAACAGACGATGTGATAGACACAGAAATTGTTTCCCTCATATCCGAAAACAAAAGTCTCGTCTGTTGGGCAATCATCTCGCTCGTGAGTTGAGAGTCCGACTAATGAGGCGTCCTTAAGTAGCCATGTTCTCTATCAATTCCATGCTACCTCCCATCACAAACAGTCTTTGTTCTGACACGAGAAAAACAGGATGGCAGCGACTCTCATACAAAGATTTTTTTTGTACCCCATCATGTTCGGCGAATCTCAAAATGTTGCTTTGATATTCAGTTGCAATGAGACATCCAGCTGTAAGAAAGGGCTGTCATTCAACTGTAAGAAAGGGCATGTCATTCAGCTGTAAGAAAGGGCATGCCATTCAGCTTTAAGAAAGGGCATGTCATTCAGCTTTAAGAAAGGACATGTCATTCAGCTGTAAGAAAGGGCATGTCATTCAGTTGTAAGAAAGGGCATGTCATTCAGCTGTAAGAAAGGGCATGTCATTCAGTTGTAAGAAAGGACATGTCATTCAGCTGTAAGAAAGGGCGTGTCATTCAGTTGTAAGAAAGGACATGTCATTTAGCTGTAAAAAAGGGTATGTCATTCAGCTCTCGATATTACCTCCCCTGCCAGTTTATTTATAGCAAGGTGTTTTGATTCGTTTCAAATCTTGACGAAATAATGTTGACTAAATAATGTTGACTAAATAATGTTGACTAAATAATGTTGTGAATGTGACCAATGTTCCCTCTAAAGTTCTTGGTACGTGTGCGGAACATTAAATTCGTTTGCAAAGTTGCATAGAATACATTTTATGTGCACAATTTTACACCACACAAACACATATATTATTCTTATAAAAATTTGATGCGCCGCAATTCTAAACTGCTGCGCGGCATCGGTCATATATTTGCGCAGCCGCGCAGTTTAAAGGGAACATTGACTGTGATCCTCCTAGCCGACCTTTGTAAGTCCACTCGTGACTCTTCACTGTTTATGGCCATAAAATATTTCTGGAGTCTGTCCCCTTGATGTCTATAAGAAATTATGGTGACACCCTTAAAAGTCATATTTTTGACCCTATCGAAATTTTTTGTTGCTGTAAGTCATTTTGTGTAAACCAAGAACATGAATCAAGTGTACATTTGTTAAGTTGTTATAAAATTGAACTATGGATGTGTATAGTAAAGAGTTGTATAGAGTTTGGAAAATTATTTAATCTGTGTATTCTAACACAGCTTTAAGTGTATTTTGTAATAATGCGTGCCCCTCCATAAACCAATCCTCAAGTTTCGTTATGTTGTTCGAACACTTACACTTGCTAAGAATCATGTTCTTATACTTACAGCTTGTTTTGAATCATTGAAATTCTAAGTGTGTCATTGGCCAGGCTCACCCCATTTCTTCGTGAGTTCCACTGAGGTAAAGTGTGTGTGGGGGGGGGTGTAGAGGTATGTGATGGCTGGATGCCAACGTGTCGGATTCCACGTGTGCCACACAAACACTAACGTCTTTTATAACCAGCTGGATAAAACTGTAAATGAATGTCTTCGTTAGAGTTAGAGGCATTTAATTTAATGAACGACCTCAAGACAGGGCGTATTCACCTGTTGCTGACACATCTTTGGTCAGTTAAATTAATTTATCATAGACTACCAGTAACAAGGAATTGACCTAACATCGGTCGATATCCTTATAGTCATCTCAAACCACTGTGCTCTATTATGTACCCCATGGCCACTGTATTAACACAGTAGAGTTTAAACGCTGTTATAAGCGGTTAGGCTATGAAGGCCTACTTAATAAAATCTATCATATGGAAGTTCGCAAGTGGTAAATATTTCAAACTCTCCATTCTGTCTATTAGCAGCGACAGTAGTAATCGGTAGAGACTCCCTGATGACTAAATGTATCGCACTACTCAGTTGAAAGTATTCCCTTAGTCTAAAACACAGCCAGCAAGCCAGGTATTACAGTCGTGTTTATTTCCTGAGGTAAGTGTCGTGTCAGGTCCACAGGGCAGGAAGTGCGTCACCCATCACCCTGACTCCATATTTACATTGAAATAAAATTATCGATTACGTTGGCCAATTTGTTTGTACTGTAAAATGAAATGGACTGACCTTCTTGCCATAACTTTCAGACATTGAAACTGGAAGACCTAATCGATATCAATTAAAGGTCAGTGATTGTTTGAAAACTTGGTAAATTGACCAACCCCTACATCGCCCCTTCACACCGATTTCTAAAAGTCTTCAGTCCTGACATGCAGCTATTGAAGTTTTCATTGGTCGATAGAATCACGTGGTCGAATACCAATTCGTGCTGTGACTGGTTGGTGTTAGAAAATTAGATGCACTCTGGGATACTTGGATGGGGGATTATAAGATATGGCGGCCATTACTACTGTGGGTTCAGTGAGTTGGGATCTTTTGATGGGTTCAATGAGTTCGGATCTTTTGATGGGTTCAATGAGTTGGGATCATTTGATGGGTTCAATGAGTTGGGATCATTTGATGGGTTCAATGAGTTCGGATCTTTTGATGGGTTCAATGAGTTGGGATCATTTGATGGGTTCAATGAGTTGGGATCATTTGATGGGTTCAATGAGTTGGGATCATTTGATGGGTTCAATGAGTCGGGATCATTTGATGGGTTCAATGAGTTGGGATCATTTGATGGGTTCAATGAGTTGGGATCATTTGATGGGTTCAATGAGTTGGGATCATTTGATGGGTTCAATGAGTTGGGATCATTTGATGGGTTTAGTGAGTTGGGATCATTTGATGGGTTCAATGAGTTGGGATCATTTGATGGGTTCAATGAGTTGGGATCATTTGATGGGTTCAGTGAGTTGGGATCATTTGATGGGTTCAATGAGTTGGGATCATTTGATGGGTTCAATGAGTTGGGATCATTTGATGGGTTCAATGAGTTGGGATCATTTGATGGGTTCAATGAGTTGGGATCTTTTGATGGGTTCAATGAGTTGGGATCATTTGATGGGTTCAATGAGTTGGGATCATTTGATGGGTTCAATGAGTTGGGATCATTTGATGGGTTCAATGAGTTGGGATCATTTGATGGGTTCAATGAGTTGGGATCATTTGATGGGTTCAATGAGTTGGGATCATTTGATGGGTTTAGTGAGTTGGGATCATTTGATGGGTTCAATGAGTTGGGATCATTTGATGGGTTCAATGAGTTGGGATCATTTGATGGGTTCAATGAGTTGGGATCATTTGATGGGTTCAATGAGTTGGGATCATTTGATGGGTTCAATGAGTTGGGATCATTTGATGGGTTCAATGAGTCGGGATCATTTGATGGGTTCAATGAGTTGGGATCATTTGATGGGTTCAATGAGTCGGGATCATTTGATGGGTTCAATGAGTTGGGATCATTTGATGGGTTCAATGAGTTGGGATCATTTGATGGGTTCAATGAGTTGGGATCATTTGATGGGTTCAATGAGTTGGGATCATTTGATGGGTTCAATGAGTTGGGATCATTTGATGGGTTCAATGAGTTGGGATCATTTGATGGGTTCAATGAGTTGGGATCATTTGATGGGTTCAGTGAGTTGGGATCATTTGATGGGTTCAGTGAGTTGGGATCATTTGATGGGTTCAGTGAGTTGGGATCATTTGATGGGTTCAATGAGTCGGGATCATTTGATGGGTTCAGTGAGTTGGGATCATTTGATGGGTTCAGTGAGTTGGGATCATTTGATGGGTTTAGTGAGTTGGGATCATTTGATGGGTTCAATGAGTTGGGATCATTTGATGGGTTCAATGAGTTGGGATCATTTGATGGGTTCAATGAGTTGGGATCATTTGATGGGTTCAATGAGTTGGGATCATTTGATGGGTTCAATGAGTTGGGATCATTTGATGGGTTCAATGAGTTGGGATCATTTGATGGGTTCAGTGAGTTGGGATCATTTGATGGGTTCAGTGAGTTGGGATCATTTGATGGGTTCAGTGAGTTGGGATCATTTGATGGGTTCAGTGAGTTGGGATCATTTGATGGGTTCAGTGAGTTGGGATCATTTGATGGGTTCAATGAGTTGGGATCATTTGATGGGTTCAATGAGTTGGGATCATTTGATGGGTTCAATGAGTTGGGATCATTTGATGGGTTCAATGAGTTGGGATCATATGATGGGTTCAGTGAGTTGGGATCATTTGATGGGTTCAGTGAGTTGGGATCATTTGATGGGTTCAATGAGTTGGGATCATTTGATGGGTTCAGTGAGTTGGGATCTTTTGATGGGTTCAATGAGTTGGGATCATTTGATGGGTTCAATGAGTCGGGATCATTTGATGGGTTCAGTGAGTTGGGATCATTTGATGGGTTCAGTGAGTTGGGATCATTTGATGGGTTCAGTGAGTTGGGATCATTTGATGGGTTCAGTGAGTTGGGATCATTTGATGGGTTCAATGAGTCGGGATCATTTGATGGGTTCAGTGAGTTGGGATCATTTGATGGGTTCAATGAGTTGGGATCATTTGATGGGTTCAGTGAGTTGGGATCATTTGATGGGTTCAGTGAGTTGGGATCATTTGATGGGTTCAATGAGTCGGGATCATTTGATGGGTTTAGTGAGTTGGGATCATTTGATGGGTTCAATGAGTTGGGATCTTTTGATGGGTTCAGTGAGTTGGGATCATTTGATGGGTTCAATGAGTTGGGATCATTTGATGGGTTCAATGAGTTGGGATCATTTGATGGGTTCAGTGAGTTGGGATCATTTGATGGGTTCAGTGAGTTGGGATCATTTGATGGGTTCAGTGAGTTGGGATCATTTGATGGGTTCAGTGAGTTGGGATCATTTGATGGGTTCAATGAGTCGGGATCATTTGATGGGTTCAGTGAGTTGGGATCATTTGATGGGTTCAATGAGTTGGGATCATTTGATGGGTTCAATGAGTCGGGATCATTTGATGGGTTCAGTGAGTTGGGATCATTTGATGGGTTCAGTGAGTTGGGATCATTTGATGGGTTCAATGAGTTGGGATCATTTGATGGGTTCAGTGAGTTGGGATCATTTGATGGGTTCAGTGAGTTGGGATCATTTGATGGGTTCAGTGAGTTGGGATCATTTGACGGGTTCAATGAGTTGGGATCATTTGATGGGTTCAGTGAGTTGGGATCATTTGATGGGTTCAGTGAGTTGGGATCATTTGATGGGTTCAGTGAGTTGGGATCATTTGATGGGTTCAGTGAGTTGGGATCATTTGATGGGTTCAATGAGTTGGGATCATTTGATGGGTTCAGTGAGTTGGGATCATTTGATGGGTTCAGTGAGTTGGGATCATTTGATGGGTTCAGTGAGTTGGGATCATTTGATGGGTTCAGTGAGTTGGGATCATTTGATGGGTTCAGTGAGTTGGGATCATTTGATGGGTTCAATGAGTTGGGATCATTTGATGGGTTCAGTGAGTTGGGATCATTTGATGGGTTCAGTGAGTTGGGATCATTTGATGGGTTCAGTGAGTTGGGATCATTTGATGGGTTCAGTGAGTTGGGATCATTTGATGGGTTCAGTGAGTTGGGATCATTTGATGGGTTCAGTGAGTTGGGATCATTTGATGGGTTCAGTGAGTTGGGATCATTTGATGGGTTCAATGAGTTGGGATCATTTGATGGGTTCAATGAGTTGGGATCATTTGATGGGTTCAATGAGTTGGGATCATTTGATGGGTTCAATGAGTTGGGATCATTTGATGGGTTCAATGAGTTGGGATCATTTGATGGGTTCAGTGAGTTGGGATCATTTGATGGGTTCAGTGAGTTGGGATCATTTGATGGGTTCAATGAGTTGGGATCATTTGATGGGTTCAATGAGTTCGGATCATTTGATGGGTTCAATGAGTTGGGATCATTTGATGGGTTCAATGAGTTGGGATCATTTGATGGGTTCAGTGAGTTGGGATCATTTGATGGGTTCAGTGAGTTGGGATCATTTGATGGGTTCAATGAGTTGGGATCATTTGATGGGTTCAATGAGTTGGGATCATTTGATGGGTTCAATGAGTCGGGATCATTTGATGGGTTCAATGAGTTGGGATCATTTGATGGGTTTAGTGAGTTGGGATCTTTTGATGGGTTCAATGAGTCTGGATCGTCGTATTGAGATCATTGCATTGGATCACAATGTTGGGATCGTGGCACTGTGAATAATGAGAGTAGGGATATTGCCGTTGGAGAATGGTGCTGTGGTCATTTCTTTGGGGGTTATTGTACTGGGATCATTGTAATGGGTATGGTTAGATTGGTGACCATCAGATTGGTCACCATCAGATTGGTGACCATCAGAGTGACCATCAGATTGGTGACCATCAGATTGGTGACCATCAGATTCGTGGCCATCAGATTGGTGACCATCAGATTCGTGGCCATCAGATTGGGAGTGTCGATTGGCAAGCATTGGATTGGGGCAAGCATTGGATTGGGGCAAGCATTGGATTGGGGCAAGCATTGGATTGGGGCAAGCATTGGATTGGGGCAAGCATTGGATTGGGGCAAGCATTGGATTGGGGCAAGCATTGGATTGGGGCAAGCATTGGATTGGGGCAAGCATTGGATTGGGGCAAGCATTGGATTGGGGCAAGCATTGGATTGGGGCAAGCATTGGATTGAATTTCATTGGATTGTGGAACGTCGGATTCGGACTTTTTGGATTGGGTTAGGGACGATTTTTGTTATTAAACAAGATTAAGAAGTTTGTCTCCTCCTTACCTTGACTTGACAATGTCAATGTTAATAGTGTGTTTATATCGAGACTTCCTGTTGTAAACTCTTTACATCTTAGACACGCCTGGCCATTGACACATGAACCCTAGCAGAAGTAAAAACAACTTCGATCAACAGCAGCAAGGGAAGCCTCTAGGTCAATGACGGCGAAACTTTTATGGGGTCGCGTGCCCCAAATTGAACCCAAACCGGATAATTCATATAGCAAAGTGACAACACTCTCATGAAACCGTAAATAGGGGTTTGGCTGGGCTTGTATGATTAAGGAAGTCATATTTTAGTCGCGTGCCGGCTGATGAGGCTCTGCGTGCCGACTGTGGCACGCGTGCCATAGGTTCGCCATCACTGCTCTAGGTTATTGCTTATTTGAAACACCTTATGACCTTACACGTAACTCAGTCATTGGCTGACTTTCAGCGATTTTATATATTTCGTGTCAACATTCACATTACAGAGATTGAATAAATAGATAACAGCAGTCTGATAAAAAGATCAATCACTGACGACAACGAACTTTAGGACTCCTAACTAAGACTCCTATTGTGCACCAGATTGCCTGAGTGACAGCAGTGTACACTAGATTACATATGTCACAGCTGTAAGCATCAGAATACCACGTGGCATCTGTGTGCACCAGAATGCGCAAGTGACATAATTTGTGTGACCAAAATACTAAAGTGACGTTTGTGTACACTAAAATTCTCAAATGATCTTTCAACATCCGATGACGTCAGTATCACACATCAAATTTACGAGTCAGCGACGCATAATTCAACTTTAAAAAATCCAAAGTTATTATTTAAGAACCAAGAGTTGTCCCTTGCTATCTCTGACAACCCCAGCCCCAATC
This sequence comes from Ampullaceana balthica, assembly GCA_944989445.1. Lineage (NCBI taxonomy): Eukaryota > Metazoa > Mollusca > Gastropoda > Lymnaeidae > Ampullaceana > Ampullaceana balthica. The sequence continues at coordinate 244,250 of CALYLW010000721.1, forward strand.
CCACCTGTAGGGCAGAAATTAGACTGACCCACCTATGACAGCAATCCTAACCCCCCCCCCACACACACACACACCTAAGTTGCCACCGTTTTTAAAGTCCACCTGTTCCACGTTAAATGGACGCCCTGTTATCACGTTATTTCACGTGAGTCTCCGAGACGTGGTCAGACAGTGGATCATGATATGCCGTATAGCCACAGTCTCTAGTTCAACACGCGCCTCACGTGCGGGAATACAATAGTGGCGGTAAACAAAACAACACATTTTAGCATGATTTAGAGATCTGGAACTTCATTTTACAGTTATTATGAAAATGTTAGTGGGGCTACGGTAATGTCTTTTAGTGGGGCTATGGTGAGGTCTTTTAGTGGGCTATGGTCAGGTCTTTTAGTGGGGCTATGGTGAGGTCTTTTAGTGGGGCTATGGTCAGGTCTTTTAGTAGGGCTATGGTCAGGTCTTTTAGTGGGGCTATGGTGAGGTCTTTTAGTGGGGCTATGGTCAGGTCTTTTAGTGGGGCTATGATGAGGTCTTTTAGTGGGGCTATGGTCAGGTCTTTTAGTGGGGCTATGGTCAGGTCTTTTAGTGGGGCTATGGTCAGGTCTTTTAGTGGGGCTATGGTGAGGTCTTTTAGTGGGGCTATGGTGAGGTCTTTTAGTGGGGCTATGGTGAGGTCTTTTAGTGGGGCTATGGTGAGGTCTTTTAGTGGGGCTACGGTGAGGTCTTTTAGTGGGGCTATGGTGAGGTCTTTTAGTGGGCCTACGGTGAGGTCTTTTAGTGGGGCTACGGTGAGGTCTTTTAGTGGGGCTACGGTGAGGTCTTTTAGTGGGGCTACGGTGAGGTCTTTTAGTGGGGCTACGGTGAGGTCTTTTAGTGGGGCTACGGTGAGGTCTTTTAGTGGGGCTACGGTGAGGTCTTTTAGTGGGGCTACGGTGAGGTCTTTTAGTGGGGCTACGGTGAGGTCTTTTAGTGGGGCTACGGTGAGGTCTTTTAGTGGGGCTATGGTGAGGTCTTTTAGTGGGCCTACGGTGAGGTCTTTTAGTGGGCCTACGGTGAGGTCTTTTAGTGGGGCTACGGTGAGGTCTTTTAGTGGGGCTACGGTGAGGTCTTTTAGTGGGGCTACCGTGAGGTCTTTTAGTGGGGCTACGGTGAGGTCTTTTAGTGGGGCTACAGTGAGGTCTTTTAGTGGGGCTATGGTGAGGTCTTTTAGTGGGGCTACGGTGAGGTCTTTTAGAGGGGCTACGGTGAGGTCTTTTAGAGGGGCTACGGTGAGGTCTTTTAGTGGGGCTATGGTGAGGTCTTTTAGTGGGGCTACGGTGAGGTCTTTTAGTGGGGCTATGGTGAGGTCTTTTAGTGGGGCTACGGTGAGGTCTTTTAGTGGGGCTATGGTGAGGTCTTTTAGTGGGGCTATGGTGAGGTCTTTTAGTGGGGCTATGGTGAGGTCTTTTAGTGGGGCTATGGTGAGGTCTTTTAGTGGGGCTATGGTGAGGTCTTTTAGTGGGGCTATGGTGAGGTCATTTAGTGGGGCTGCGGTGAATTCGTTGAGTTTTTGTTGTTGTTGTTGTTGTTGTTTTGTGAAACGTTAGTGACTCATCTAACACGAAAGAATGTAAGACGACAAAAAAATTTTTAGGAGTTTAATAGGAGTAAACTTGTTTAATTGTGAACATACGCGTTTCTTTCATATTCTTTTCCATAAAATTGAACCCTTTCTGAAACCACCCCGAACGTAAAACACATTTTAAAACAAGTACTATCCTCGTGCGTTCTTAAAGTTGTTGAGTCATGACTTTCATCTTCTGTGCAGTGGCCTTCCAACCAAGCCAGCGGTCAGTGGTGTTTAAGTTTAAATTAAAGGGACTGACCTTGACATTAGAACACTAATTCGGACCACTTGACCAATGAATGAAGAATGCGGCGCTCATCTTTGGAGCCTTTAACTTCCGGTAAATGACTTGTCAGACTGTTAAGCCCTGGGGGCTTACCTTGTGATGACAGACAGGGTCGTAGCGTGGACAGTACTGACCATAGTACCATGTGTGCCACTCCTAGCTTCTGTGATGTGTTAGTTTTATTGCGTTTAGCCACTGGCCAGTAGGGATGTATTTCAGCTCGGGCCTAGAGCACTTCAATTTTACTTGAACTCCGCCGCATTTTAAACAAAAACAGCACGCTGGTGTTCTAGTGTAATGTGAGGCATTAACATGTGTACAAACTCATAGATCTAGTTCTTAAACTATGTGTACAATGTACGCTAAACTTGTATGTTCGTCATACTTTTTTGTAACCCAGACTTGTATGTACGCAGGACGGACTTGTATGTACGCACCCAAGACTTGTATGTACGCACCCAAGACTTGTATGTACGCACCCCAGACTTGTATGTACGCACGACGGACTTGTATGTACGCACCCCAGACGTGTATGTACGCACCCCAGACTTGTATGTACGCACCCCAGACTTGTATGTATGCACCCCAGACTTGTATGTACGCACCCCAGACTTGTATGTACGCACCCCAGACTTGTATGTACACACGACGGACTTGTATGTACGCACCCCAGACTTGTATGTACGCACGACGGACTTGTATGTACGCACCCCAGACTTGTATGTACACACGACGGACTTGTATGTACGCACCCCAGACTTGTATGTACCCACACCAGACTTGTATGTACGCACACTAGACTTGTATGTACGCACACCAGACTTGTACGTACGCACACCAGACTTGTACGTACGCACACCAGACTTGTATGTACGCACGACGGACTTGTATGTACGCACGACGGACTTGTATGTACGCCAGACTGCTTATGACAATTCTCAACACAACACTAGTATAATCTTGTCATCAAATTAATGTTGGAATGATTCGGTACGCGGTGTTTAGCAACTCTCTTTGTGGCAACACTTTGCCTAGTACTTCTAACACGTACACCTCATCGTGGACAACCGTAGCGATGACATCATAGTACTTCTAACACGTGGACCTCAGTGGGGACAACCGTAGCGACGACATCATTCACACATTTATGTACCCTGATCAACTTTTCAATTATTGCTAGAATGCCAGTCGTATCAACAGCCCCTGACATCACCATGACACATTTATCACCAACAGATGACACATTTATCACCAACAGATGACACATTTATCACCAACAGATGACACATTTATCACCAACAGATTCCTGCAGTTTGTTCTTTGGAAATTCTGGATTTGACGTCCTTGGACTTACGGTGTAACGGAGTTAGCACCCTTGAAGAGGTCAAGGCCAATGTTCCTTGTATTAACTGGAGAGTTCCTAGAAATATACAAATCTTGACACTTTGCCAAACAATTCAGTGACCTGCTGTCAGAACGCTGGGGTTGGATATGGGGGTGTGCAGTTGTTGTCCTTGGGGGATGGCGGACATAATGGTTTGGACAAAAGTAGTGGGGGTGGAGGGGCAGAGCACTTACCAGTTATACACCCTTACCTTGACCCTTACCTTGACACTTACCATGACCCTCGGTGTAAACTACTGGAATTTAATATTCTAGAGTAGAGCTACACCAAGATTCTGGAGTAGAGCTACACCAAGATTCTGGAGTAGAGCTACACCAAGATTCTGGAGTAGAGCTACACCAAGATTCTGGAGTAGAGCTACACCAAGATTCTGGAGTAGAGCTACACCAAGATTATGGAGTAGAGCTACACCAAGATTCTGGAGTAAAGTCGCGTAACACGCGTACATGACACAAACAAGAGCTCAAACATCCCCCACATATACACACACACGCACGCACACACACACACAGGCGCAATTGTAGATAAAAACAAAATAAAACGTACTTTACTACCTCAAGGAAGAATCAAGTCACAACCCTGTGGCGACAGCTTAATCTCTGTCCAATCTTTTACTATAACCGTCTATATTATGCCATCTGTTATACTCGTTTTTATTGCCCTCGTCTTGACAAGGTCAATTAGTTATTAATAATAAATAATAGAACTGAGTGCGACACCACTCTGAACCGACAGTGACACCATACACGCACTGACACCATACACGCACTGACACCATACACGCACTGACACCATACACGCACTGAAGCCATACACGCACTGAGACCATACACGCACTGAGACCCTACACACACTGAGACCATACACGCACTGATACCCTACACGCACTGAGACTATACACGCACTGAGATCATACACGCACTGAGGCCATACACGCACTGAGACCCTACACGCATTGATACCCCACTAGCACGACACCGAACCGACCACTCTGAACCAACAGTGACACCATACACGCACTGAGACCATACACGCACTGAGACCATACACACACTGAGACCATACACACACTGAGACCATACACGCACTGAGACCATACACGCACTGAGACCATACACGCAATGAGACCATACACGCACTGAGACCATACACGCACTGAGACCATACACGCACTGAGACCATACACGCACTGAGACCATACACGCACTGATGCCATACACGCACTGAGACCATACACGCACTGAGAACATACACGCACTGAGACCATACACGCACTGAGACTATACACGCACTGAGATCATACACGCACTGAGACCATACACGCACTGAGACCCTACACGTATTGATACCCCACTAGCACGACACCGAACCGACCACTCTGAACCAACAGTGACACCATACACGCACTGAGACCATACACGCACTGAGACCATACACGCACTGAGACCATACACGCAATGAGACCCTACACGCACTGAGACCATACACGCACTGAGACCATACACGCACTGAGACCATACACGCACTGAGACCATACACGCACTAATGCCATACACGCACTGAGACCATACACGCACTGAGAACATACACGCACTGAGACCATACACTCACTGAGACTATACACGCACTGAGATCATACACGCACTGAGACCATACACGCACTGAGACCCTACACGTATTGATACCCCACTAGCACGACACCGAACCGACCACTCTGAACCAACAGTGACACCATACACGCACTGAGACCATACACGCACTGAGACCATACACACACTGAGACCATACACACACTGAGACCATACACGCACTGAGACCATACACGCACTGAGACCATACACGCACTGAGACCATACACGCACTGAGACCATACACGCACTGAGACCATACACGCACTGAGACCATACACGCACTGAGACCATACACGCACTGAGACCATACATGCACTGATGCCATACACGCACTGAGAGCATACACGCACTGAGAACATACACGCATTGAGACCATACACGCACTGAAACCATACACGCACTGAGACCATACACGCACTGAGACCATACACGCACTAATACCCTACACGCATCGATACCCCACTAGCACGACACCGAACCGACCACTCCAAACCAACACTGAGACCATACACGCACTGACACCATACACACACTGAGACAATTCACGCACTGAGACCATACACACACTGAGACCATACACGCACTGAGACAATACACGCACTGAGACCATACACGCACTGAGACCATACACGCACTGACACCATACACACACTGAGACAATACACGCACTGAGACCATACACGCACTGAGACCATACACGCACTAATGCCATACACGCACTGAGACCATACACGCACTGAGAACATACACGCACTGAGACCATACACGCACTGAGACTATACACGCACTGAGATCATACACGCACTGAGACCATACACGCACTGAGACCCTACACGTATTGATACCCCACTAGCACGACACCGAATTGACCACTCTGAACCAACAGTGACACCATACACGCACTGAGACCATACACGCACTGAGACCATACACACACTGAGACCATACACACACTGAGACCATACACGCACTGAGACCATACACGCACTGAGACCATACACGCACTGAGACCATACACGCACTGAGACCATACACGCACTGAGACCATACACGCACTGAGACCATACACGCACTGAGACCATACATGCACTGATGCCATACACGCACTGAGACCATACACGCACTGAGAACATACACGCATTGAGACCATACACGCACTGAGACCATACACGCACTGAGACCATACACGCACTGAGACCATACACATACTGATACCCTACACGCATCGATACCCCACTAGCACGACACCGAACCGACCACTCCGAACCAACACTGAGACCATACACGCACTGACACCATACACACACTGAGACAATACACGCACTGAGACCATACACACACTGAGACAATACACGCACTGAGACCATACACGCACTGAGACCATACACGCACTGAGACCACACCAACACCACACTGAAACCACTCTCACACCACACCAACACCACACTGACACCACACTCACACCGCAATCACACCAAAATGACACCACACCAACACCACACTGATTTAAGTGCCTGTTTAAAGCCACACTTCATCCCCGGACCCCTGTTTCCTGGCCGCCCAAGTGCCCGCCCCATCTCAAGACTTATTTAGACGTCCCCTGCTGCCAGATGGCTTACCTCCACTTGCCCGTGCTAATCATTGTTAGCCTGATAGGCGCGCAGATAGGGGCGGCTCTCGGTAGATAGGGGCGGCTTGTTGTGCGATTGGGGTAAACAATGGCACCCGCTGCCGGGTAATCATACCACAACACGGATCCCTGAGTTGTCTTGGCGGAAAGAAAACAGTAGCGGGCGTGCGTGTGAGTGTGTGTGCTTTTGTGCTTGAGTGAGTAAAAAGAACATATAGTGTGTGCATGAGTGAGTGAATATATATATCATATAACTGTTCGTTTCGTGTGTGTGTTTTTGGCGTGGTTGGCTGAAAATTGATTTCTCCTTTCTGTGTTAACTTAAAATCACAGATGGGTTTGTTGTATTACCTTAAAAATACAGCTTTTGCCCGACGCATTTTCTGCCCCGATACATGCCTCGACATGTGATTCAACATGTCTGTTTAGCACCCGATGACTTTATTTCTTGTACTTTCTGCTCAGTTGGTGCATGTGACTTTTTGGTCTAATGTTCGATTCACTTTTCTTATTTTCAATTTATTACATTCTATTGTCAGTATTTTCTTCTCCGTAATATGTTTTCTGATAGGTTGTTTTTTGTTTTTTTTTGTTGTTTTTTTTTCTTCAAATTAATCTTGTACCTAAAGTATCTTTTCCTGACCAGCTCATCTGATATGGTTGTTACAGATATTTTAAAATGTTTGTATGGACCAATATCAGAACCTGCCAAACTATGCGCAATGGAGAAATTAGACTTTAAATAAGGGGAAGAAACTAAAAGCAAGTAGTCCCCATGGTGAAAGAACAATAAGGCTAAATCCGACAAGCATTGTGAGAAGTATGTTCTCTTGAGATAAGCTAATCTTCTAACACATGCAGGGCAAAACAACGTTGTAAACACAATGGAGAGCTGACTTTGTTCAGAGCTCACGGTTTTGTCACGTAAACCACCAAGAAAAGCTAAATAAAATAACAAGTATGATATTAATGAATTAAGACTGACGCCGAGACGATAATATATCTTAGAGACTTGGAATGTTAGTCGTCTTCACAGAACCGTGGAAATGGCCAAAGTGACGGTTGGAAAATCACGGACAGACGGCTCAACGGACGACGGTGACGTTTGGAAGATGTGGAGATGGACTTAAATCAACTGGAGGTGGAAAGTCATGGATCGATGCGAATGAAAGGACGTGATAGAACAGACTCAGAGTGGACTCGAGTGTTGGTATGTCAAAGATGATGTATACATATCTACATATTCAGTAGCCCACATCTCAGTAGTCCATACCTCAGTAATAGTAACGTCCGTCATAGCTGTACGTTTTCTTTCTTACATGTTGTTATTGCTCAAGCCAATATTCCGGGTCGGGTTCGTCCTTAGGGTGAAATGGCATTAAAACTAAAATAACATTTCGAGAACCCACATACTGAGATATCGCATCTCCCCCCCCCTACCCCCGAACGAACCCATGCCGCCCCTCCTCCTGGACGCGAACGTCTCTAATCCCTGGAGTGAAAAGATCTAATAATAAATGAGTAGCTGCTGACGGCCAAACTAGTAGTAAACAAGGAAAGACAATCTCCACAGATGGGTTACTGCCCCCATGTTCTCCAACAGCTGTTGTGTCCGCGCTGACGCTAGTGGGCGCTAACAGTCCATCAACGTGGGACCCGTGTTTGTGTCTTTAAGGAAGCGGAGCAAGAAAGGGCACTCACCCTCTATTCAGTCCATTGTGTTGTGTCCCCTTGTTTCCCCACTCATCTCGCCGTGATTCTGAATACGATCAGTCCAATCCAAGGGAGATAAGTCAGGCCAAATTGTTATTTCTAAGGACAGCACTGGTGCGGAAAAGAAGCATTTATTTTCCTTTTGATTTTCTTTTACAATCTTTATTTGAACTTTTGGTCTGAGAACAGTGGTTTCATACCAGTGAAATCAGTTGCAATCTCACCAGCTCATTTGTCGCAAACAGCAATTAGCCTTTACGTTTTGTGCGTGTTTGTTTGTTTGTTTGTTTTTATTTTGTTTTGTTTGTTTTTTTTAACGCAATTTCCCTTGGAAAAATTGCGTTTATAGATTCGAAATGTCTGTCAAGCTTGACAATGCAATTCCTCCTGAACCATACCAGATAGAGGGTCCTGGTCTTTTGCAAATATGCTAAGGAGGTTCCAAGGATGTGCAACGGCCAAAAAATACAGAAAACGTTTACTGGATTTCCTGGAAAATCCAAAAAACCCTAAAAAATATCCGTATTTTGTCAATTTCTCGCCAAACATAAAATCTATCGGGTTGAGACAAACGTCAAACAATAGCTAATAATATTTAGAACAATGTATAAGAAGGAATATTTCAAGAATCTCTTTTCGCTTGACTCCCTTAATTTTAGAAGCAATTTTGTTAAAGCAATTGTTTTGTTTAATTTCAAAGTTATTGATTTGAAATGACTTTTAATGTAATCTAGAACAGTGCTTCTCAAAGTGGTGGTCCGCGGACCAGTGCCGGTCCGTGGGCCATCCGCTGCCGGTCCGCAGAAGTTATCAAAAAAAGGACAGGAAAATGTGTCAGTGCAGGGAAAATAGTACACTGGTCCCTGGTGCATTGGAAAAAATTACTGCCGGTCCGCCATACTAAAAAGTTTTTAGAAGCACTGATCTAGAATCTAGAATGTAGTTAATGGGGTTTTCCCGCTTTGTGCATGCTTATTTTAGATTATTGCATGGTGCGCATTATATTGACACATTCTTGGTGTGATGTAGCGTGAGGGGATATGACGTCATATTGGGTTTAGTTTCAGTATTACTGATTTGAAGTGACTTTCAATGTAATCTAGAATGATTTCCCTTGATAATAAATCGGAAATTCCTTGTTGGAAATTGCGTTAAAATACTCATTCGAGTTTTTATTTCATGTTTTTCAATAGTGAATGATCTGTTTAAATAAAGTCTCACTAACTGTATTTTATGTATAACAACTTCTTGTGAGTTAAATAATTTGTAGATTTGTATTCCAAGTTTGCAGCCAACATGCTACTGTCATTGCATTGAACTGAAGCCAACATGGCATCCAAACCGATCAACTAATGTATTATTATTTTTTGTTTAAATGTTTGTGTATGTGTGTGTGTGTGCGTGCAGTACTGTGCATTATCAAGCAGTTCAAAAAGTTAGGCAAACAGAACTCGTTAGCCCATCTTATTATTCCTAACATTACCATCGTATTATTCCTAACATTACCATCGTATTATTCCTAACATTACCATCGTATTATTCCTAACAACACCATCGTATTATTCCTAACATTACCATCGTATTATTCCTAACATTACCATCGTATTATTCCTAACATTACCATCGTATTATTCCTAACATTACCATCGTATTATTCCTAACATTACCATCGTATTATTCCTCTACATTACCATCATATTATTCCTAACATTACCATCATATTATTCCTAACATTACCACCATATTATTCCTAACATTACCATCATATTATTCCTAACATTACCATCATATTATTCCTAACAATACCATCATATTATTCCTAACATTACCATCGTATTATTCCTAACATTACCATCGTATTATTCCTAACATTACCATCGTATTATTCCTCTACATTACCATCATATTATTCCTAACATTACCATCATATTATTCCTAACATTACCACCATATTATTCCTAACATTACCATCATATTATTCCTAACATTACCATCATATTATTCCTAACAATACCATCATATTATTCCTAACATTACCACCATATTATTCCTAACATTACCATCGTATTATTCCCCATCAATTATCATTGTATCATTCACTCAAACTGCTGTATCCCTTTCTAAATTACTTATTTTTAAAAACCTTTCTATAAATCTTACTTGACTCTTCTAGAAAAGGTTTGTCCTCATGGTCCACCCACACACCACACCACACGAGACACACACACACATACACACACACAACTCTAGACTACCTGCTGGTAAAATGGTGATGGCCAGACGTCTGGCCTGACAGTGGTCATCAGGCACGGTGAAAGCGCCGATGACTTTACCACCTGGGGTGTGGGGGAGGGGGGCTAAGTGACTGGTGATGATAGATAAGATGAAACCATGTAGAGCCTCCAGGGAGAGATTGTAAGTAGCTGATGGGGAGGGGGAGGACCAAGTAGTCAAAAAAGCACGTGAAATTTAAAAAAAAATGATTTAAATCACAGAGACCTGGAAACATTCACAGCAGGACACTTTATTATACTTTATATACATTTCAGTCTCTCAAATACTCTCAAATACTCTCAAATACTCACAAATATTTACAAACTCTCTCAAATACTCTCAAATACTCTCTCAAAACCCACAAATATCCACAAACACTATCAAATACTCTCATATACTCTAAAAACTCTCAAAAACTCTAAAATACTCTAATATATTCGCTAATACTCTCAGATACTCTCAAAAACTCTCAGATACTCTAAGAAATTCTCAGATTCTCTCAAATATTTTCAAATACTCACAAACACTCTCTGTAAACTTTCGACTTCTTTATAGACGGTGACTTTCACTGCAGTGATTGTCACTAGGACAACGAACTAGAGATACGAACGCCAGATGAACGGATTTCGTCCTGTGTGTTCTACGAATCTGTTTATTTGTCGTCTGTTCTAAAAAACTGGGTATGTTCTGTCTGTTCTTAAAAACTAGTCTTGCGGCTTGGTAAGATGAGGTCGTAATACTTGGAAATCCGTTTTTCATTTAAGGAAACAGATATTCGTTTATTTAACCCTTTTGTGGATTCAAATTTTGGTTGTCAGAAACCGCATGACGCCATCCGGTCCGGTAGGTCATGGAGTAGGTCATGGAGTAGGACATGGAATAGGTCATGGAGTAGGTCACGGAGTGGGTCATGGAGTAGGTCATGGAGTAGGTCATGGATTAGGTCATGGAGTAGGTCATGGATTAGGTCATGGAGTAGGTCATGGAGTAGGTCATGGAGTAGGTCATGGAGTAGGTCATGGAGTATGTCATGGAGTTATTTGACTTTGACATTATGGTGCTCGATAATTATGCTTGGTTGATGTAGCTGTTTTGTAATCGTACGTAATCGTGTTGTTAAAATCCCGGCCATACAATAAGACATTTATGCATTCATATCTGTAGTCAATAATATACCGCCATTAACGACACTGGCTGTAATAAAAATACTTTGACCCTTGGCTATCGATATTGACTTCGAGTAATCGACTCTGTCGAAATCGATTCTAACCTCGATTAATCGCTATCCGATACGGATATGACTTCGACCTGGCACACGCCAAACACGGGCAATAACTGATGCTCATTCGCACAAGTTCCGATTTTGAGACCAATATTATCGGTCTTGTGCCCACCCTCCCCTTTCTCCACCCACCACTCCTGCCCCCCCCCCTCCACGGACCTTGACGTTTCAGGTGCTGAGGTATTTTCTTGACCATTTGTTGTACTGTTGCTAGCACATTGTTTCAGTCAGATCAGTCCGCGCGTTCTCCCTGGTCTGACATTTTGATCGCCCACTCAAGAAGGTCAATGTTTGACCTTATCAGTGTCACGACCCTAACTGTCAATCAGGTTGTTGGTGTGTGGCAGCCGCGCGACTGACAGAAGGTGTTAGTGGCTCCGACAGTAGATGCCGAGTGAACAGCTAACCACTAAGTCTCTTAATGACTACCTCTTGGCCAGTTAGCCTTTTAATGGCTACCTCTGGGCCGGTGTCACGCCCCTACTAATGTTTACGCCAAAGTTTTACCAGAAAGTGAAAGTAATTGACACTACCTTCGAGGTGACCCCAACAGTAATGACGTACCGGGACCAGAACTTTATTGTTTTTTCGACCATTTGAAATAAGATTTTATTGTTGATGTTTTTAACTAATCACCAATGCTGCGCGGCTGCGCAGATATCTGACCGACTCCGCGCAGCAGTTTAGAATTACCAGGCAGCAAATAGTGTTAGTGAGGGATAACATTTGTTCGCAAAAAATGGACGCTGTGCAACTTTGCACACGGAAAAACGAATATTAGAGGGGAGATTACTCAGGGTATGTGCATTGGGACCAGGTACTGGGCTGCACTATTTATTATATATATATAATATAAATAGAGACTGTAGTCAAATAAATTCTGACGAACAATCTCACTGCATGCAGCATGAAACAAGGTGCTTGGTTTAAATATTCATTTAAGTCTTAGTCTCTGTTGTCAGAAATGCGTAGAGTTGAAAATCTAGATGAATAATGTTCGAATCAAAAGTTCTGATTTCGTAATTTATAGAATACAAATTTATAAAGAAAAGTGTTTAAAATGTATCATATTTTATCAACATACATAATTTGCAATTATGTCCCGTCCCGTCCGTCACGTCCTTCCGTCCCGTCCGTCACGTCCTTCCATCCCGTCCTACCATCCCGTCCGTCACGTCCTTCCTTCCCGTCCATCACGTCCTTCCTTCCCGCCCGTCACGTCCTTCCTTCCCGTCCATCACGTCCTTCCTTCCCGTCCATCACGTCCTTCCTTCCCGTCCGTCACGTCCTTCCTTCCCGTCCGTCACGTCCTTCCATCCCGTCCGTCACGTCCTTCCATCCCGTCCGTCACGTCCTTCCTTCCCGCCCGTCACGTCCTTCCTTCCCGTCCGTCACGTCCTTCCTTCCCGTCCGTCACGTCCTTCCATCCCGTCCGTCACGTCCATCCATCCCGTCCGTCACGTCCTTCCTTCCCGTCCATCACGTCCTTCCGTCCCGTCCGTCACGTCCTTCCGTCCCGTCCGTGACGCTACTAATTTTAGAAAGCAGCGCACCAAATTACTACAACAAAAATAACTCTTTTCGAATATGAAAATAAATTATAAAGTAAAAATAAATAAAATAAATGAAAGTTCTCTATTACATTATTTTAAATCTGATGTGTATTTATTTTGAAAACTTCCATCATTTTTGACGGGTGATACACTAGTATTAATATATTTTCAAACGTGATCCACAACTTAGTGGATTCGGAAGTGAGTGACAGTGAGCTAAAGGTGGGGGGGGGAGGGGGGGGGGCATGCCCTAACGGGTCTTTTTAAATCCTTTATATTAACTCGTGGTGTCTGCGGCCGACCGACCGACCTTGTCGCCAAAACTTTTGATCGATTTTTAACCCACTTGCTCGCAAGATAGCGAGCTGAAATTTTGCAGGCAGTTTCGTACCGATGATAAAAACAATGTATCAAAATTTCAGATCGATCGCATGTACCGTAATGAAATTATTGATTTTTTAGATTATTTTATTTATTCCTATGTATCATACTATTTTTTGAGATAGAGCGTCGCGGTGCGTATTATATTGAACAACCTTTCTGTCGCGCAATAAGGTGCGTATTTTATTGACAACACTTTTTATAAACATATTCCTGATCGGTGCGCATTATATTAAACACGTTTTACGACACAACTGCAATTTTGTATTTTTGGATGGTCTTGCGCTGCGTGTTATAATGAACATTCTTTTAATTACTTCTTGTACATAAAGGATTTATAGTCAAAAACTTAGTTTTTTACGGGTTTTTCTTATTAAATCCTTTATATTAACTCGTGGTGTCTGTTTGAGCCCTTGTTTGTTGAAAAAAACTTTGGATCGATTTTTAACCCACTTCCTCGTAAGCTAGCAAGCTGAAATTTTTCAGGCAGTTTTGTGCCAATAATAAAAACGATGTATCAAAATTTCACATCGATCGCATGAACTGTAATTAAATTATTGAATTTTTAGATTATTTTATTTATTTCTATGTATCATGTTTATTTTTGAGATAGAGTTTCGCGGTGCGTATTATATTGAACGAACTTTTTATTAATACTTTCCTGTTGCGCGATTTGGTGCGTATTATATTGACAATTCTTTTTATAAACATATTCCCGATCGGCGCACATTATATTAAACACGTTTTGTAAAATTTTGTATTTTTGGATTGTCTTGCGCTGCGTATTATAATGGACATTCTTTTAGTTATGTCTCGTAAAAAAAGGATTTATAGTCAAAAACTTGTTGTTTTTTTACGGGTTCTTTTTATTTCCTCTTAGATATCGTGGCAGTATTTTCAGCACTTTTAAATTCTTATTTCATTCAATGAGCGGTTAAAATGCTCAGGACTCTCTACACCAGCTACACCACCGCTAACCCATATCAGCCCACTCTCTACATTAGCTACACCACCACCATCCCATATCAGCCCACTCTCTACATTAGCTACACCACCACCATCCCATATCAGCCCACTCTCTACATTAGCTACACCACCGCCACATATAGACGTTCTGTGAGTGAATGTTTTTCTCTGACTGTGTAATGAGTTGCTACTCTGTACTCTTTGTTTTGTGGAAAGTATCGATACATCTCTGTCATAATGAAAGTATCGATACATCTCTGTCATAATGAAAGTATCAATACATCTCTGTCATAATGAAAGTATCAATACATCTCTGTCATAATTCCTCCGTTATCTTTCAGATTCTCAGTCGGCATTCTATCATTACACTCAATTACAGCTGATACGCTTTTACTCTCACTTAAAACCTGACTCGACATTCCTCGCAGTTTACGGCCGGGCATCGCACTCGCACTCGTCTCGGGTGTCACGTGGTACTATTAGCGAGCTTTGCTGAGGGTTGAGTTCAAATGACTGATGACATCAGGTCGTTTGGGGTGAGGGGTGGGTGGTGCGAATGTATCAGATTGTGAGTTACGACACGAGACTGAGTGTGACGACACGAGACTGAGTGTGACGACATCTACTGGTCTGATGAACTAGTCCATGTCACTCCCCCCACCCCCCCACCCCAGTCTACGTTGGCTAACACGTACAACAATTTCCGGAACTCGTTGACTATGTACGACTATGTACATGCGAATACGACATCATCATTCCGAATCGCTGACTTTAATTTTGTTAGTAATTACAACTCAAACGGCTTTTCCATTCGGTCACCAGGGAAACATTACATTTAAAAAAAAATTATTATCACCATATCATTTAATGATAATACCATAAGGTTATTAAAAAAAATCCTGTTTGTAAAACTCATCATTGCACCAGCGATTTCCATCAACCAGCCCAGTGGCTGGATGTAACATTTACACCGTAACACCTATTTCTGCATACACCAATTAGCCGTGGTTGCATGTATCAGGTGGAATACTATTTCCGCTTTCTCCATGAAACGAAACGAAATCACTACGCGTCAAATTAATGCATCGCCCACACTCACTTCCGCCTGTGGTGACGTCACTTGTCCGTGGAACAGTTTAAGTAGTTTAACTGTTTAAAATAAAAGTTAAAAAAAAAGATTTTTTAAAAACCACGTTTTTATAAGCGGACTAAAAAGAAGAAAATAAGTTAAAACTTATAAGTTCAAGTACTTCGATTTAATATGACTAAAATACCATCACAGAGCTTGCATGTCCAGGTTCCAGAAGTTCTATGCAAATTTCATGCTCGCGTGCCAGAATGTTCCCTTATCACGTGACATATCATCGTTACGCAGTCATTGTTTTCTTATTCTGATATCTCGTTTGCACCCGTCTCCACATCCGGGCATTCCGTCCCTAAATGTACCATTGCTCTTGGGATAAGGGTGGGGGTGGTGGATTTGTAATGAAACAAGTTGTGTGTTCACCTTAGGAAGGAGGCACACGATAGCTATGTCAGGCTCATGTAACTCCACATTCTTGAGTGTGTGTATGTTGTGTTGTGTATGTTGTGTGTTCACCTTAGGAAGGAAGCACACGATAGCTATGTCAGGCTCATGTAACTCCACATTCTTGAGTGTGTGTATGTTGTGTTGTGTATGTTGTGTGTTCACCTTAGGAAGGAAGCACACGATAGCTATGTCAGGCTCATGTAACTCCACATTCTTGAGTGTGTGTATGTGTGTGTGTGTGTGTGTGTGTTTAAATTTTAATAGTTGTTTGTGTGTTCGTGCATGTGTTGTGTATGTTGTGTGTGTATGTTATGTGTTTAAGTTGTGAGTGTATGTTGTGTGTGTGTTGTGTGTATACGTTATGTCAGTATGTTATGTGTCTAAGTTTTGTATGTTGTGTATGTATGTTGTGTGTGTATGTTGTGTGTGTATGTTGTGTGTGTATGTTGTGTGTGTATGTTGTGTATTTGTTGTGCGTATTTTGTGTGTATGTTGTGTATTTATTGTGCGTATTTTGTGTGTATGGTGTTTGTATGTTGTGTATGTATGTCGTGTGTATGTTGTGTATGTATGTCGTGTGTATGTTGTGTTTATGTTGTATGTATGTTGTGTTTTACGTTGTCCGTATACAAAAGTTGTAAGTAAGGACAGCCACAAATCCATCATCTCATTTTGTCAAGTGTCGGGGTATCAGTTCACAAACATTTACATCGGAACTTTCGGTCGTCGGGGAATCGTGTTCATTTTTTGAGGACACCTGNNCCGAAAGTGTCGACAGGTCTCTAGTGCTCGACGTTTGGTGTGCGAGAAGCAGTGAAAAAACATGACGAGTCTGAGATGAGGAGAGATAACGAGGACTGAACGAAGGCTTGGGCGTGTGTTGTGGTATGAAAGGTGATGGGGAGGGGAATAGTTTTAAAATCTTTTCTTTTTTTTTAATATGACGAAAGACTCATTTAAATACCTGTTTAACACGCTTTAAATCAGAAAAATGTAACATTTCTTTGAAATTTTTCACCGGAAGAAAGATTTGGCGAAAATGAAGAAAAAAACGAAAATGTGTACATGTATTTTCTGCACTGACTTTAATCATGTGATCATCTCTGAGAAATGTTTTTTTTAAAGGGTGTTTTTATTTTTATGTCATTATTAATATTGAAATCTTCGAACTACTGTCAAAAGTGGCAATATTAACATGTTACTTTTCCTGTCATACTGACAAAAGTAGTAACATTAACATGTTACTTTTCCTTTCCTACTGACAAAAGTAGTAATATTAACAGTTACTTTTCCTTTCCTACTGACAAAAGTAGTAATATTAATAGTTACTTTTCCTTTCCTACTGACAAAAGTAGTAATATTAACACGTGACATTCTCTAAACTCACTCGAACAATCCCCCCAATGATGAACCCTGCAGACTGCTGTGTTCCGCTCACAACGCAGACGCCAAGAACAACGTGTGTAAGCGAAACAAAAATGTGATTGACGGACAAGATGGAAATGCAATATGCAAGTTAGTCACACACACATAAAAAGGATAGTATATGATGTGGTAAAATGTATTAATAGCCTACATTGGTAAACAGCGGGAAAACCCGATTGTCATCTTAAATGTCCGCGCCAGTTTTCCTCATTATCTGATGGGCGCTCCGTTATTGTGAACTCAAAACAAATGGACTTATGACTTTGTTGTCAGAAATCTCGGGTATCGTAAGATTGAATCTGATGTGAGGAGGGAACGAGGGTTTTCGTCAGCACAGATGTGCTCGTGAGGTCGGAATATTGAAAGCTGTAGAAGCAGACGGGAGAGTGACGGATTTGTTCTTCTAAAATGGTGCTCGGTAGGCTGGGTAACCATCACCTTAGTTTCTAGTACTGACTATTTGTGGTAATCCTGCAGTTTCTACACGTGTATTATTTCACAGCAAATTTTAATTTTCTCGTGAGAACTTAAGTTTTTAATTTATTAAATGCATTAATATATGTTATATTTTAGCTATTATAGCACTAATTTGTAAGTTTTATTAATTTCTAAGGCTTTTTTCAGCCCTTAAAGCTACATAATCGGAGTGGGATACATCCATTTTGTTAATGTAGTACTCTACTTGCCGAGTTGTCACAGTAAGATGCCAAATGATATTTTCTCACTTAAGAACAAACAAAATAAGAATCAAACATCTAG
Source organism: Ampullaceana balthica (assembly GCA_944989445.1). NCBI lineage: Eukaryota > Metazoa > Mollusca > Gastropoda > Lymnaeidae > Ampullaceana > Ampullaceana balthica. The sequence goes on from CALYLW010000721.1 coordinate 262,689, forward strand.
TAATGAAATATAAAATGAAATTGTCTTTAAAATATTTATTTATCTTCTAAGAACGTTCAAATAGATGAATTATACTTTTTAAAAAATATTTTTAGTCAATAAATTTATTTCAGCATGGGTCGAGCCAGGTAAAAAACATCTGGCAAGCTAAACAAAATGGACGTATCGTGAACACATTTTGTGTTATATAGAGCCGAAAAAATGCCTTGGAAATGAAAAGGCCTCACAAATTAGCGCTGTAATAGCTGAAATACAACATATAATAATTCATTTAATACATTAAAAGCGTAAGTTTTCACGAGAACATTAAATTTCGCTGTGAAATAATATACGTGTAGAAACTGCATGATTACCCTACTTTTTTAAACAGAAGTAACGTTACTAGAATTTATATGACGTAATTGTGTGTTTCAACGTAGTTGTCTGTAGATGTAGCTTTGAGGTTAACATCGCTTTATTTTGTTATGAGATTTGACTGCTGCTCTTAGATAGTTTCCTCTATGAACATTTTCAGGTTGTTTTTTTTTCTTTCAAAGAGTTTATACTAGAACGTTTAACCAAACTGAAATGCAGACTTGACTTGACAGATTTCATTTCATGAAAGTCTCAAATATCTACATGTATCACGAAAATATCGTTATCACCTTAAAATACTTTTGTAAAAATTATAAACAGCATAAACATTAAACTTAACTAAATTGCCATTTTAAGAGATATTTGAAATCCTCGGCTCCAGTAAAACAATGACTGGCGCAGTTTCGTCACCATGGCAACCAACATATGAACCGCCAGTAAAAACATTCACTTTCACTTAAAAATCGATGGATTCTCTTAGAAGCTCCTCACAAATCCGCATTCCCTGATTTCAATAGCTATTGTCAATTTTTATTGCAACTATAAAATGTATGTTTTGTCAAATAAAAAAACTTTTAAATATTTATTTTGTTTTAAATCCTGGCTCACATCAATGACGTCACGCCATAAAAACCAGCCAGGTAAAAGAAACGCCCCGGAGCAAATCTGAACCGCTCATGAATAAGTGATAAGCATCGACCGTGACATTGGGCAACCAGCTCTGGTCACGCCATCTTGTGCCACGCCATACCTGGCCCGGTGGCCGCTGATTTGTGCAGCGCGTGCAGTCTCCGCTGATTTGATGCATCCATATTTCAGGACCTGGTCGAGCTGGGCAAACTGGCACCTCGAGGTTTGGTCAGAGCTCGATATTGACCACAACAAGGTCATAAAACCCGAGGCCGCCTGGGGGACGGGAATGGAACGTTAGCCCCGGGGTCGTCAAAGGCGTGTCCTCTCCGTGGAGCTGTGCATCTCGAACGTCACCATCGTCAGTTTATAGATATCGTCATCGTGTCTGATTTACCATCACAATCTAATATCAGCTTTATATCCCTGATCACTTGATCCATTATACACCGATATCCATCATACACCGATATCCATTATACACCGATATCCATCATACACCGATATCCATCATACACCGATATCCATTATACACCAATATCCATCATACACCGATATCCTTTAAACACCGATATCCATCATACACCGATATCCATTATACACCGATATCCATCATACACCGATATCCATCATACACCGATATCCATTATACACCGATATCCATCATACACCGATATCCATCATACACCGATATCCATCATACACCGATATCCATTATACACCGATATCCATCATACTCCGATATCCATCATACACCGATATCCATCATACACCGATATCCATTATACACCGATATCCATCATACACCGATATCCATCATACACCGATATCCATCATACACCGATATCCATTATACACTGATATCCATTATACACCGATATCCATCATACACCGATATCCATTATACACCGATATCCATCATACACCGATATCCATTAAACACCGATATCCATCATACACCAATATCCATCATACACCGATATCCATCATCATTCTTTAGTTTGTCGTACATATAGCGTTCCAAGGTATATCATCACAAAGAACAAGTCATTAGATAACACGTATCTATGCAAGTATGACTGTGGCGATTTGTTCCATTTCGACAATTGTAAAATTCTAAAAATTGCACTTTTACTTCTATGCATGCGTGTACTTTTAACGCACATGTAAGATTTTTGTTATTTTATTGACACCCATTTTTGAAATATTATCTAAAATAATTTTCTCTGATTCATATGTAAACATAATCATTGGAGAATATCTACGTATTGAGAATATCTACGTATTGAGAATATCTACGTATTGAGAATATCTACGTATTGAGAATATCTACGTATTGAGAATATCTACGTATTGAGAATATCTACGTATTGAGAATATCTACGTATTGAGAATATCTACGTATTGAGAATATCTACGTATTGAGAATATCTACGTATTGAGAATATCTACGTATTGAGAATATCTACGTATTGAGAATATCTACGTATTGAGAATATCTACGTATTGAGAATATCTACGTATTGAGAATATCTAAGTATTGAGAATATCTACGTATTGAGAATATCTACGTATTGAGAATATCTACGTATTGAGAATATCTACGTATTGAGAATATCTACGTATTGTTCTTATAATTATCGTGTCTATGTTTCAATCTTTCAGATTAATCTTAATCCGTTTTTGTTTGACCATTGCGTAATTAGAAAACTTTATTGCACGTCAATGACAAAATTAAATATAGATTGAAACAAAATTATGCCTTAAACACAGTTCAAAGGTCACATAGAGCCAAGTGCTTTTTAGTTACAGAAGATATTCCGTCTTTTGTTAATTTTTTTAAAAATAATAATTTGACATGTTCTGGACGTGGGGTCACGCAGTTTGTAAAGACTTGTTACCATGTTGTTCTTATCTTTGAGTTTCTGCTTTAGTTTCATCCAAAAGTCTGGGCTGAAAATCACTTTAAACTTCTGTTAAGTTTCGGTTTCATCCAAAACGAAACTTCTGTAGTTTCGGTTTCATCCAAAACCAGAAATTCACATACCGTCGGTCGGTTTATGTTCCAATTTGATACAATATTAGTGGCAGCAAAGATATATTTTAAACAAATACTGTTGAAAAAGATTCATTCAACGCTTTTATTGATTTACATCGCTATATTGTGTTTTTGGGCAACACTTTCCACGGTGCGCATGTCCCCTCGCACCACTTTACACGGTGCGCATGTACCGCTTAGCATAACACCTTTGATTGTGCAGGATTTTTTTTTCTTTTTATTTTTGTAATGGGTGCATTTTCGGTAAAACTACAAGCAAAGTATCTTTCTGGCCAAGGGAGTCTACTACGCCGAGACCTAGATACCAACATAATGAATGAGTTTGGAGGAGAGCCATAGCAGTTTGAGTGCACCGGGATAAGATGGCTGTATCAGGGCGATAACTCTCGTCATTCAGACTCGCGGAATGTTGGCGTTGATGGGCCTTAGCCGAGCAGACTCCGAGGGCCCATCTTTATTTCTGAGTGCTGATAAAGAGAAATAAAGGGTTGCGAAGAGAAAGTGAGAAAGAAGGTAATGAGAGAGAAAGACAGAAGGCAGAGAGTGAAAGAGGGAGAGAGAGACGGTAGTGAAAGGGTGTGTGTGTATATAGGCTGTGCACTTGAATTATGAAAAAGCAAATTACAAGAAAATTAAAAGATTTGATCTGATAAACGAATTTATTTAAGTTTAATTTGAAATGTTAATTAATTACTTGCGTCTCTGGTGCTCACATTAATTGCCACTGGTGTGTGGTGTCATTATTTGAGCTTATTGCTTCACACAACACGTGTTGTAGCTCATGCTTTCAAAGTGTCTTATTAAGTCCAGGAATTAGTCGTGGCACTAATTAAACATCGACTTCTACGGACAGTACTCAGTGTGTGACGTGGCACAAGTCTTGTACAGGTACAACACTTTTATCAGAGTGGGGTGGGGGGTGGGGGGTACGATAAGAGTCTAACCGATATTGGGGTCAAGGACACAGTGGTGGCACGTGCTTTATGGCCTCAATGCCATGTCAGGTTGATTTCATGTCAGGTGAATGTCATGTCAGGTGAATGTCATATCAGGTGACTGTCAGGTCTGGTGAATGTCAGGTCAGGTGAATGTCATATCAGGTGAATGTCAGGTCTGGTGAATGTCAGGTCAGGTGAATGTCAGGTCGTGATGTCAGGTCAGGTGAATGTCAGGTCAGTTGAATGTCAGGTCAGTTGAATGTCATGTCAGGTGAATGTCATGTCAGGTGAATGTCATGTCATGTGAATGTCATGTCAGGTGAATGTCATGTCAGGTGAATGTCATGTCAGGTGAATGTCATGGCAGGTGAATGGCATGTCAGGTGACTGTCATGTCAGGTGACTGTCATGTCAGGTGAATGTCAGGTCAGGTGACTGCCAGGTCAGGTGAATGTCATGTCAGGTGAATGTCATGTCAGGTGAATGTCATGTCTGGTGAATGTCATGTCAGGTGAATGTCATGTCAGGTCAAGTAAATGTCAGGTCAGGTCAAGTGAATGTCAGGCCAGGTGAATGTCAGGTCCGGTGAATGTCATGTCAGGTGAATGTCATGTACGGTGACATGTTCGAAGGTGAAAGAGAATTGTTGTTAATGTCGTTGTCTTTTAGCCTTAGTTCATGAAAAGTAATTCAAGCTAGTTCTTAGTACATAGTGAATTTTCCAAGCTAGTTCTTAGTGCATAATGGTTGTTCCAAGCTAGTTCTTAGTACATCGTGGTAGTTCCAAGCTAGTTCTTAGTACATCATGGTTGTTCCAAGCTATTTCTTAGAACATCATGGTTATTCCAAGCTAGTTCTTAGTACATAATGGTTGTTCCAAGCTAGTTCTTAGTACATCGTGGTAGTTCCAAGCTATTTCTTAGTACATCATGGTTGTTCCAAGCTAGTTCTTAGTACATCGTGGTTGTTCCAAGCTAGTTTCTTAGTGCATCGTGGTTGTTCCTAGCTGGTTCTTAGTACATCATGGTTGTTCCAAGCTAGTTTTTGGTACATTGTGGTTGTTCCAAGCTTTTTCTTAGTACATCATGGTTGTTCCAAGCTGGGTCTTAGTACATCGTGGTAGTTCCAAGCTAGTTCTTAGTACATCGTGGTTGTTCCTAGCTGGTTTTTAGTACATCATGGTTATTCCAAGCTAGTTCTTAGTACATAATGGTTGTTCCAAGCTAGTTCTTAGTACATCGTGGTAGTTCCAAGCTATTTCTTAGTACATCATGGTTGTTCCAAGCTAGTTCTTAGTACATCGTGGTTGTTCCAATCTAGTTCTTAGTGCATCGTGGTTGTTCCTAGCTGGTTCTTAGTACATCATGGTTTGTTCCAAGCTAGTTTTTGGTACATTGTGGTTGTTCCAAGCTATTTCTTAGTACATCATGGTTGTTCCAAGCTGGGTCTTAGTACATCGTGGTAGTTCCAAGCTAGTTCTTGGTACATCATGGTTGTTCCAAGCTAGTTCTTGGTACATCGTGGTTGTTCCAAGCTAGTTCTTGGTACATCGTGGTTGTTTTGAGCTAGTTCTTGGTACATCGTGGTTGTTTTGAGCTAGTTCTTGGTACATCGTGGTTGTTTTGAGCTAGTTCTTGGTACATCGTTGTTGTTTTGAGCTAGTTCTTGGTACATCGTGGTTGTTTTGGGCCAGTTCTTGGTACATCGTGGTTGTTTTGAGCTAAGTCATTGAATGTTTGGTAGTAAAAGTTTGCATTTTGTAAAATCAGTTTAAGTGAACAAGGCTTTCCGTTTAAGTTCGTGTATTCATTCGGGTTGTACATTATTGTGATGAACGTAACATCATCTATTGGTTCAGAGACGTCTGGCACGTGCTAGGACCCACGTACCGTTCTCAATGGTTTATATGTGTATCCAAATGTTTTGTTTCGTTTTTTTCCCGTCAGTATTAATGCTCAGGCTTTTTTAGAGAACTGCCTCCTATACACGCCATCTCACTTCCCACTCATTCCCACTCTAAGAAATAATATCTTGATAAAAAATTTGTTTAGACCCCCTCCAAGGACATCATCCACACCACACACACACACACACACACCACACACACTACATAGACATCTGACTCACAACCACGCCTGATTGTGGAAGTCTCACCTTGAACTAGTGCTGGCGCAGGTAAAACTTGTTGCCGTCAGGAGCTGTTGTAAGACTAACTGTTGGTAATCTTGACGTCGTCAGTTGTATACTGGGGGGCTGGGGGCAGTTGTATACTGGGGGGCTGGGGGCAGGGAGGCAGTTGTATACTGGGGGGCTGGGGGCAGGGAGGCAGTTGTATACTGGGGGGCTGGGGAGGCAGGGAGGCAGTTGTATACTGGGGGGCTGGGGCAGGGAGGCAGTTGTATACTGGGGGGCTGGGGAGGCAGTTGTATACTGTACTCAACGATCTCCGAGTCTAGAGACAGCTGTATACTGTACTCAACGATCTCCCAGTCTAGAGACAGTCTGTATACTGATACTCAACGATCTCCGAGTCTAGAGGCAGTTGTCTGGGGGGGGGGCTTGGGGAGGTAGGGGTGGGGGAGCCAGTAGTCTTCGGCCCGGGGGGAGGTAGGGAGGCAGTTGTATGGGGGGGGGGCTCCTGGGAGGTAGGTGAGACCAGAACGACTCAGAATGTGTGTATGTGTGTGTGGGGGGGGGGATAACGCACATAACGCACATTATGCACATAAGGTAGAACTCATCACGTGGTTGCTATGAGCATGAATCTCAAACATTGTCAAAACCAACCAAAGTCTAAACAACGGTTCTCATCCTGATGGGCGAGCCAACACATGTCTGATGTTTGAGATTTTTTTTTAGAATGTTCAGAAAATTTACTTCATTGCCCTTCTCAGCTGTATAAAATAAGTTTTCGCAAGCAGCAAATTCTTTATAGTTAATTCCGCATCATATTATTGTTTTCAAGATGACATAGGATTTAAAATAGATTGATTGAAGTCAATGACTAGACCTAGTTTAATGAGGGCCTAGAACTAGAAATAGATTGGAGGAAACGTAACATTGACATATGTTAGTTTAAAGAGATAATTGGTATTAGACGTTAATCTCTTGGAGCCGAGTTATGGAGAAGTTCGTCTGTGTCCGAGTAATGGAGAAAGTTCGTCTGTGACCGAGTTATGGAGAAGGTTCGTCTGTGTCCGAGTTATGGAGAAGGTTCGTCTGTGTCCGAGTTATGGAGAAGGTTCGTCTGTGTCCGAGTTATGGAGAAGGTTCGTCTGTGTCCGAGTTATGGAGAAGGTTCGTCTGTGTCCGAGTTATGGAGAAGGTTCGTCTGTGTCCGAGTTATGGAGAAGGTTCGTCTGTGTCCGAGTTATGGAGAAAGTTCGTCTGTGTCCGAGTTATGGAGAAAGTTCGTCTGTGTCCGAGTTATGGAGAAGGTTCGTCTGTGTCGGAGTTATGGAGAAAGTTCGGCTGTGTCCAATAACGGTTAGAGATTAATACAGAAGAGACAATAGAAGTGGTACTGAGTGTTTCTGGATTTTAAAGTCTTAAAGATTACATTGAATTTTTTTTTAATGTCAGAAGTTACATATTGACTTGGCAATACTTGGGAAAATTTGTGTCGGAAATTTTACAAGGATAAAGTTAGGTTTTTGTATCGTTGGCGCTCACACCGGACAATATTGAGCAAGACGAGAGAAAAGAAAATTGAACACGATAAAGGAGATAAGGATGAAGCATTCTTTCCGCATTGCTGTCACACACGATACAAATCAACAAACAATACTTCTTAGTGATAAACTTAACAAGTATAGAGAAGACACAGAAAATCAGAATAGCTGCTTAGTGCTATAAGTTCAAATAAGAGATGTATAGGGTGAATGGAAAACATAATAGTTATGAGAATATGGGATATTTGACAGGGACAGATGTGTGCTGGGGAAACAGAAATATGTGTGGTACCAGGGATATACAGTGACGGAAGGTTTACGGGATCGGGGACCGGGAATGTACGGATAAAGGCTTACATAGACTGATGTGTACAGACTGATGTGTACAGAGGTTGATGGGTACATCACAGACCAAATAAATATTAAATACCTCATAGCCTTTTAAAAATATGTTCTAAGACTTTGAGGAAAATCGAAATAAACACTGCAGACCAAATATTAAATTCTTCATAACAGTTTGAAGATGCGTTCTAAGACTTTGAACATCAACTCATTTAACGTATTCAGGCGCGAATTTGTTTATTGGCGGTTGCTTCAGTTAAAAGTTACATTCCATTTGTTGAAATACGACTTCGTGCGCTGATGTTCACCCCTCTGTGGATAATATCACGTTTCAGTGACCTATGAACTCTTCCCATCACGGTGGTTTTAAAGGCTAAAGTAAACCTATGATTTCTATTATCCAGTTTCTACCAATCTACATTGACCTATGACCCCAATCCAGCATAGTTTTACCATGCTAGAAGGAACTCTGACCTCAATCATTCAGTTTTACCGTGGAATATTGACTTATGACCTCTATCCTTCACAGTTTATACCAGACGTCAACTCCCAAGCAGACGACAACGCTTGCAGAAGAGTGAACAATTACAAGGAAAAATACAACCGTGATTGTCAGGAGGTAGGTACTTGTCATGTCACTGCTATCGTCACAACTCATCTGTCACTTTTCATCTGACCCTGTTCCTGTCCCTTCTCATGATCCCATTTTTTTCGTTTGGCTTTCAACTCATATAATAGGACATTTCTCTCTAATTTGCCCTTTAACTTACAAAGTCTGTCCCCAACGTTCCATCAATGAACTCCTCATAGTTGGTCCCCAAAGGACTTTATTTGCATTATGTCCCTGATATGAGATTTGTTGAGAACCACTGGTCGAGACTGCTTTCCCTCATTTCCTCTGTTACAAGGTAATCGTACCTACGGTAATCGAGTTCACCATATCAGTATTCGATCTGAAATACATTGAAACTCTTTGAGCGCAGTCCGTCCACTCCCCCTTTCTTCACTTGTCTTCCTTGCGGCGATCATGTCACCTGTATCTACCTGCATCTACCCGTGGGACATCGGGTGGCATCTACCCGTGGGACATCGGGTGGCAGCTCATCTTCAAATAAAAATGATCGCCGTTTTCACTCAGCACGTGCGAGCAGCCGAGGTAATCGATTTCTTCATCGGTGCTCCTGTCCCCCCTGAGTATCGAATTTGTTGCTAGCATGATTCAAGTGATTAGAACCGGAAATGTTAATTGAAAATGTCATACTAAACTCCCTCCATGTTTAGAGGATTAGAGGCAGTTAGAGAAGATTAGTTCATCAGAGGCTTAAAATGTAGGTATAGTTTGAAGCTACAACAAAATGTACGTATTATTCATTTGATCTGCTTCAAACGTGGACTAATGTGTAAGGGTTTGGCTTCAGAAAGATTTGATGAAAACATTAAAATAGGATTGACATCTCCTTTCTTTGATTCGTTAACTCCTGGGTTGAATAGAGAACCACATTTCATACGGGGGTGAACAGAGAACCTCATTTCATACTGGGATGAACAGAGAAGCACATTTCATTCTGGGGTGAACAGAGAACCTCATTTCATACTGGGGTGAACAGAGAAGCACATTTCATTCTGGGGTGAACAGAGAACCTTATCTTATCTTATCTGTTTACAGACGCTCCCTCTATACAGAAGATTAATGCGCCCTACGCTTATCTATCGTTTGTGTTTAGTCCTGCATTTTTATTAGAGATTTAAATGTTGATAAAGTGTTGGTTTTCCTGGATTCTTCGGGCAACCCATTCCACGCCCGAATTCCGGACGGGAAGAAGGAAAACTTGTATGTGTTTGTTCTTGCATACGGAATAAGAAAGGTGTTTTTATCCTTATGTCTATCTGAGGGTTGTATTAAGTTATCTTTGTGTTGTATTTCTAAATTAGAATTAATTGCTTTATGTATGATTACTACTTTGCTCTTGGTTCTTCTATCCTCTAGTGTTTCAAGATTTAATGATTTAACTAATGGTGTTATTCTTGTCAGTTTTGAATATTCTCCAGTAATGAATCTAGCAGCTCTTTTTTGAATTTGTTCTAGTTTATCAATGTTTTCTTTGGTGGATGGGTCCCATTTCATACTGGGGTGAACAGAGAAGCACATTTCATACTGGGGTGAACAGAGAAGCACATTTCATTCTGGGGTGAACAGAGAACCTCATTTCATACTGGGGTGAACAGAGAAGCACATTTCATTCTGGGGTGAACAGAGAACCTCATTTCATACTGGGGTGAACAGAGAAGCACATTTAATTCTGGGGTGAACAGAGAACCTCATTTCATACTGGGGTGAACAGAGAACCACATTTCATACTGGGGTGAACAGAGAACCACATTTCATACTGGGGTGAATAGAGAACCACATTTCATACTGGGGTGAATAGAGAACCACATTTCATACTGGGTAAAGGAGAGAACTACATATTTCATTGTATGTTTTTCACAATGCAACCATGACTGGCAGTCAAAAACGACGGACGGGTGGACTAGGGAATTGATTTCATTTACAGAGGCAACACAACTTTATGTCAGTTAACTGTTTGATTTGAGCAGGGTTCAAATGATTTTGGAGCCAATCATTGTGGGAATCTCTGCTTTCAACCAAGCGAAACCTCGGACACCAAAATCTTGGGGGACTTCTGAGATAAAACAAAGTGGGAATTTCTGACACTAAAAATAGTGGATGCTTTGACACTAAAAATAGTGGAGTGCTTCTGACACTAATAATAGTTGAGTGCTTCAAACACCAAAATCGTGTAGAGCTTTTATCATCAAAATCCTTGGGGATCTCTGACATCGATACCATAATACTCGTAGCGGTAGTTAAAAGTCATACTACTAAATGAATCAGTCTTCCGGATGTTATAGTACTTATTCTCTTTAATTTATTTATGAGCATCGATATTTACAACCATGAACACCAACCATTACAGTCACACCAACCATTACAGTCACACCAACCATTACAGTCACACCAACCATTACAGTCACACCAACCATTACAGTCACACCAACCATTACAGTCACACCAACCATTACAGTCACACGAACCATTACAGTCACACCAACCATTACAGTCACACGAACCATTACAGTCACACCAACCATTACAGTCACACCAACCATTACAGTCACACGAACCATTACAGTCACACCAGCCATTACAGTCACACCAACCATTACAGTCACACCAACCATTACAGTCACACCAAACAAAACCTTTCACTTCCACACTTTCTTACACCAACCATTACAGGCACACCAAACAAAACCTTTCACTTCCACACTTTCTTACACCAACCATTACAGGCACACCAAACAAAACCTTTCACTTCCACACTTTCTTACACCAACCATTACAGGCACACCAAACAAAACCTTTCACTTCCACACTTTCTTACACCAACCATTACAGGCACACCAAACAAAACCTTCCACTTTCACACTTTCTTACACCAACCATTACAGGCACACCAAACAAAACCTTTCACTTCCACACTTTCTTACACCAACCATTACAGGCACACCAAACAAAACCTTCCACTTCCACACTTTCTTACACCAACCATTACAGGCACACCAAACAAAACCTTTCACTTCCACACTTTCTTACACCAACCATTACAGGCACACCAAACAAAACCTTCCACTTTCACACTTTCTTACACCAACCATTACAGGCACACCAAACAAAACCTTCCACTTTCACACTTTCTTACACCAACCATTACAGGCACACCAAACAAAACCTTCCACTTCCACACTTTCTTACACCAACCATTACAGTCACACCAACCAAAACCTTCCACTTCCACACTTTCTTACACCAACCATTACAGTCACACCAAACAAAACCTTCCACTTCCACACTTTCTTACACCAACCATTACAGGCACACCAAACAAAACCTTCCACTTCCACACTTTCTTACACCAACCATTACAGTCACACCAACCAAAACCTTCCACTTCCACACTTTCTTCTTTGCACTTAAATAAGTCCACTTCAGTAGTCCTCATAAATATCCAGAGAAAATATCATATTAAAATATCGCACATACCTATAGACATAAACATTTAACTTCTAATTTCTTATTAAATATCCCATATAAATATCTTATTAAATATCCCATATAAATATCTTATTAAATATCCCATATAAATATCTTATTAAATATCCCATAAAGATATTTTATTAAATATCCCATATAAATATCTTATTAACTATCCCATATAGATATCTTGTTACAATATCCCATGTTATTATCCCATGTTATTATCCCATGTTATTATCCCATGTTATTATCCCATGTTATTATCCCATGTTATTATCCCATGTTATTATCCAATGTTATTATCCAATGTTATTATCCCATGTTATTATCCCATGTTATTATCCCATGTTATTATCCCATGTTATTATCTCATGTTATTATCCCATGTTATTATCCCATGTTATTATCCCATGTTATTATCCACTGTTATTATCCACTGTTATTATCCCATGTTATTATCCCATGTTATTATCCCATGTTATTATCCCATGTTATTATCCCATGTTATTATCCCATGTTATTATCCCATGTTATTATCCCATGTTATTATCCCATGTTATTATCCCATGTTATTATCCCATGTTATTATCCCATGTTATTATCCCATGTTATATCCCATGTTATTATCCACTGTTATTATCCCATGTTATTATCCCATGTTATTATCCCATGTTATTATCCCATGTTATTATCCCATGTTATTATCCCATGTTATTATCCCATGTTATTATCCCATGTTATTATCCACTGTTATTATCCCATGTTATTATCCCATGTTATTATCCCATGTTATTATCCCATGTTATTATCCCATGTTATTATCCCATGCTATTATCCCATGCTATTATCCCATGTTATTATCCCATGTTATTATCCCATGTTATTATCCCATGTTATTATCCCATGTTATTATCCCATGTCATTATCCCATGTCATTATCCCATGTCATTATCCCATGTTATTATCCCATGTTATTATCCCATGTTATTATCCCATGTAAGTAGCACATGTAAAAATCACATCTTAAAACCCGAGGCACCTGTTTCAACCTTTATAAACTGCACCCACCAATAGAAACACCAATAAAAGCGATTACCCGTCGATTTAATCAGGTGATTTAACCATGTGGTTAAACCAGCTAATATAACCCATGTGGTTTAACCAGCTAATATACCCCATGTGGTTTAACCAGCTAATATACCCCATGTGGTTTAACCAGCTAATATACCCCATGTGGTTTAACCAGCTAATATACCCCATGTGGTTTAACCAGCTAATATACCCCATGTGGTTTAACCAGCTAATATACCCCATGTGGTTTAACCAGCTAATATACCCCATGTGGTTTAACCAGCTAATATACCCCATGTGGTTTAACCAGCTAATATACCCCATGTGGTTTAACCAGCTAATATACCCCATGTGGTTTAACCAGCTAATATAACCCATGTGGTTTAACCAGCTAATATACCCCATGTGGTTTAACCAGCTAATATAACCCATGTGGTTTAACCAGCTAATATAACCCATGTGGTTTAACCAGCTAATATACCCCATGTGGTTTAACCAGCTAATATAACCCATGTGGTTTAACCAGCTAATATAACCCATGTGGTTTAACCAGCTAATATAACCCATGTGGTTTAACCAGCTAATATACCCCATGTGGTTTAACCAGCTAATATACCCCATGTGGTTTAACCAGCTAATATACCCCATGTGGTTTAACCAGCTAATATACCCCATGTGGTTTAACCAGCTAATATAACCCATGTGGTTTAACCAGCTAATATAACCCATGTGGTTTAACCAGCTAATATAACCCATGTGGTTTAACCAGCTAATATACCCCATGTGGTTTAACCAGCTAATATAACCCATGTGGTTTAACCAGCTAATATAACCCATGTGGTTTAACCAGCTAATATAACCCATGTGGTTTAACCAGCTAATATACCCCATGTGGTTTAACCAGCTAATATACCCCATGTGGTTTAACCAGCTAATATACCCCATGTGGTTTAACCAGCTAATATACCCCATGTGGTTTAACCAGCTAATATAACCCATGTGGTTTAACCAGCTAATATAACCCATGTGGTTTAACCAGCTAATATAACCCATGTGGTTTAACCAGCTAATATACCCCATGTGGTTTAACCAGCTAATATAACCCATGTGGTTTAACCAGCTAATATAACCCATGTGGTTTAACCAGCTAATATAACCCATGTGGTTTAACCAGCTAATATACCCCATGTGGTTTAACCAGCTAATATACCCCATGTGGTTTAACCAGCTAATATAACCCATGTGGTTTAACCAGCTAATATACCCCATGTGGTTTAACCAGCTAATATAACCCATGTGGTTTAACCAGCTAATATAACCCATGTGGTTTAACCAGCTAATATAACCCATGTGGTTTAACCAGCTAATATACCCCATGTGGTTTAACCAGCTAATATAACCCATGTGGTTTAACCAGCTAATATAACCCATGTGGTTTAACCAGCTAATATACCCCATGTGGTTTAACCAGCTAATATACCCCATGTGGTTTAACCAGCTAATATAACCCATGTGGTTTAACCAGCTAATATACCCCATGTGGTTTAACCAGCTAATATAACCCATGTGGTTTAACCAGCTAATATAACCCATGTGGTTTAACCAGCTAATATAACCCATGTGGTTTAACCAGCTAATATACCCCATGTGGTTTAACCAGCTAATATAACCCATGTGGTTTAACCAGCTAATATAACCCATGTGGTTTAACCAGCTAATATAACCCATGTGGTTTAACCAGCTAATATAACCCATGTGGTTTAACCAGCTAATATAACCCATGTGGTTTAACCAGCTAATATAACCCATGTGGTTTAACCAGCTAATATAACCCATGTGGTTTAACCAGCTAATATAACCCATGTTAGTTGACGAGATTTAAGTTAAAATGCGATCAGATTTCAGTCTCTCATCAGCCTTACAGAGTTACAGTAAAGAAATATTCCGACAATAACTTGGTCATCTCTCCTTTAGTCCGTTATACGATGGAAAAAATATGACGTATGATAGATTAGGAGATGAAACAGAATTAGATGGGTAATGTTGATACATTTTTCAACAAGTCACGCTGATACTAAATGAAGATTATCATTGTACTCTGAACCTCTCTATGACTGAGTTATCTCTCTTGACTTGGGCGTGGGTGACGTCATAATTATATATATATATATATATATATATATATATATATATATATATATATATATATATATATATATATATATAGACCGAGTTCATGTCGCCCACACTAGTTGGAATCATATGTCGTCTATTACAGTGCTTCTCAAAGTGGTGGTCCGCGGACCGGTCCGCAGAAGTTATCACAAACAAAAAGACAGAAAACAATTGTTAGTGCAGGGAAAATAGTGTACCGGTCCTTGGTGCAATGGAAAAAATTCCTGCCGGTCCGCCATACTAAAAAGTTTGAGAAGCCCTGGTCTACAACATATTTAAGCATAGACATTCCGGTGGGTAGACGTTTAGAGTAACCGTTGTGACGTCTATCGCTGAGGTCATAGAATCCCTGGCATGGCTGGCTCTCCACCGAATCCATACCGCATGTATTGAAATGGTTACAATCAACCGTTTTTCTGGTGTCAATAATTGATGTACGCACACAGTGAAGAGAAAGGCCTGGCAATGACAGACAAATGCACCCCTCCCCTTCTCCCACGACGGTTTGACGACATGGTTACGGGACAATGGCAGCATCTGTTGACATGACACCGGTAGCAGCAAGTCACTTGACATAGGTAGCATCTGTTGACATGACAGCAGTAGCAGCAAGTCACTTGACATAGGTAGCATCTGTTGACATGACACTGGTAGCAGCAAGTCACTTGGCACAGGTGGCAGATAGTGACGTATAACAGTTAGAAACTGGTCACTTGACATAGGTAGCAGCTGGTGACGTGACACAGGTAGCAGCAAGTCACTTGACATAGGTAGCAGCTGGTGACGTGACACAGGTAGCAGCAAGTCACTTGACATAGGTAGCAGCTGGTGACGTGACACAGGTAGCAGCAAGTCACTTGACATAGGTAGCAGCTGGTGACGTGACACAGGTAGCAGCAAGTCACTTGACATAGGTAGCAGCTGGTGACGTGAAACAGGTTGCAGCAAATCATTTGACATATGTAGCAGCTGGTGACGTGACACAGGTAGCAGCAAGTCACTTGACACAGGTAGCAGCGGGTGACGTGACACAGGTAGCAGCTAGTGACGTATAACAGGTAGCAACTGGTAACATGACACATGTAGCAGGTACTTACGTAACAAAGGTAGCAACTGGTTACATGTAACTGAGCATGACATAGGTGTTGACTTTCTTAAAAATGAAACATTACCCCATTTCCAGTCCATGGCGGACTATGGGTCAAGTGATGTAGCGTTCACAAGTTTTTAGCCACCACTAACGAGCAGGGGAATGTGTGGCCAGCACAATGCCCCAGGGGCCTTGCCAGTACCCGGGCTCGAACCCGCTACTCGGGATCTGACTCGGATCGATAGTCCAGTGCGCTACCACTTTTAAATACGTACATACCTCGTTGCTTTTTATAAGGTTGACGTTTTCTTTGAAAAACATTTTAGACTTCAAACTTGGGACATTGTCCATATATGAGACACCAACTAACTTTGCTATATGCAATTCCAATTTCGCATTAAAAATTGTGTATATCTCTTTAAAATGTGTTACCTGCTTGAAGATAATGTAAACCTGAAGTTGAAGGTTTGTATTTTAATGGGCTTCAAATAGTGGGAACTCATGGTGGGAACGCATGGTGGGAACTCGTGGTGGGAACTCATGATGGGAACTCATGGTGGGAACTCATGGTGGGAACTCATGGTGGAACTCATGGTGGGAACTCATGGTGGGAACTCGTGATGGGAACTCATGGTGGGAACTCATGGTGGGAACTCATGATGGGAACTCATGATGGGAACTCGTGTTGGGAACTCGTGGTAGGAACTCGTGGTGGGAACTCATGATGGGAACTCGTGGAGAGAACTCGTGTTGGGAACTCGTGGTGGGAACTCATGGTTGGAACGCATGGTGGGAACTCGTGGTGGGAACTCGTGGTGGGAACTCGTGGTGGGAACTCATGATGGGAACTCGTGGAGGGAACTCGCTGAGGGAACTCGTGGAGGGAACTCGTGGTTGGAACTCGTGGTGGGAAATCGTGGTGGGAACTCGTTGTGGGAACTCGTGGTGGGAACTCGTGGTGGGAACTCGTGGTGGGAACTCGTGGTGGAACTCATGGTTAGAACTCATGGTCACACCAAATGGATAAGAGTGCGTTCCTTTTACCCATCTCGAGTTACAGTTACAATCACGCCTTTCCCAGAGTGCATCAGTGGTATTGTACTCAGTGCTGTCAGTTGCACGACATAAAACAATGATCGTAAATTCACTGACAGCATTTCATTATGCTCTACGATAGATATAGAACTCAGGGTATCCCGTAGCTTCAGTTGACATCTATAATGTATCACCCGCCCTTTTAATTGGAAAGGCTCATTACGTTGGTAGTATCGTGGCAGAGTATATCGAACCATCGTGGTATCGAGTTTCACTGGCTACCGAAGGACAACATTTGTTGATTTTATTTACATACGAAGGTGTTTGCTTCTTTCTTCGTTTGAAGTTAGTCTTTATTAAAATTATTATTGGCTTTTAGAACCTCTTCAGTTTTTAGTCAGTTTATTATGGGGTTGATGTTTGAATTTTTTCTTTAATTTAATGTTATGGTTTGAAGTATTGGGATACAGCCGTTTAGAAAGTTAAAAGATTTATGGAGGTATCATAACTATTTTCAGTGCACGGCCCCCATTTCATCATTAAAAATATGGCCTTGTTCTACAGCCCATATATCAGCTGTAAACTATTGTCTTTTTCTAAAACCCATACTTCATCTGAAATAAATATTCTTTTTCTAAAACCCATATTTCATCTGAAAAACAATTGTCTTTTTCAACATCCCATGCCATATTTCATCTGAAAACTATTGTCTTGTTATACAGCTTATTTTTCATCTTAACGAGTGTGTTAATATTATTTTCTTTTCACAATTTGTACATATCAAGTAACCAAATATTTTCTTGTTAGCGTTAGTCTAGTGTCATACTATATTAAAATATACAGTGGTTCCTCGAGATACCAAATTAATCCGTTTCGGGTGGCTTTCGTATCTTGGATATTTTGTATCTCGAACTAAGATTTACATGTAAAATACCAAATCCGTTCCCAGTCACACAGAAACAACACTAAAAATTGGGAAATATCATGGTAAAATATAGAAAAACAAAGTAGGATTCTTCAATTCTTAAAAGTATACATTATAAAACAAATAAATAAATAATAATAAAACATTGAAAACATAATAAAATAATTGAAAAATAATATGTATACAAATCTGAACTTTTACCTTTCAAGTGAGACAATTAATTATTGATTTCTTTGAAGCCATGGCCATAAAAATATGTTTTTCCAAAGATTTAACGAAAATATTCATGAATTTAGGACACCAACACCCAACCAACTACACAGTAAATAAAGCATGCATGACACGCAGGAACACACAGCTGCGACACAGTAATAGGGCTTGAATTGACCAATAGGAGAGCAGAACTGTTTGTGGTTTGTTAAATGACGTCACATTATTTCCAGTGTTGCCAGCTGTGCGTTTTTAGGTATCTTTGATTTTTTTAAAATTTCTTGGAACAAAAAATTATTCCAGTGGCATTTCGTATCTTAGATATTTCGTATCTTGAAGCATTCGTATCTTGAAGCATTCGTATCTTGAAGCATTCGTATCTTGAAGCATTCGTATCTTGAAGCATTCGTTTCTTGAATCATTCGTATCTTGAAGCAATCGTATCTTGAAGCATTCGTATCTTGAAGAATTCGTATCTTGAAGCATTCGTATCTTGAAGCATTCGTATCTTGAAGCATTCGTATCTTGAAGCATTCTTATCTCGAGGTAACACTGTATAATAAAATCTATCAAAGAGAATATTTGGGATGTTCCATGCTATAACTGACCGTTTCTTTCCCCCACCTCCAGTGTTGGGACTCGTGCTTCACGCTGATTGGCAGCCAGGCCCGTGTCATCGTGACGTGTCCTAACCACAAACTGCCAGTAAGTGACCCACACATACAGATTGAGGACATTAATGGCCTATTTATTTTAAACTGCGTTAAAAACACAAACAACTTTTTATCTGATATAAGTTACAATCAATGAGAGAGAATATTTCCTCTAATTCTTCTAAAACCCGTTATATAGTTGAATGTCTCTCCTGTTTACAATTTCTTGTTTGTTGCAGGGTCTCCAGTTAGCTTGTGACTTTGTACAACACAGACATATAGGTAAGTAGAACTTCGTCTATTTATTATCATTATATTATTGTAGGATTTTATTGTTTGCCGCAAAATTTTTCAGCTCAATAGTTTAGTCTCCTCTCACAAGGTAAGTTCTAAGTAGACACTGTCAGATTATCTCATCTGTACAAGGTAAGTTCTACCTAGACACTGTCAGATTATCTCATCTGTACAAGGTAAGTTCTACCTAGACACTGTCAGATTATCTCCTCTGTACAAGGTAAGTTCTACCTAGACATTGTCAGATTAACTCAAATCGATTGTTTGATAGTGTCTCTATAAGGTCAGTGGGCCATTAGATCAACCTGATAGTTATAAATCAAATACATTAGTTTAACTCAACTTTGTCTCGTCTGGTTCTGTAGAGCTATCTTCTGTAATGAGGTTCGCTGTATATTTTCTCTCTCGTTTAATGAAGTTCCCGGCATAATTTCTCTCTTCTCTAATGAAGTTCCAGGCATATTTTCTCTCTTCTGTACTGAAGTTCCCGGTATATTTTATATCTCTTGAAGCCCCGCCAACTCTCCACGGTCAATGGAATTTCACGGAGAAAGTCAAGTCCGAGAGTGACCAGTACGAGTTGATGCTGAAATGGAAACCGCCGTTACTGGTCCCAGGAAGTGTCAACGTGACGTCACCGGGTGACATCATCAAGCCTGGTCCGATTGTTTACATCTTAATGCACAAAGACACGGAGAAGGACAGCGATGTCCAGGAGGAGTGGATCGTCAACGATCTGGTGAGTCATGGTGCACTGTCATTTTGTGCCCTGTCTTTGTGTGCCCTGTCATTGTGTGCCCTGTCATTGTGTGCCCTGTCATTGTGTGCTCTGTCTTTTGAGTCCTGTCATTTTTGCCCTGTCATTTTGTGCCATGTCATTTCATGCAATATATTGTGTGCACTGTCATTGTGTGCACTTTCATTGTGTGCACTGTTATTGTGTACACTGTCATTGTGTGCACTGTCATTGTGTTCCCTGTCATTGTGTGCCCTGTCATTGTGTGCCCTGTCATTGTGTGCCCTGTCATTGTGTGCCCTGTCATTTTGTGCCACGTCATTTCGTGCCCTATATTATGTGCCCTGTTATTGTGTGCATTTTCATTGTGTGCACTGTCATTGTGTGCACTGTCATTGTGTGCACTGTCATTGTGTGCCCTGTCATTTTGTGCCACGTCATTTCGTGCCCTATATTATGTGCCCTGTTATTGTGTGCATTTTCATTGTGTGCACTGTCATTGTGTGCACTGTCATTGTGTGCACTGTCATTGTGCAACATGTTATTATGTGCACTGTTATTGTGTGTACTATCACTGACAATGTATGTGTTGTCAGAATGTCTACTGATGTGCTTTAAGTGTCTGTCAGTCAGTCATGTTGTCCGGTCAGATGGCCATGACAAGGAGACATAGAGACTCCAATCAAAATGGCGCCGTGACACGATATAATAATCTTATAATCTCCCTATAACGGCTTTCGGCCAGCTTAGATGACGCACCAATTCATCAGAATTATTCGACACTAGATACGCACCGCGGCTTATCATACGTCGCAGACTTGCTCACGGATAGGGCAAAGAAAGGTCGGGAAAGAACGGACACAAACTACAGCACGAAGAAATCAAAACAATGCGAGAGAACCACCGACGCATTGTTGGTTTCGTGACATTCGCACTGCGGTTATCTACTTGCCCACAACCCTCGCTTGCCAACCATTAACCGTGATTGGCAGACCGTAACGAGGGTCAGCCATGTTCGCAAAAAAAGGGGGAAAATAACGGGCAAAAACACAAATTTTTTTTACAAATTAAAAAATAAAGTTTTCGCAAGGGCTTGAACCCAGGATCTTCCGCGTGCAAGGCGGACGTTATAACCACTACACTACGAATCACATGTTATTCTGTAAAGGAGCAACGCAAGTGAACACAAGAGCCATTGTTGCCCCTCTCTCCACCACCTCTGCTTACCAAACCATAAACTTATTGGTCGACCCCAGCGAGGGTCATTCGTCATGCTTATTAGCACATACTCGCTTTTTAATAGAATAATTAAGATAGATAGAAAGAAACAGCTGATCCGATAAATCAAAACATTTTGGGGCAGGCAGATGTTTGAGGTTTTTTTAACAATGGACAACTTATTTCTCAATAAATTTCATATCCTTCTAATATAACTCTCTGATCTTCCATCCTCAGTTATTCCCCTCCAAATCCCCAGATTCGCCTGTTCTTATCTCCCTTGAATCCTCCCCCCTTTCCCTCCGCTATCAGTTTCCCAAATTATAACCACCACCTCCCCATATTGAATAAGTTAACACCATTAAGTTCCAGTAAGGAAGAATTTCAAACCAGTCTATCAATAAGATGGCTCTGTTTCGCCCGGAAATCTGACAAAATGAAGTACACACCTCGTGCGTCAGGTAAAAAGAGTTAGCGTAACCGCAAACATAGATGCACTACAACACTATAAGTGTACATTGCTGGTGTACATACGAGGTGCGCTGCTGATGAAGTTTAGATTTAACCGATTGAGATAAATTTGAGATTTAGTTTGGTTTAGTTCTTCATATTCGTACAGCACTCGTCGAAAATTGTCCACGACCTTAACCTCTTTATTGACCCTTCACCCTGACCTTCGTGTCAGACAAACATCGATTGCATTCCTCCCGAGCTTCTCCCCTCCCTCCGCGAGCTGCACCTTGTCTTCATGCTTCATTCCACGTCGACATTCCCGCGTGCGTCCCGCGCGCTCCTAGAGTGTACCGCATTATTTGCCCTCGACTAACGTCGTTGTTGCAGGTGGCACGAGTTTCACGAGACGTCTCCCCGCGTAAGTCAAGAGCCGATCTCCATCGAGGCGGATGTTGTTCCGTTTAGATGCTATCATCGACAAACGGCAGTAAGGGAAAATTGGAACATTATCAGGTTCCGATCATTGGGAATTGAGCCCATTACATTTAAGGCAGGTTTTTTACAATGGCAATAGATTGGTGATTAAATCATTCATGGGAGCGGGTATTAAAAAAACAACAACGCCGTCCACGATAATGACACTGATGAAGTGAGTGGCGTGTTGCCACTTCATGGAGATAAATCCAAGGCATTGTGACTCATCTTTTCTATACGATCCAAGTTAAACTGACTCATCAATTCTGTACAATCATATGCATTGTGACTCATCAATTCTATACAATCCTATGTATTGTGACTCCTCACATTGTTACAATCCTCGGTATTGTGACAACTATGCTGGCGTAGATGGCCTCAAGGACAACAAGAATAGGAGACCTCAGTGCTTGTTGGCCTCAGTGCTTGTTGGCCTCAGTGCTTGTTGGCCTCAGTGCTTGTTGACCTCAGTGCTTGTTGGCCTCAGTGTTTGTTGGCCTCAGTGCTTGTTGGCCTCAGTGTTTGTTGGCCTCAGTGCTTGTTGGCCTCAGTGCTTGTTGGCCTCAGTGCTTGTTGGCCTCAGTGTTTGTTGGCCTCAGTGTTTGTTGGCCTCAGTGCTTGTTGGCCTCAGTGCTTGTTGGCCTCAGTGCTTGTTGGCCTCAGTGCTTGTTGGCCTCAGTGCTTGTTGGCCTCAGTGCTTGTTGGCCTCAGCGCTTGTTGGCCTCAGCGCTAGTTGGCCTCAGCGCTTGTTGGCCTCAGCGCTTGTTGGCCTCAGCGCTTGTTGGCCTCAGCGCTTGTTGGCCTCAGCGCTTGTTGGCCTCAGCGCTTGTTGGCCTCAGCGCTTGTTGGCCTCAGCGCTTGTTGGCCTCAGTGCTTGTTGGCCTCAGCGCTTGTTGGCCTCAGCGCTTGTTGGCCTCAGTGCTTGTTGGCCTCAGTGCTTGTTGGCCTCAGTGCTTGTTGGCCTCAGCGCTTGTTGGCCTCAGTGCTTGTTGGCCTCAGTGCTTGTTGGTCTCAGTGCTTGTTGGCCTCAGTGCTTTTGACCTCAGTGCTTGTTGGGCTCAGTGCTTGTTGGCCTCAGTGCTTGTTGGCCTCAGTGCTTGTTGGCCTCAGTGCTTTTTGGCCTCAGTGCTTGTGGGCCTCAGTGCTTGTTGACCTCAGTGGTTGTTGGCCTAGGCTTTTATTGTTACATACAATTGGAGACATCAGTGCTTGTTGACCTCAGTGCTTGTTGGTCTAGGCTTTTATTGTTACATACAATTGGAGAACTCAGTGCTTGTTGGCCTAGGCTTTCATTGTTACATACCATTGGAGACCTCAGTGCTTGTTGGCCTAGGCTTTCATTGTTACATACAATTGGAGACCTCAGTGCTTGTTGGCCTAGGCTTTCATTGTTACATACAATTGGAGACCTCAGTGCTTGTTGGTCTAGGCTTTCATTGTTACATACAATTGGAGACCTCAGTGCTTGTTGGTCTAGGCTTTCATTGTTACATACAATTGGAGACCTCAGTGCTTGTTGGCCTAGGCTTTCATTGTTACATACAATTGGAGACCTCAGTGCTTGTTGGTCTAGGCTTTCATTGTTACATACAATGGGAGACCTCAGTGCTTGTTGGTCTAGGCTTTCATTGTTACATACAATTGGAGACCCCAGGGCTTGTTGGCCTAGGGTCGCATACATTTTATCAAATACCAATGCTGAAAAGGGATGAATACAAAAAATTGATCGGATCAAAATGTTACTGCACTTTAATTACAGTTCTATACTCCTTGCCAGCAGACATTGTACTTAAACTAGAAGAAACGTGTAAAATAAGTTAATATGGAATCGAATCTGAAATTTTTTTTAAAAATTCCTTTATGTAATGGAAAGGGGCGCTATATTGCTGGATTTAAATCTTAGTGAAAAACAAATTATCTGTAAAATAAAATGCAAAAAATTATAATTATAATATTACATCAAAATTAAATTAATAACAAATAAAACAAAACAACAACCTGTGTAGCTGTTCAATGGTCAATAAAGATTTGACACTTTAATCAGGGTGCAGAAATTGAACTGCGAACTCTGCTGATTAAGGTATTTAATACTTTGTTTAAAAAACAAATAGATATTTGATAATAAGAAAGCTTTGTAAATTTGGATCAAGTGTTTTAGGTTTATCCAGACTTAAATGAAATAAAAGGTTACATGACACAAAACTCCCTATTCAAGTTCAGTTATTTAAAGTGACAAGGTCATTGACCTATAACGATTGGAGACACCCTGTAACATAGAAGCTAGTTGAAAACTTGTACATTTGGTTAATATGCTGCACTCGTGCCAGAGAAACGTGTACATTTGGTTAATATGCTGCACTCGTGCCAGAGAAACTTGTACATTTGGTTAATATGCTGCACTCGTGCCAGAGAAACTTGTACATCTGGTTAATATGCTGCACTCGTGCCAGAGAAACTTGTACATTTGTTTAATATGCTGCACTCGTGCCAGAGAAACTTGTACATCTAGTTAATATGCTGCACTCGTGCCAGAGAAACTTGTACATTTGGTTAATATGCTGCACTCGTGCCAGAGAAACTTGTACATTTGGTTAATATGCTGCACTCGTGCCAGAGAAACGTGTACATCTGGTTAATATGCTGCACTCGTGCCAGAGAAACTTGTACATCTGGTTAATATGCTGCACTCGTGCCAGAGAAACTTGTACATTTGGTTAATATGCTGCACTCGTGCCAGAGAAACTTGTACATTTGGTTAATATGCTGCACTCGTGCCAGAGAAACTTGTACATTTGGTTTATATGCTGCACTCGTGCCAGAGAAACTTGTACATTTGGTTAATATGCTGCACTCGTGCCAGAGAAACTTGTACATTTGGTTTATATGCTGCACTCGTGCCAGAGAAACTTGTACATTTGGTTAATATGCTGCACTCGTGCCAGAGAAACTTGTACATTTGGTTAATATGCTGCACTCGTGCCAGAGAAACTTGTACATTTGGTTATGATGCTGCACTCGTGCCAGAGAAACTTGTACATTTGGTTATGATGCTGCACTCGTGCCAGAGAAACTTGTACATTTGGTTAATATGCTGCACTCGTGCCAGAGAAACTTGTACATTTGGTTAATATGCTGCACTCGTGCCAGAGAAACTTGTACATTTGGTTAATATGCTGCACTCGTGCCAGAGAAACTTATACATTTGGTTAATATGCTGCACTCGTGCCAGAGAAACTTGTACATTTGGTTATGATGCTGCACTCGTGCCAGAGAAACTTGTACATTTGGTTAATATGCTGCACTCGTGCCAGAGAAACTTGTACATTTGGATATGATGCTGCACTCGTGCCAGAGAAACTTGTACATTTGGTTAATATGCTGCACTCGTGCCAGAGAAACTTGTACATTTGGTTAATATGCTGCACTCGTGCCAGAGAAACTTGTACATTTGGTTAATATGCTGCACTCGTGCCAGAGAAACTTGTACATTTGGTTATGATGCTGCACTCGTGCCAGAGAAACTTGTACATTTGGTTATGATGCTGCACTCGTGCCAGAGAAACTTGTACATTTGGATATGATGCTGCACTCGTGCCAGAGAAACTTGTACATTTGGTTAATATGCTGCACTCGTGCCAGAGATAATATTTTATACCATGCTTAGTTGTGTGTCAACTACTGCAAAGATCATGACGTCAACTTCCTTTCTCATTATTTTCTCAAACAAGCAAGCACATTTAAAACCTTTCGCATTTCATTTCATTAATAAGGTGATATCGATTCTAAAAATAGATTTTAATCACAGCAGAACTCACAACCTTAACAAACTATTCTGTACATTCAGGTTCTGTCGCAAAGAATACGTATATCTAGAGAGACTGTCCCGGACCCTGTGGAGTTTTGGCTGATAGCCGTAACGGAGTACGGACAAATAGCCAGTACCAAATTCAAACCGGAAAGCATTGTCAAAGAATGTAAGTATTATTTCGATGGATCTATTTTAAAATAACAACCTATAAACGATTAGTGAAACTGGATGAATTAAGCTACGCTATCAAGAATATTGCATATGATTCGATTCAAAATATTACTATGTCTCTAACATCAATATGAACTTTAATAGAGATTTAATTAAAATAAAATAAATTTTCTTTGCATCCTTTTAAAGTCTTTTTCCCGAGATTTTCCTAATCCAATAAATGAATATGTATGTGTGTTACAATGGGCTGAGTTTATAATTCAGATGTAATTCATGTTTTCGGTAATTTGCCGTTACATAAATTTGAACTGGTCACCTTAATATTAATTAATACATATTTTTATGTTTAATTCTAGATCAATATTTTATTTTTAAAAACTCTTCTTTTTTTTCAAAATATATTCTTCCTGTAACTTTTGGGCTTGAAAAGATGTAAACATGGCATTCATTTTTAAAAAGAAATTTTAAAAAATGTTAGAAATTAAATTTACAACTAAAAATTATTCTGCTTTGAAAATAATATACAAAATATACAATTTAAAGGCAATTTGACGGTCATGAATTTAAGTAAGTATTTATTTGATTAAAAAGACTGAGTTTCGAAGTGTAGAGAAGAATTTAGAATAAAGTTTACACGTTTAAGATAGTATTACCAATTTAGATTTTGTACACCTAGGATAAATCTATACGCTCTTTTAGCTTCGGTCGAGCTTTGACTTAATGCGAAAATGTATCGAATATTACCAACCTTAAAACATTCTTTACTAGCAAACACACACATTGCTTGTTGATTGTATAACAGTGTTTTGTTTGGTGAATATTTTCATCGCTAACTCCACATGTTTGAGAAGGTTGTGTTACTGACCTTTGACATGAAGACATTAGGTCATTCACTTGCCCCTCAATCTCCCCCAGTGATCATTGGTCCATCAGGGCCGAAGCTGGAGTCACTGAGACAGGCAGATGCGTCCGACTGGTACACCGAGAGGCTGAGTGGAATCAACGCCAGCCTCAGCATGGACACAGTACTGACCAGGCAGGAGCAGCAGGCCTACAACACCCAAACGGCCACAGTGGTGTTCCGTGGGCCGGACCGACTCAGTCCCCAGGAAACCCATTTCTACCGCATGGTGTGGACACTGGTCGACTGCATGGACGCCTACCAAGATGTGCCAGAGTGTAACCTACCGCCCCAACACAAGGAGACGGTTGTCTTTACTAAAGGCAACGAATTGGTGAGTACTAGGATATGTTCTCTACTAGGACATGGGAGATTTTATATAGGAGGAATTGGGAGGTTTCATTTAGGAGGACATGGGAGATTTTATATACGACGACAAGGGAGGATGTACGAGGACAGCAATGTTCCCTCTAAGGATCGTTGGACCATGTGCAAAGCTTTAAAAAACTCGTGTGCAAAGTTGCACAGCATTCTTTTTTGTGTAATATTTTACCAAATTTGGTGCGTGGTAATTCTAAATTGCTGCGTGGCATGCGTCAGATATCTGCGCGGTCGCGCAGGCGCGCAGCTTAAAGGGAACACTGGAGGACAGGGGAGGTCTAATATACAAGGACATCGGAGGTTTTATTTACGATGGCTGGGGGGAGGGGGGTTTATATGGTGCTGATTTCAAACCATTCAAATTTCAGGTGGATTACGTCATAAAAGACCTCAACTTCAACAGCATCTACAAACTCATCATCGTCCTGGTGTCGGACAAGAAGGTCAGGGCAGAACTCGTCTTCAAGACGTCTCCCTGCTACGCCCCTGACTACCTCCAACTGACCAGATGTCTGGACGACATTGACGAAAGCGAACTTCCGGATATGCCGGTCATAAAAGATAAACTGCACATTCCTGGTAAATGTGATTTTGTTTTGCGCATATGCGCTTAGACATAACTTTATTGTCATACATCTGTTGTAGCACGAAACACGTTTTCGGAACAACAACAAAAAACTATTTAAAAGACATGTAACAAATTCAATTATTTTGTACCTACAGAGTTCGAGAGGCCAAGATTGTTTGTAAACATCTCCTCCATGACACTTGAAGCCCCAGATCACGTGATAGTCAACATCACGTGGTCTCCGGTCCTGCTGAACCAGTCTGGCATCGCTTACAACGTCACGACCTACTTGGACGGGTCAAAGAGCATGGCAGTTGATGTGGTCGTCACGTCACGTCCGTTCATTGTGCTGAGTCTACTACAAGACACCCAGTACCTCGTTAAAGTAAGTCTCTTAATAAAGTAAGCACCCAGTAAGTCGTCAAAGTAACTCTCTGTATAATGTAAGCACCCAATACATTGTAAAAGTAATTATTTTGATAGTGAAAAGACCCAGTACCTCGTTAAATTAAGTCCTCCTATCATGCAATTATTTTCGAAAATAATTAAAATCTATATACAGTTGCAATGTTTTAGGAAAGTTTTTGACACCAATACAATTAGAACCCTTCCCACATCTCATCCCCACCAACACCCCCCCCTCATCACGACCAGCCCCTCCTTTCCCACCCACCACACAAACACATGTTTACCATCATCTTATTGGCGTCCATGTTTTATACCAGCATTCTGATGTTGTTGTTTGATTTTTTTTTGTGTTTGTGTGTGTATTTGTTTTGTTTTATTTCGTTTGTTTAATGGTTGAGTTTTTAAAACTTATCTCATTTTGCTGAAAATAACGCCAGAATTTAAAGCCACTGCACGAGTGTGCCAGGAGAACACAAGTGCGAGGATTACCTAACGAAATTTAGAGATCCTTATAAACTTTAATCACGCTTGGCATCTGATGTACAAGAAACACGGTGTCTATTAAATCACCGAAACATGTCTTCAAACAAGTCAGCGACTGGTGTCAGTAAATCACTGGCTATTAGAGACAGGAAAATCTTCTAGTGCCTGGTGGGGCAGCTGAATCTTTGTCATGTAGGAAATATCTGAATCTAAAGCACTTTTGACCTAGTTTGTCGTGTTGACTATGGCGGATTAAAGGGGGGCTGAACGGGCTAAAGCCAGGGGCCCCCGATGATTTAGGGCCCCTAAATTTAGTATATCTCTATATATATAAGGCGCATTTGTTGTCTGTCTGTTCCCTAATAGCTCAAGATCCAGACAACCAAATAACGTGAAATTTGGTACACGTACACAAAATTATACCGGAAGGGTTATTAAACAGGTTTCGTTCCATATATATAAGATACTGGGGGCCGGGGGCCCAAAATGTAGTTTTTCCTTATATGAGCTATATAAAATAAAAACTATTTAAAATTAAGACGTAAAATAATGACGCAAAATAATAAACATTTTGGTGTCAAGATTAACAAGAAGGCAACTATCGCCATAAAATAATTGTTTTGCTATTGTTGTTGATTTGTTGTTGTTGCTTTTGTTGTTGTAGTTGTTGTTTTGTTGTTGTTGCTTTGTTGTTGTTGCTGTTGTTGTTGTTTTGTTGTTGTTTTGTTGTTGATGTTTTTGTTGTTGTTTTGTTTTTGTTGTTTTTGCTGTTGTTTTGTTTTTGTGGTTGTTTTTGTTGTTGTTGCTGTTGTTGTTTCTGTTGTTGTTGCTTTTGTGTTGTTTTTGCTGTTGTTGTTGTTGTCCACATCCCTTGCCCTGCGACGACAATGCCCTTCATGTTGTTGTTGCTTTGTTGTTGTTGCTGTTGTAGTTGTTGTTTCGTTGTTGTTGTTGCTGTTGTTGTTGTAGTTGTTTTGTTGTTAATTTTGTTGTTTTTGTCGTTGTTGCTATTGTTGTTGCTGTTGTTGTTGTAGTTGTTGTTTTGTTGTTGTTGCTTTGTTGTTGTTGCTGTAGTTGTTGTTTGTTGTTGTTGTTTGATTTTGTTGTTTTGTTGCTGTTGTTGTTTTTGTTGTTGTTGCTGTTGTTGTTAAACCCGGGCATAGCCGGGTACTTGCCCCTAGTCTCTATATAAGACGCATTTGTTGTCTGTCTGTCTGTTCCCTAATAACTCAAGATCCAGACAACCAAATAACGTGAAATTTGGTACACGTACACAAAATTATACCGGAAAGGTTATTAAACAGGTTTCGTTCCATATATATAAGATACTGGGGCCCGGGGGCCCAAAATGTAGTTTTTCCCTATATGAGCTATATAAAATAAAAATTATTGAAAATTAAGACGTAAAATAATGACGCAAATTAATAAACATTTTGGTGTCGAGATTAACAAGAAGGCGATTATCGCCATAAAATAATTTTTTTGTTGTTGTTGCTTTGTTGTTGTTGCTTTTGTTGTTGCTGTTGTTGTTGTAGTTGTTGTTTTGTTGTTGTTGCTTTTGTTGTTGCTGTTGTTGTTGTAGTTGTTGTTTTGTTGTTGTTGCTTTTGTTGTTGCTGTTGTTGTTGTAGTTGTTGTTTTGTTGTTGTTGCTTTGTTGTTGTTGTTGTTGTTGTTTTGTTGTTGTTTTTGCTGTTTTTGTTGTTGTTTTGTTTTTGTTGTTTTGTTGTTGATTTTGTTGTGTTTGTTGTTGTTCTGTTTTTGTTGTTTTTTTGTTGCTATTGTGTTGTTTTTGCTGTTGTTGTTCACATCCTTGCCCTGCGACGGCAATGTCCTTAATGTTGTTGTTGCTTTGTTGTTGTTGTTGTTGTAGTTGTTGTTGCTTTGTTGTTGTTGCTGTTGTGGTTGTAGTTGTTGTTTTGTTGTTATTTTTGTTGTTGTTTTGTTTTTGTTGTTTTGTTGTTGTTTTTGTTGTTTTTGTTGTTGTTTTGTTGTTGTTGATGTTGCTGTTGCTGTTTTTGTTGCTGTTTTTGTTGTTGTTTGTGTTGTTGTTAAACCCGTGCGAAGCCGGGTACTTGCCCCTAGTTTTATAATAAAGGTGGACAGATTTTTGCATTAATCACTAAAAATATGATAAATTAATAAAATCTTATGTATTTAATCTGATCGCTATTCGGACCCGATAGTAAATACTTTTTATATCGTTTAAATGTTTCTTTCCCAATAAAGTTCTGGTGGTCTGGAGGCAGCCTACAGGCTTTTAGTGCAAGCGGTGTCGGGTTCGAATCCCGGGGGGAGGGGGTATGATTTTTTTTAAAGTCTTTCTTAAACTTTCTTTTTACACTCAATTTTACGATACCGGCGAACAGTTATTTCTTTGTGTTCTGTTTTTTGATGAATCCGATCCCGTAGTGCAGAAAAATTATGAGAAAGGAACCAATGGACTATTTAGTTACAAGTTACAGTTATAGTCTTATATTATTAGCTGTCAACAATCATTTTATTTAAAGGGACGCTGGCTGGTTAGGGCCCCAGTATCAATTGCAGCCAGGAGCCCCGTGCAGTCTCAATCCGCCCCTGCGTGTTGATGTAAAGTATCTGCATCTTCAGCTTTTTAGCCAAGTTTGTCATGCTCGTATAAAGTATCTGATTCTTCGGCTCTTTTTACCCAAGTTTTTCGTGGTGGTATGAAGTATCTGAATCTAAAGCAGTTTGACAAAAGTCTATCGTGTTGTGGCGATGTCTGCATGACATAGAAAAGTAAACATTTGTTCAGTTGTGTTATTTTCATGAACAATTCAACAATTCGGATTTTTAAAAAAAGTAATGTGATATTCAGATGTGTATTAGGAAGACGTCTTCAGGACGTCCACTTATGGATTAGGCGCCAGACTTTGACGTTTCCACGTATCCGAATGACGCCGCGAAGGGATCAAAACCAGATAAGGGGGCCATAACTCCTTGTACTACACCGAAACTATGACACTAACAAAGAGAAGGGAGATAATGATGACATCAGTAACGACCAGTTTGGCAAGATGTCCGACAGTTACTTATCCACCCCTTGCTGCTGGCAGACATCTTTACCTGGCAGCCACCTTACCTGGCGGCATAAACCACCGGAATCATCTACGGCTACTTGATGTCTGCATTCCTGGATGTTGTCTCTTTTATACAAGGGATCTCATTCCTGATTAGTTTCGGGGTATAGCTGGCTAATGGTGTATTCATCCTAGCATTATCCTATGCTATTTGTGTCTCATTGGGTCCTTTATTAAGGGATAACGTGTGTCGTGTGTGCACTATTATTATAGAGTCTATATGTGTCCTCATTGTCCCTATATATCAAGTAACAAGTAAAATAAGAAACTTAATTGATAGTCTATTGTTATATCGTAGACCACATACCTATACGATACATACTACGATATCAAGCAGATATCACCGGAATCGTACAAGATGTGTTTCTCCCCCAGGTCGAGACTGCCCTGAAGATGTATCCAGGAGATGACCCCGAGCTGACCAGTCTGACGGAGATATTGATGTTCAACACCTCTGACGTCAACCTGGCCATGTTCCAGGAACCAGTGGCGTACAGGTACCAGAACGGTGAGTACTGACCCTTTGTTCTGACCCTTTGTACTGACCCTTTGTACTGACCCTTTGTACTGACCCTTTGTACTGACCCTTTGTAGTGACCCTTTGTACTGACCCTTTGTACTGACCCTTTGTACTGACCCTTTGTACTGACCCTTTGTACTGACCCTTTGTACTGACCCTTTGTTCTGACCCTTTGTACTGACCCTTTGTACTGACCCTTTGTACTGACCCTTTGTACTGACCCTTTGTACTGACCCTTTGTACTGACCCTTTGTACTGACCCTTTGTACTGACCCTTTGTACTGACCCTTTGTACTGACCCTTTGTACTGACCCTTTGTACTGACCCTTTGTACTGACCCTTTGTACTGACCCTTTGTACTGACCCTTTGTACTGACCCTTTGCACTGACCCTTTGCACTGACCCTTTGCACTGACCCTTTGCACTGACCCTTTGTACTGACCCTTTGTAGTGACCCTGAGTTTTGTCATTCAGTGTAGTGGCCCCCAGGATTATGAAAAGTCGTATACCTAATGAACTGAAATTTTTAATACAGATTTAGCTAATTGGCGAAGTTGCTGTATAGACAGTAAATAAACCATGGTGTGCTGGTCAGGCTCTGATGTGTTGAATGATGTAGGAATGTTCGAATGTTTCCTTACGTCACGACCTGTGTTCAACTCTTCTTGTTTTAGAGGATGAAATTAACCAAGTCAATGGCATCATAATTGGCGTGACGTGTGTGGTCATCATCTTCGTCTTGGTCATCCTCGCCACCATCTTGTACAAGAAACGGAAGACCTTCAAAGACATCATCGTCCCCAAGGCAACGGTTGCCAAGAGCAACAGTTACAAGTCCAATGTGGGAGGTCAGAATAACTTGTCTTTTCTATGTGAAGAACTTCTTTCATAGTTGTATCTAGAAACCCAAAAATATTATTTATACATATACATATAGACTGTTAGCTAAGCGCAAGTTTGGGGCCCATATCAAAGGTTCATAACAATGCTCAGTGATATTTACTGCAGTTCTAGTACATACACATCATGGAAATAATTATATACAATGTAGAATTTCTGTTCTTGGGGCTGATTGTTTGAAATTGATGTGTTGCAGGGAAGTCCGACTACTCCAATCAGCTGATTGTGTTCTCCGACGAGTGGGAGTTAGATCCCCTGAAGCTCAAGTTCAGCACGTTGCTGGGTCAAGGAGCTTTTGGCAAGGTCGTGACTGGTTATTACGAGGATCAGAAGGTCGCCATCAAACTCGTGAGAGGTGAGTCTCGTGCTGTCTGGCGTCCTAGTCTGTCTGGCAACCACCTGGCAAACACGTCTAGGTTGGTCCAGCCGTCAGCTGACCATTCACAGAACGTTTGATTGTTGTTTTCAAGTCTATAGGCCTTGTCATAATATGGCGGACATCTATAGAAATATTGGGGCTATATATATATATATTTTTTTTTAAGGACATATTTCATTAAAATTTAATAAAACATAAGAGTCAATATGTAAATGCAGGTATATTGAGAGTGATGCATCGTATCAGTTATTTGTTAAGTTTTCGTTAATTTAAGACAGCTTATTTGACTTAAAAAAGGAAAAACAGTTTCGTAATTCTACTATGCTAACAGTTTTGAGAACATAGTGAGTCGACTGTATTTATGCTTCAAAACATTGTTCCGCTAAAATTTAATCTAAAAATAGAACATACTCATTAAGCTATGACGTTTTCAGATTTTTAGAAATGACAAAGCCTATTCAAATAAACAATTATCTAATTTATCTCTTTATTTTAATGCGATTTTTTACGGTTTACATGCTGTTTTTTTCCCTGAAATGTCTTGGTGTCCTTACAGTGTACGGAAATTCAATGTGTTTTCTTTTTATCTCATCTCTTCACTTATGTACCTCACTTCCTGACGTACCCAACAGTTACTCCCCTGATAAGTTATTTAAAAAGTGTGGAATTAATAGAATCACCTCCACAGGGCCGCCACCAGAAATTTTTGGGCCCCTGAAAACTGGGTACGTTGGCCCCTCTGGGCTCCACATCGTGCCTATGCCTTTTCCCAGGTCCCCACATGCCAACATCCTTGAAATATGTATACAAAATGACCAAAATGTAGCTTATCCGACAGCGACAATGCTGACTACATTTATAAATACCAACACAAACGATCTAGGGAGCCAGAATTTCCTACTGAATAACAAAAACGCCACATATTTGCAACAACAAAAGCAGTAGTAGAATTTCTTTTTTGTTTTATTCATTCATATAAAAAATTAACAACAAAAGCAATAGTTTAAAAGCATTAATAACTTATTGTTCTATTAACTCATTTGAAGTACATTTTTTAAAAAATAGATCGTTCAATAAGAAATCATTTGAAGTGTAAAAATGTTTACATACCAAGAGAAATAGCCATGTTTATAACTGGAATTTTCATTTGAAATGTAGTAGCATCCGTGGATAACACAACATGTTATTAATATTTAAGTGTGTGAGGGCTGTTTGTATATTTACTGTGATGAGGAGGACCACTTCGTAATTTCATATTAGAAAAATCACGTATAACTTCATTGAAGTTTATCTGCCTGGTAAGTTCGTGTTCAATTGAAATAATTGACAGTCCATTTAATATTTCTTGGCTCATGGTAGAACGCAAAGAGTTTTTTTTTATAATAGCCAATTTACTGAACGATCGTTCTCCTTGAGCTACCGACACAGGAAGACAACAAAAAATCCTCAGGGCAATACACACTTCACTAAATATTCCTTCTAGCCCGAGTGATTAAATTGAGTTCAAAAGATCAAGTGGATCAGACAACGCAGAGGCAGACGCTTCCTTGATGTTGAATGTTGCACCGCATACATTCTTCAAGTGAAGCAACTCGTCTTTCAAAAGGCTGGTAAGATCACGTGGATATTTAACCACTAGTTCTAGTAACCCCAGAAAGTTGCCGTTGTGAGGGTTTCCTATGTCTTGAAATTCTCCGCGAAATGCGAGTCCTCTGGAAGCCAGAAACAATGTAATATCCAAGAGTCTACGCAATAGGGAATTGAACTTGTCACTTTCACTTTGGAGACGCTGTTGAAAGCTGCTATCAATACCACAAGAACCAGTAACTGATTTTTTCCAAAAGTTTCCAAGCCACGTAAGAATCCCTATGCAGGGAACTGTTTTCGTGATTCCGTAACCTTTCGTAAAGAAACCTCCACTGTTGTTTTTTTGGATCAAAACCTTCTCGTCTTGCCAAAGGGCTAGTACTGACATGCCGTTCCACACTTTTACCAGAAGAGAAGGCACGTGATGCAGTACAGAACATTTTGTGAGCTGCTCCAGACAATCCAATCTCTAAGTAACTTTTCTCGACTATTGGACAACTGGGAGTGTAACAGACTTTTGTAAAACATTTTGCCAGTGTAGTCTGAAGGCATGGGTTTGATCATTTCTTTTAACTGACTTTCAATTTTTAACTTTCATAAAACGATGCACTGTCTGTCCCGGACTTTCAAGTGTTCTGGCCATCGCCCAGGATCGCTATAGTGGCGAAATTCGATTTCATGTTCGACAAAATCATCAACATTATCATTTGCCTCTCCTAATCCTAAATGTGCTGATAGTTCTACTGTCTCGACCTCATTTGGAGGGTCAGATGATTTGTTTCCAGATCTGATAGTTGCACAACCACGTTCTTCGTCTGCGGGCTGTAAATCTTCACGTGGCAATTCCTGGCGGGATGTTGATGGAAAGGAAACATCTTCAGGTTTAGCAGAGATATTAGTTTTAGGTGCTGTGAGTAAAGGTCATCTGTTGACCACTCACCCCAACGGTTATAAAATTATTAAGATTCTAAAACCTTAATGACGATACCCTGTACATGGTCATAACACATCATAATACTTCGTACATTTCTTAATACCATAACAATACCAGTACAATTATCAATATATCATTATATAACTTATATGTGGGGCACACTGCACATATGTAGGTACTTTGACAATAAATTGAGATATTGTCATAAACTCTAAAACATATATCATTTTGAAGGGCTAGCTCTTAGCTTTATAAAAAACACCAATTTCATCTTGAACAGAAGTCGAGTTATCATTTTTTGAGTGAATTTTTAAGCCTTTTGCATATACATATACTATATATTTTATATACTATATATTTTATATACTATATATTTTATATACTATATATTTTATATACTATATATTTTATATACTATATATTTTATATACTATATATTTTATATAATATATATTTTATATAATATATATTTTATATACTATATATTTTATATACTATATATTTTATATACTATATATTTTATATACTATATATTTTATATACTATATATTTTATATACTATATATTTTATATACTATATATTTTATATACTATATATTTTATATACTATATATTTTATATACTATATATTTTATATACTATATATTTTATATACTATATATTTTATATACTATATATTTTATATACTATATATTTTATATACTATATATTTTATATACTATATATTTTATATACTATATATTTTATATACTATATATTTAATATACTATATATTTAATATACTATATATTTTATATACTATATATTTAATATACTATATTTTATATACTATATATTTTATATACTATATATTTTATATACTATATATTTAATATACTATATATTTTATATACTATATATTTAATATACTATATATTTTATATACTATATATTTAATATACTATATATTTTACTATGCCCCTTGCATATACTATATATGTTACTATACAAAATGATGACCCATTTTTTAAACTTTTCACACGTTTTGCCAATAATTTATTTTTTATTTTAAAGATAATTGCACCTAATTTTCAGAAGATAATCACATTCTTATCTATAACATTATGAACAAGTAACCACATACTTTTTTAATTCTATTTATTATTACTGT
The DNA here is from genome assembly GCA_944989445.1 of Ampullaceana balthica. Classification (NCBI taxonomy): domain Eukaryota; kingdom Metazoa; phylum Mollusca; class Gastropoda; family Lymnaeidae; genus Ampullaceana; species Ampullaceana balthica. The sequence goes on from CALYLW010000721.1 coordinate 300,404, forward strand.
TAACAGTGCTAGAAGTAGCAGTGTAATTCAAAATCAATTTTCATTATTATTGCCAAAGTAAAGTCCTAAATTGTCGTAATCATATTAAAATATAGTTTTTTTCTTTTTGAAGTAACGGTACATTTATTAATATTCTAGATTGAAATTTTAAAAATTTGTAATCATCTTATGTTTAGAGACTGAAAATGATTGCGAATTTCAACGGGAACCCCATGAACACAACGAAGAAAATACGATCGGTGCCTTTTTTTTTCTAACAAAAAAGTATTTATGTCTTATTTACAGCTTAACGGGTCGTAAAAGTGAAGGAAAAAATTCCAATATTTACATACACTCGAATAAGTGAGAGAGTCACCGGAAGACATATATGTGACGTATTTGATGACTAGGTTATATTATTTTTAGAAAACTGTGACGTAAAACACGAAATTCCGAGGAACACCTTTAGCGAACCGTTCATTGTGCAGAAAAGTTTTTCCGTCAATTTTCGCTATGAGCTAATTTTTAAAACTTTTTTGTTATATGTAACTTGAATAATTGCCGAATTATATATCAGCATTATACAAATTAAGCGTGGCTGGTGCCCCCCCCCCTTTCCGTTGGGGCCCCTGAATAAATTCGTGGATTCACCCCCTGGTGGCGGCCCTGACCTCCACGTGACACAAACATTCTGGATTATGGACATACTTTAATAGGGGAGAAAGGGTTTGCTCTGTCCTGTTTATTCTGTTTACCTGTCTTTATGACGTATGTAGGTTGACGTGTCTTTATGACGTCTGTAGGTTGACCTGTCTTTATGGCGTCTGTAGCTTGACCTGTCTTTATGACGTCTGTAGCTTGGCCTGTCTTTATGACGTCTGTGGATTTACCTGTCTTTATGACGTCTGTAGGTTGACCTGTCTTTATGACGTCTGTGGATTTACCTGTCTTTATGACGTCTGTAGGTCGACCTGTCTTTATGACGTCTGTAGGTCGACCTGTCTTTATGACGTCTGTAGGTTGACCTGTCTTTATGACGTCTGTAGGTTGACCTGTCTTTATGACGTCTGTAGGTTGACCTGTCTTTATGACGTCTGTAGGTTGACCTGTCTTTATGACGTCTGTAGGTTGACCTGTCTTTATGACGTCTGTAGGTCGACCTGTCTTTATGACGTCTGTAGTCGACCTGTCTTTGTGACGTCTGTAGGTCGACCTGTCTTTGTGACGTCTGTAGGTCGACCTGTCTTTATGACGTCTGTAGGTCGAACTGTCTTTATGACGTCTGTAGGTTGACCTGTCTTTATGACGTCTGTAGGTTGACCTGTCTTTATGACGTCTGTAGGTTGACCTGTCTTTATGACGTCTGTAGGTTGACCTGTCTTTATGACGTCTGTAGGTCGACCTGTCTTTATGACGTCTGTAGGTTGACCTGTCTTTATGACGTCTGTAGGTTGACCTGTCTTTATGACGTCTGTAGGTTGACCTGTCTTTATGACGTCTGTAGGTTGACCTGTCTTTATGACGTCTGTAGGTTGACCTGTCTTTATGACGTCTGTAGGTCGACCTGTCTTTATGACGTCTGTAGGTTGACCTGTCTTTATGACGTCTGTAGGTTGACCTGTCTTTATGACGTCTGTAGGTTGACCTGTCTTTATGACGTCTGTAGGTTTACCTGTCTTTATGACGTCTGTAGGTTGCCCTGTCTTTATGGCGTCTGTAGGTTGACCTGTCTTTATGACGTCTGTAGGTTGACCTGTCTTTATGACGTCTGTAGGTTGACCTGTCTTTATGACGTCTGTAGGTTGACCTGTCTTCATGGCGTCTCTTGATTGCATCTGGCAAACACTACACGTCTGCTAGCGTCCACAAAAATAATCCTTTCTTAAAACATTCCATCTGATCGCTCAGTGCTCGTCGATATAAACAGGCAAACATTTGTCTTCAAAGATCTACAATCACCTCCGCACAATCGCCTCCGCACAATTGCCTCCGCACAATCGCCTCCGCGCAATCGCCTCCACGCAATCGCCTCCGCACAATCGCCTCCGCACAATCGCCTCCGCACAATCGCCTCTACACAATCAAATCCCCACAATCTCGTCTACCCATGATTTCCTCATATCGGTACAAACAAGTTGTGTTATTAATAAACCCACGCACTGGTTCTTGGCCTTGAAGTGCTAACACGTGTGTGACTCAATAAATGCAATTTGTAAGAATGTTCACCTTTACTTAGCACTCGTATTTAGGTAAACTCTCCTACACTTGCGGAGCGGGGGAAGGAAGGAGTCGGCCACGGCATCATGATCAACTCTTAACTGAAAACATTCACATTATTATACGAAGACCCTGACCATCAAAACATTCACATCTTTATGCGTAGACCCTGGCCATCAAAACATTCACATCTTTATACGTAGACCCTGGCCATCAAAACATTCACATCTTTATAAGTAGACCCTGGCCATCAAAACATTCACATCTTTATACGGAGACCCTGACCATCAAAATTTTCACTCGGGATTTACATTCTCCGATCTCCTTTTGTTACATTTTTTAAATTTTGAGTTGTTTGGACATTCAAGCAAATTTATTGTATTCACAGTTTTTATTTTATTTGTAATTTTAATAGTAATTTTTATTGCTTTTTATGCCATCGGGGTTGTGTACCTGACTTTATATTCCGCGGTTGGGTTTCTGGTTTGGACACAATATCATTATTTCAACTGTTGGTTTTTAAATGGTGTTTGATTTCCCAACCGACAAGGTCCACCATTGCGTTCCAGCTTCCAGGCCATGCTAAGAATGTCTGACAGTCGGCCACGAGTGAGTTGATCCAGATGGCAACATGACGTTTAGAAGTGACTGGTATGTGGCAGGGTTTGTCTGGAAGACGTGCACGCGTAAACCGTTGGAGGCCCCTGTAAGAGCAGGTCTAGCGCGGTCATGTAACGAACGATCACTCCAAGATCCCTTGGGGATGTTTACTTCCCCGCTAAAAGGGGGAGGCAACGCCAAGCGCCAAGCTTACATAAATTCTTATCCCCCTTTGGAGTGCGACATTGCATCTAAAAGTTTCACTTTTACCCCCGCATAAATCTGGCTCAAATTTCGTCAAGCATCTGCGCCAAAGGGCCCGGTGAACTATTCTTCGTTCAGTGAGCCAGGAAGTTCAGAGCAGCTCTCAAACAACAATGATGAAGTACATGTCAGAGAGGAGTTTTTTTTTCAAACCTTTCGGTGGTCAGTATGTTTGTCGTGAGAAATACCTGGACACGAGGTGACGTAACTAAGATGAGCTCATATACAGAGCAAGAAAGACAATCACTTCCACACAATCCTCTCAATACAATCACCTCCTCCCAATCACCTCCTCCCAATCACCTCATCCCAATCACCTCCTCCCAATCACCTCCTCCCAATCACCTCCTCCCAATTACCTCCTCCCAATCACCTCCTCCCAATCACCTCATCCCACTCACCTCATCCCAATCACCTCATCCCAATCACCTCCTCCCAATCACCTCCTCCCAATCACCTCCTCCCAATCACCTCCTCCCAATCACCTCCTCCCAATCACCTCCTCCCAATCACCTCCCTACACCTCCTACTGGCAGCATTCCCTAATGACACCCATCCTTAATGACAGTACTCCTCGCAACAACCGTTGAGCTTTTTGAAATGAGTATAGACACCCCGTCTCTCCTCTCCTGCCTCTTCTTTTCACACATACTCTCACTCTCTCCTAATCCTCCAATGTTCCTCTTCCCCACTCTCTCCTCTCCTCTATATCTATTTCCTCCAACTCGTTCTTTTTCTCCTCTCTCATCCTCCATTCACTCTAAAAACATTTCTCTCTTATCAGACTCCTCACTACACCTCTTTTCACTCTCCTCCCTTTTCTCCACACTCTCTCTCTCTCTCTCTCTCTCTCTCCTCTTCCCCTCCCGCCTGTTCAGTATCCAATAAGAATTAAACGAAAGAAGAGAAAAGTCTTCCACTTCTGACACTAAACATGACAACATTTACTTTCCTCATGACGTAGTCTGCTCTTACTCACGCACAAAAATCCGGTGTAAATAATGTTTTGACACACTTTTTTTTTACCTACGTCAGTTAAACGGTGTTATATCATGTTGTCCCTCAATTTCCCCTCTCTTTCTTTTCTACCGCATTTTTTTTTAGATCGACGCAGAGTGAAACCATGATAACTCCTGTCCAATTTTTTTATTTCCCTTTTTTCACGGGTCGTTTTCTTTTATCATTTCTCGTTTTTAATAAATAACATTATACCGTGTGAGCGTTCTCCGAGGGGTTGATTTAACGCGGTGCCGTGTGTGTGATGGGGGGAGCGGGGGTACAGCTACCTGTTTGATAGCACGCCTCGTGTGGCTGCCGAATCATGTAGTCTGACAGACGATACTACAGGTAGATGAGGTTGAAAATGAATACGAGAGTCTGCTACGTGCTCGCGATGTCTGGTCAAGGGTCTGGTACAATGAGGTCATTTAAATCTCGTTTATTGAATAGGTTAATGTCTGGTCAAGGGTCTGGTACAATGAGGTCATTAAAATCTCGTTTATTGAATAGGTCAATGTCTGGTCAAGGGTCTGGTACAATGAGGTCATTAAAATCTCGTTTATTGAATAGGTTAATGTCTGGTCAAGGGTCTGGTACAATGAGGTCATTAAAATCTCGTTTATTGAATAGGTTAATGTCTGGTCAAGGGTCTGGTACAATGAGGTCATTAAAATCTCGTTTATTGAATAGGTTAATGTCTGGTCAAGGGTCTGGTACAATGAGGTCATTAAAATCTCGTTTATTGAATAGGTTAATGTCTGGTCAAGGGTCTGGTACAATGAGGTCATTAAAATCTCGTTTATTGAATAGGTTAATGTCTGGTCAAGGGTCTGGTACAATGAGGTCATTAAAATCTCGTTTATTGAATAGGTTAATGTCTGGTCAAGGGTCTGGCACAATGAGGTCATTAAAATCTCGTTTATTGAATAGGTTAATGTCTGGTCAAGGGTCTGGCACAATGAAGTCATTAAAATCTCGTTTATTGAATAGGTTAATGTCTGGTCAAGGGTCTGGTACAATGAGGTCATTAAAATCTCGTTTATTGAATAGGTTAATGTCTGGTCAAGGGTCTGGCACAATGAGGTCATTAAAATCTCGTTTATTGAATAGGTTAATGTCTGGTCAAGGGTCTGGCACAATGAGGTCATTAAAATCTCGTTTATTGAATAGGTTAATGTCTGGTCAAGGGTCTGGTACAATGAGGTCATTAAAATCTCGTTTATTGAATAGGTTAATGTCTGGTCAAGGGTCTGGCACAATGAGGTCATTAAAATCTCGTTTATTGAATAGGTTAATGTCTGGTCAAGGGTCTGGCACAATGAGGTCATTAAAATCTCGTTTATTGAATAGGTTAATGTCTGGTCAAGGGTCTGGTACAATGAGGTCATTAAAATCTCGTTTATTGAATAGGTTAATGTCTGGTCAAGGGTCTGGCACAATGAGGTCATTAAAATCTCGTTTATTGAATAGGTTAATGTCTGGTCAAGGGTCTGGCACAATGAGGTCATTAAAATCTCGTTTATTGAATAGGTTAATGTCTGGTCAAGGGTCTGGTACAATGAGGTCATTAAAATCTCGTTTATTGAATAGGTTAATGTCTGGTCAAGGGTCTGGTACAATGAGGTCATTAAAATCTCGTTTATTGAATAGGTTAATGTCTGGTCAAGGGTCTGGCACAATGAGGTCATTAAAATCTCGTTTATTGAATAGGTTAATGTCTGGTCAAGGGTCTGGTACAATGAGGTCATTAAAATCTCGTTTATTAAATACGGTAGGTGTGAAACAAACAAACACAAGTACGTATTTTTTTCCGTATGTTTCCAGTTATATCCGACCCACTTATATCCACCCCCTTATATACACCCCACTTTTATCCACCCCCTTATATACACCCCACTTTTATCCACCCCCTTATATACACCCCAAGTTTATCCACCACAGTTATATCCGACCCACTTTTATCCACCCCCTTAAATACACCACACTTATATCCACCTCACTTTTATCCACCACACTTATATCCACCACACTTATATCCACCACACTTATATCCACCACACTTATATCCACCGCAATATTATCCACTTAAATTTGCGTCGAGAGTAACTTAACTAAAGAGCGCACAATATTTGTCTTTCATGTTTCGTTGTTTCATATTATTTCAAACATTTTTAAATAGGTGCACGTCAAAAAAATTTAGTTTTTTAAGGATTAGAAAATAACATAGTGGCCTATTAGATAATTGATCGAATCATTTGATGACTATATTAAGACTTTAAATGTGAAAAATGAAAACAACACGAAACATCAATGAATGTTGCTGAGAGGTTTGGGTAAATGTTTGCGATTCTTTGTGAATTTAAAAAGTTATAAAATTATGTTACATTTTAAAATTACCCCTACCCCATCTGTCCCCCTTCTCCCGACCATTGTTACATGTGTGTGTTGTCAAGGTCTAATGACCTTATTCTTTCTTATATCCCTATACAACGCATTCACACTCCAGCGACCGGAAGTGACGCACCGGCTCCAGAAAGTGCATCTATTTTCTTGGACCGCCCCTTAAATTCTATAAAAAGCGCGCGCTAGAAATACATACTATCAGTTAATTTGTACGCGTGTCTTTGATGTGCTGACACCAAGGTACAGGACACCAGGTCTTATCGAGAAGAATTAAGTCAATATATTTCCCCGTCAGGTGCACCCTGTTATTGTGTAATCAATAACAAGAAAAGCAATCTTCTTTTTCTTACAGTTTTGTGAAATATTTTACTGGCCGATTTCTTCTTAAAGTAACCTTTTTTATTGTTTATAAGAGGCGGGCTGCATGTGGGAAAGATGGAAATATGTGCATCATTAAAAAAAATTACGGTATATTTTCGAAAAATAATCTATAGCAATTTAAATTTGTACTTTAAAATAATTTCTATTTTAAATTTTAATTCAAACTGAAGATGGACATTTATTGTTATTCTCTAAGGGTGATCTCCCCTCTTGTATTGTCTGTCATTTAATGTCGTCATTAAAACACATCGATGTGTCCCATCCCCCCCCCCGACCACTCTTATTCGCATCTTTCCTCCTCCTCCTCCTCCTCCTCCTCTCTCTCTCTCTCTATCTGTCTGTCTGCCCGCCTGTTTGCCTGCCTGTCTCTCTGTCTAACTCACTGTCTGTGTGTCTGTTTGCATGCATGTCTGTGTATCTGTTTGCCTGCATGTCTGTGTGTCAGTCTGCCTGCCTGCCTGCCTGTCTGTCTGACGGTCCGTCTGTCTGTTTATCTATCTGTCTGTCTCTCTCTGTTTCTCTCTCTCTCTTTCTCTCTCTCTCTCTCTCTCCTCTCTCTGTGTCCGTCTGTCTGTTTTGTTTCCTTCTCTTTCTTCCAGCATCTTCCTTATTAACACCATAAGCCCTACCCCACACACCCCAACACCGTTTCAGTAATGGCGGTGTAAACACGTGGTACAACAAAAGAACAATCAAGGGCCATTACTCTGCAAACATGCTCAACATCTGCTCCTTGTTTTCTGCCCATGTGTTGGTGTGTTTAAACTAACGCACGGATGTGCTGTATTGAAATATCGCATGTGCTACAGTCATCCAAGACTCTCTCAGGTGTATTACAGTATACGAGTACGACTCTTTGGGCCTCCTGTGTCTTGTAGTGCCCCTAGGCCCTCCTGTGTCTTGTAGTGCCCCTAGGCCTTGCTGTGTCTTGAAGTGCTTCCAGGCCCTCCTGTGTCTTGTAGTGCCCCTAGGCCTTGCTGTGTCTTGAAGTGCTACTAGGCCCTCCTGTGTCTTGTAGTGCCCCTAGGCCTTGCTGTGTCTTGTAGTGCCCCTAGGCCCTCCTGTGTCTTGTAGAGCCCCTAGACCCTCCTGTGTCTTGTAGTGCTACTAGGCCCTCATGTGTCTTGTAGTGTCCCTACGCTCTCATGTGTCTTGTAGTTTCCCTAGACCCTGTCTTGTAGCGTCCCTGGGCCCCCCTTTGTCTTGTATTACCCTAGACCCTCCTGTGTCTTGTAGTGCTACTAGGCCCTCCTGTGTCTTGTAGTGCCCCTAGGCCTCCTGTGTCTTGTAGTGCCTCTAGGCCCTCATGTGTTGTAGTGCTCTGTGTTCCCACTGTGTCTTGTAGTGCTCCTAGGCACTTGTGTCTTGTATTACCCTAGGCCCTGCTGTGTCTTGTAGTGCTCCTAGGCCCTCCTGTGTCCTGTAGTGCCCCTAGGCCCTCATGTGTTGTAGTGCTCTGTGTCTCCACTGTGTCTTGTAGTGCTCCTATGCCCTCATGTGTTGTAGTGCTCTGTGTCTCCACTGTGTCTTGTAGTGCTCTGTGTCTCCACTGTGTCTTGTAGTGCTCTGTGTCTCCACTGTGTCTTGTAGAGTATTGTGACACCGCACACTAATCCAAACAGCTGACTTAAATCAAGGATGCTGAACCAATGTTCATTTATAATTTGTTAGTAGAGAAACCTGCACCAGCGTTTAACTGTCAGTTTAATAACATGTCTGGTTGTCTATCCCACAGAGGGGGCGCCAATGTCCTACAAGGAGGACCTGGTCGCTGAAATCCAGCTGATGAAACGTATTGGAAGTCACCCGAACATCGTCTGCCTGATTGGCGCGTGCACCCTGGCCGAACCCATTGCCCTGGTCATGGAGTATGTCCCGTACGGCAATCTACAAAACTTTCTCAAGTAAGTCAATGAAGTTATTGCCCATCTTGATTTCTAAAGTGTTAAAAGTTTGTGGAGTTATCCCCAACTAGTGGCTCTGTATTGGTTTCTCTAACGACCTAGATGCGGCTTTTCGTTAAATACAATATTTAATACTGTTAAAACTAAGAATTATTTGTATAAGTTTAATATATTTTTATTTTAAAATACACGTTATAGATATTACTTTTATAAGGTTGACTTCTCATTAATAAGAAGGCTGATTAGGACATATGCTGGGCAATGTTGAAGGCTGATTAGGACATATGCTGGGCAATGTTCCCTTTAAGCTTTGTTGGTCCGTGTGCAAAGAAAAAAAAATATTGTGCAAAGTTGCACAGGATCTTTATTTTTTTTTGGGCAATATCTTTTAAAAATATTGCTGCGTGGTAGTTCTAAACTGCTGCGCGGCGTCGGTCAGATATCTGCGCAACCGCGCAGCTTAAATGGAACATTGATGCTGGGACTTATGAAAGGACAAAATGTATTAGCAATTGTCGAGTTTATTGTTAGTACTGTAATAATTATTTTAATTCAAATAGTTGAAGATTTGTTGCCTCTGACAACCAGTGCGCTACAACTCATTAATGTTTTGATGACGCCAATAACGGGAAACAGTAATAGACCAAACGGCACTTGAGTTGTGATAAAACTAGAGGAGTACTGGGAAACACTTAAGACTAGAGGAGTTCTGGGAAACACTTAAACCCTTGCATTTTGGCTACAATTTTCAGTAAGGTTATATTTACAATAAAATATGAAAATTATTTGGGTATTTTTCAAAAAGGAATCTTATAGGTAATAAATAAGTTTCGTCCATTAGTTTTTGACTTTGTTGCAAAGTGGTGTCATAAATTCGTCGAAGCAGGACGACAGCGTATGTTATAACAACGTTTTTATTTGACTTAACTTTATAATTATGGTAAGATTCCATATATGAAATACGAAAAAAGTTCAAAATTTATTTTTCATTTTGAATGTAAAAAAAAATTAAAAACCCGTAAAAAACAAGTTTTTGACTACAAGTACAAGTCCTTCATGGTCAGACATAACTAAAAGAATGTTCATTATAATACGCAGCGCAAGACGATCCAAATATACAAAACTAGACGCCCCGCGGCGTAGCATACGCCGCAGACTTGCTCATAGATAGTGCAAGGAAAAAAGGGAGGGGGAGAACGGACACAAACAGTAGCACGAACAAATGGGAACAACGCGGGTGAACGATGGGGGACCACCGAAGCATTTCTGGTAAGTATTTAGGACATCGCCACAATATATAAACAAATATTACAGCCATGAAGCCAAGTTGGAGAGCAACAACTTCGTCCATGAACGAAATATGCGAACAATAGAAACAGACAGGTACCTGGTGAAGGAATTGATGTAACATTGAACAAAGTTTTTTTCCGTGACATGCGAAGCGGTGTTTATGTTTGCTAAGAAAGGGGGGAAAAGAATAGGCATTGACATTTTTAAAAATAAAAAAAACATATGTTGCCACTTGGGCTTGAACCTAAGACCTTCCGCATGTTAGGCGGATGTAATAACCAATATACTACGAAATACATACACACTGTGCAGGAACTTCGAAAGTGAATGTAAAAAACATTGCTGTCTCAAGACATGCCCCACCCCTCCACTACCTTCGCTTGCCAACCGTTAACTGTGTTTAGTTGACCCGAGCGAGGGTCATTCGTCATGCTCGGTTGCACATATTTTTGCTACTTACTTGCCTGGCATGGTCCCATGAAGAGAATTATATACAAAATTGTAGTTATGTGTCATAAAACATATTTCATATAATGCGCACCGATCAGGAATATGTTTATAAAAAGTGTTTTCATTAAAATACGCACCATATTGCGCAACCGGAAAGGTTGTTCAATATAATACGCACCACGGCACTATAGCAAAAAAAGTTAATATGTTACATAGAGATAAATAAAGATAATCTAAAAATGGATTAATTTAATTACGGTACATTCGATTTGTCTGAAATTTTGATACCTCATTTTTATCATCGACACAAGTCTGTCTGCAAAATTTCAGCTCGCTAGTTTACGAGGAAGTGGGTTAAAATCGATCCAAAGTTTTTTCGGCACCGAACGCCTGCCTCAAGCAAGCAAGCAGACACCACGAGTTAATATAAAGGATTTTTTTAAAAATCGAAAACATTTCCATTCAAATCAACCTGATCTTAATCCTAATCAGTGAAACTTTCATGGATGGGATTTTAGCGAAAACTAACACGAGTATACGGAGTGGTGTTACGGCATGCTTTGGTCAAAGGCTTCTTACATTTCAAACATTCCATGTTCCTTTAAGTCAAGCTGCTTTTTTCAATAAAAATTGAAAAATAGTTTTAAAAGATGCAACGAGAGACATAGAACAAATGCATTCAGTCCCTGGGAGAACTTTTGCAACAAACTTCTAGGTAGCTTAAACAAAGATCACCAAGTAGAGTAATGCATAGATATAGACACGGCTTGACTTTAAACGTCAGACCGGCAGGACGGTTCTCAATTTACATAAATTGGGGTGGTAAAACTCATTTTTTAAACTCATAAGGTCATTTACATCAAGGTAAACTCCAATAGTTAACTAGTAGGCCATTGTCAACAAATATATATATGAAAGATTGATAACATTGACTCTTAAATAGTTATATTGTTGTCACAGCCACGGACATGTGATTCAGCTTTTAGGTTGTGTATCAACAAATTAGTCAAACGAATTATGTGAAATCCTGAAACATAACCACAATAAAAGCATCGGAGTTAATATCTTTGGCATTGAAACCTTGAATATTAATTAGACCCTTTTCAACATGATTCTGAGCAGCATCAATACCACTCTGACTTGTATCAATACCACTCTGACTTGTATCAATACCACTCTGACTTGTATCAATACCACTCTGACTTGTATCAATACCACTCTGGTTTGTATCAATACCACTCTGACTTGTATCAATACCACTCTGACTTGTATCAATACCACTCTGACTTGTATCACTACCACTCTGACTTGTATCACTACCACTCTGACTTGTATCAATACCACTCTTACTTGTATCAATACCACTCTGACTTGTATCAATACCACTCTGACTTGTATCAATACCACTCTGACTTGTATCAATACCCCTCTGACTTGTATCCATACCATTCTGACTTGTATCAATACCACTCTGACTTGTATCAATACCACTCTGACTTGTATCCATACCACTCTGACTTGTATCAATACCACTCTGACTTGTATCAATACCACTCTGACTTGTATCCATACCATTCTGACTTGTATCAGTGTGCCAATTGAGATCAAGACCGAAGTGTTGATAGCATGCCTCCTTCATTTCGCTTTTGGCGCTTGTTTCAAAACTGTTACAAATACATTATTCCATAAATTTAACAAATCATGTGACTACCGAGTCAAGCTGTTAAGGGGCTACCGATCGTTGGTCGAACTATGTGTGAGTGTAAGCGTAGTGATCCAAACCACGGTCTGTCAGTTAGACAAGTTGACTGTCTAAACCTCTTGTTGTTCGTTTCCAGAAAATGTCGGATGGACGGAGACTTGAGAAAGCGGACAGACGGTACAAGCGAGATAACCTACACCATGGTCCAAGATAGTGGTGGCATTGAGAATGGAGTTGTAACCCCTGCTGATATGTTGTCTTTCGCACGTCAAGTCGCCATGGCAATGGTAAGTAGCAGTGAGAATATCGGGGCATGCAGCGTTAAGGGGAGAGTAAGGGTAAATAACCAGAGGTATAGGGTAATGAAGTGAAAGTCAATCCCCAGTGGTAGATCATAGGGTATTGAGGTGAAGATCAAATCCCCAGGGGTATAGGGTATTGAGGTGAAGATCAAATCCCCAGGGGTATAGGGTATTGAGGTGAAGATCAAATCCCCAGGGGTATAGGGTATTGAGGTGAAGATCAAATCCCCAGGGGTATAGGGTATTGAGGTGAAGGTCAAATCCTAAGGGGTATAGGGTATTGAGGTGAAGGTCAAATCCCCAAGGGTATAGGGTATTGAGGTGAAGGTCAAATCCCCAGGGGTATAGGGTATTGAGGTGAAGGTAAAATCCCCAGGGGTATACTGTATTGCAGTGTTATACCCATGTCAGAGTTCTGCAAATGGTTTGTTTAATGAGTTTATTGTCCATGTTGGTGAGTCTGTTTCTTTCCCACTCTTACTCTTGGTATCCCATCTATAGAATAACAAAAGTTATCCAACATATTGTAGTGACGTTAGAATTACATGTATACTAAAGACGCTACTTTTTTTTTAAAAATCATGTGTATGTACCTGTGACAGGTGAGGGTATGATCAGTTGTATGTACCTGTGACAGGTGATGGTATGATCAGTTGTATGTACCTATGACAGGTGAGAGTAGAATCATTTATATGTTCCTGTGACAGGTGGGCGTACAATCAGTTGTATGTACCTATGACAGGTGAGAGTAGAATCATTTATATGTACCTGTGACAGGTGAGGGTATGATCAGTTGTATGTACCTGTGACAGGTGATGGTATGATCAGTTGTATGTACCTATGACAGGTGAGAGTAGAATCATTTATATGTTCCTGTGACAGGTGGGAGTACAATCAGTTGTATGTACCTATGACAGGTGAGAGTAGAATATATTTATATGTTCCTGTGACAGGTGGGCGTACAATGAGTTGTATGTACCTGTGACGGGTGAGCGTACAATCAGTTGTATGTACCTGTGACAGGTGAGAGTGCATCCAGCACATACAACTGATTGTGCACTCACCTGTTACAACTTTATCTTACTCTTTCCTTCCGTACATAATTGTAATACTTTCGTTTTCTTTCCTATATAAATACATTTTTGTGTGCTGGAAATGTTTATTTCCTACACCGTTTCCCTCTCTACATTCTGCAGCTGCCAACTAGCGGTTATTTTTTTAGAAAACAAAAGAAACTTTTTTTTTAAAAAACCTTTTCCGAGTTAGTTATCACCCTTAACAACTTTTTCTTTAAAGTTATTATTTTTCTTTCTTTCGTTTCTTTTTCTTTCGTCGGCCAACCAAATGCCTGTCGATGTTTTTTATGCCCTCAGGGATCCGATGCAACAGTTCACTCCCCTTATCTTTGCCAAAGCGCGCAATTTATTTTTCTTTCTGGTTTATTCAGACGATGTAGCGTTGTGATTTAGCTCCTAGCTAAGTAGCCGCAGGGAAAACAGTTGCGTGCTGCTGTAGATCATAGTCGTGTTGACTGTAGATTATAAATTTGTTGTCTGTTGATTATAGTTGTTTAGATTTTTGATTATAGTTGTGTTGACTGTTGATTATAGTTGTGTTGACTGTTGATTATAGTTGTGTTGACTGTTGATTATAGTCGTGTTGACTGTAGATTATAGTCGTGTTGACTGTAGATTATAGTCGTGTTGACTGTTGATTATAGTCGTGTTGACTGTTGATTATAGCGTGGCGATTCATATTGGCCAAAGTTTTTATGTTCATCAACATTGGGGTCGACAGTTCATCCTACTTATATATTTGCTATTGAAGTGTCTTTAACGGTTGTTGATAAATTGTAATGAAATATAACTTACAAAAAGATGTTGATAAGCTGTAAAGTCTCTTATAAATTGACATTGACACGGGGTTAGAGTCACTTGTCTGTAACCTATGACGCTCAAAAAACACTTTGTTCACTTTTATGTCTTCTTTATTAACTTACTTATTGAAGTCAAAGAGTCTAGTTTCGTAGATCACCCTCAAGTCTAGAAGGAAAATAATAACTTTGACCCAAAAACACAAAAATGGTTGCACATCACCGCAATCAACCATACACCACACAAAAGGTTGCACATCACCACAGTCAACCATACAACACTAAAGGTTGCACATCACCGCAATCACCCATATAACACAAAAGGTTGCACATCACTGCAATTAACCAAACAACACAAAAGGTTGCACATCACCGCAATCAACCATACAACACAAAAGGTTGCACATCACCGCAATCAACCATACAACACAAAAGGCTGCACATCACCGCAATCAACCATACACCACACAAAAGATTGCACATCACCGCAATCAGCCATACACCACACAAAAGGTTGCATATCTCCGCAATCAACCATGCAACACTAAAGGTTGCACATCACCGCAATCATCCATACAACACAAAAGGTTGCACATCACTGCAATTAACCATACAAAACAAAAGGTTGCACATCACCGCAATCAACCATACAACACAAAAGGTTGCACATCACCGCAATCAAACATACAACACAAAAGGTTGCACATCACCGCAATCAACCATACAACACACAAAAGGTTGCACATCACCGCAATCAACCATACAACACAAAAGGTTGCACATCACCAC
The DNA here is from genome assembly GCA_944989445.1 of Ampullaceana balthica. Taxonomy (NCBI): domain Eukaryota; kingdom Metazoa; phylum Mollusca; class Gastropoda; family Lymnaeidae; genus Ampullaceana; species Ampullaceana balthica. The sequence continues at coordinate 315,557 of CALYLW010000721.1, forward strand.
AATCAACCATACACCACACAAAAGGTTGCACATCACCGCAATCATCCATACAACACAACAGGTTGCACATCACCGCAATCAACCATACAACACAAAAGGTTGCACATCACCGCAATCAACCATACAACACAAAAGCTTGCACATCTCCGAAATCAACCATACAACACACAAAAGGTTGCACATCACCGCAATCAACCATACACCACACAAAAGGTTGCAAGTCACCGCAATCAACCATACAATACAAAATGTTGCACATCACCGCAATCAACCATACAACACAGAAGGTTGCACATCACCGCAATCAACCATTCAACACACAAAAGGTTGCACATCACCGCAATCAACCATACAACACTAAAGCTTGCACATCACCGCAATCAACCATACACCACACAAAAGGTTGCACATCACCGCAATCAACCATCCTCTCCGGGAAATCTCTGCCTCATCAACAACGCCAACCGGTGCTTCAAAGGCGCCGATGAAAGCAGACGTGTTAGTTTTGGCGCCCATCAACGCCTCGTCCATTTCTTGTTGTCCACTGTACTACGCTGGCTGGTAATGGCCCCGGGACCAGACAGATGTATTGCCTTCTCCAGGTAAAAAGTCGAGCTCTTCGCCCATTTTATTTATTCAGCAGTCCCGTCAGGTGTATCGAAAGGAATTCGCAAAGGTTGCATCCCCTTATGACCTCTGCGTTAAACGGTATGAAAGGTCAACCCAATGACTGTAAGGAGGGGTAAGTGAAGGGTGATAAGCAAACTGTTGGACAGTAGAAGAGGTGGTGGGGGGAGTCTATAAACCGGGAAAAATCCGAGTAACAGTTGGACGAAAGTTAATGTCAGTGGCGTCACTGGGGGGGGGCGTGAAGTGCGGACCGCAACGGGTGACACCCTCACAAGGGGTGGCACCAAAATGTAAAATTTTGTATTTTCCCGTTATTTGTCACTGGCAGATCTGGGGGAGATCTATGTTGTGTGGGGGGGGGGCACCTTGAGCCTGGGTGTCGCCAACCCTAGTGACGCCTTTGAAAATTGTCGACAAGTGCTAATCAGAAAATTAGATATATCCTATTTTGTTTCTCTTCATTAAATAAGTCTTTTTACGAGCATTTCAAACTGATTACAGATTTTTAGGGACTAATCATTTTAGATTATTTATTTTTTTTGGACAATGTTTAGTTTCTGGAAAATGCTTAGTTTATGGACAATGTTTAGTTTCTGGAAACTTTTTAGTTTCTGGAAAATGTTTAGTTTATGCGACTCTCAACTCTATGGGAATAAACAGCTGTTTTACCACACTTAATTCATTACATGAATTGCGCACCTTCCTATATACCGAAATAAAACGGCGAGTAGAGAAATCCTTGTTTCAATGTAGCAGTCTACTTCAGAGTACGCTAAGTGTAATGAGGAAATCAGAACGACAAGAAGGGTGAACCTGTCTACATATAGCGAGAAAACCAGGCCATGGCCATGACAGATGCGCGACTTCCTATAGATTGGGAAAACCACCCGACGATAACCGTGCACCGCAATACACCACCTGTTCCCATTTTTAGCCTTCAGATTGCTCGCTCTTGACTAATGTTCACACCGTTGGCCGGGCACCAAATTTGGCCCCGCAGAGTCATGACTCACACCTACACTTTACCACTGCCACCCGTGCCTCCTAGCGCTTAATCGAGATACCACAGCTCAATAACACTTCAAGTATCATTCCGGGGCAGAGCCGTGTTGGGCCACGAGCATAAACCAACCGGTCAATACTTTGAATACGCCTCTGATGACATGAACGACAAACTCTAGGTGTGTGTTGTTGGTGTTGTTGTTGGTGCCCGTGTTGGTGTTGCTGATGGTGTTGTGGCTGTATCCCAAAAACCAAGAAGTCTATGCCTGGATCACTAGAAGATCATTCAACACATAACATTACCACACTTTTTTCTATCATCATGACAAGTTTATACGGTATCAGCTCGTACACATGTCAGTGCCACTTTGTTTTTCTATAAACCATACAAGACTTCAACTCATTATTCCCGTACTTTGCTATAAATAAACGCGCCCCCCCCCACCCCATTCTTATCCCTTGAACAAATTTGACGGATTGTTGTTTTTTTTTCCCGGTCATTTTCTTTTGAAGCAGTAAGTAAAGGCCAATAACTCTGAAACATTGTTTAATTAATGAGCGCCCCTGTTCCGGGGCTTAAACAGATTTTTGCCAGCCCCCTCCCCTCACACCGTTGTTTCGGTTGTATCCAGTGACACTTGGTTCTCGGCTACCTTCAATGACGTCATTAGCTGCGTAGTTCCGGTACAAATGTGCCACCACTTTTGTTGAGCTCGGGTTGCTCTTTCGTCGAGTCTCACGCGAGGTACTGTGTGTGAAGATGTTTAATAGTGGTTTTAGACTAGACTCGATGTGAACGAAGATTAGTACCGTGGGCATGATTAGAGCTGCCTCGTTGGTCCGGTACAAAGCGCCGCATCTACACATTTCATGTTGGTCTAGAGTGCAACAAAAAGTTACTAATAGCATCAAATTTTTGTCGTTGCATCGACAACGTGATTACCACTAGTAATAAACTGGTCGTCAGAACTTTTCCCCAAACTTTCCCCTTCGGATTCTATCTGTCGTAAGGGAGTTCGGGTACAAGGTGTGGGGTTACTTCAAACAGTAGCATAGACAGCCATCAGTTAGACAGCTCTCAGCTAGACAGCTCTCAGCTAGACAGCTCTCATATAGACAGCTCTCAGCTAGACAGCTCTCATCTAGACCGCTCTCAGCTCTCAGTTGGACAGCTCTCAGCTAGACAGCTCTCAGCTAGACAGCTCTCAGCTAGACAGCTCTCAGCTAGACAGCTCTCATCTAGACAGCTCTCATCTAGACAGCTCTCAGTTAGACAGCTCTCATCTAGACAGCTCTCAGCTGGACAGCTCTCAGCTAGACAGTTCTCAGCTAGACAGCTCTCAGCTAGACAGCTCTCAGCAAGACAGCCCTCATCTAGACAGCACTCATCTAGCCAAGAAGTAGGGATATGTCGACATTAATTTACTTTTACTTGAGCATCAACAAGTTTTTCTGTGTATTGAGAGTAGTTTGTGTCTCCGTGTGTGTGCGTGTGTGTTTGCGTGCGTGTGTGTTTGTGTGTCAATGCCGTGTGCCCACAAGTCATTGATCAGAAATCGGGTTACGTATAATAATCATAAAATTATTGAATGTGTATAAACAGATAATTTCCTCAGTCACCATGTAAATAAAGTCAATAAAATTAGCAGGTATAAATAAGTACAGGAAATGTATTTCCTATAACTTAACAACAAAAAAAACGCACCGTAGTTGTCCAATACAATATTAAGTAGCAAAAAATGACTTAGCAACCCCTATCAACAATATCCCCATTATGGTTTTAGAACCCCTGGCCGCCCTGTGCAGTGACGCGTACAACGACGTGCCTGACAGTTATTTATTCTAGCCATTACAGGGGAACATCACTTTAAAAAGAAGAGGTGGCAACAAACCGGGGAAAAAGGTTAAAACAAACCAAATCGCCAAACGTACACAGTCCAAACAGGCAAAGGAGCTCTCACTGTTTGATTCTGTGGGTTCGTGCAGCTAGCATCTGGCACTGCCGCAGCAATGTAAACAAGGGAAGGGTCCCTGCCACATTGCGTGCGTGCTCACATTTACCTGCCAGCCGTTTCTTGGACTCACCTGTGTTGGCTTCGGCTGTCGGTAATTCGAGACTATCGGTGACCTGTGGCACGAGATCGATTTGTGCGCATTTTTTTTAAATTCTTAGTATGTCACTTTTTTTTTAAACTGAAGAGTGACTTTCATTTCTAAGTTACCTTTTTTTAAAAAAGAGATAAATATGTTATAGTCTTCAAACTTTTCATAGTCGGTAAACTTTTCATAGTCGGTAAACTTTTTATAGTTGGTAAACTTTTATAGTCGGTAAACTTTTAGAGTCGGTAAACTTTTCATAGTCGGTAAACTTTTCATAGTCGGTACAACTTTTCATAGTCTTTAACTTGAGCTTAAAGAAATTTCCAAGGCACGCCCCACCCCCACACACACCAAAAATACAAATTAATTGAAGACATGACAGCGGCGTGCAATATCGAAGGTGGATTGACCTAATGATTGAGGTAGAATTTCCTTCGTGCCTCATGCCAATTAGTGAGCAGTCCGAATCTGACTCTGACAACAATCTTTTGTTATTTGCTTTATCTTCACGGGTCGCTTTCAATCACCAAGTCTGCTGTCTATATCAGTGCTTCTCAAACTTTTTATTATTGCGGACCGGCAGGAATTTTTGTTATTGCCCCTTGGACCGGTTAACTATTTTACCTGTACGGACGTGGTAGCGAAATGTCCTTTCTTGGTAACTTCTGCGAAGCGGCATCGGATGGTCTACGGACCGGCAGCGGTCCGCGGACCACCACTTTGAGAAGCGCTGGTCTAAATGACATACGTGATATGACTAATACAACCTGTGCCACTATTGACGTTATATGAGATTGTTCATTGATTGCTGTACCGATGTGACATACGTGACATGACTAATACAACCTGTGCTACTATTGACATTATATGAGATGGTTCATTGATTGCTGTACCGATGTGACATACGTGACATGACTAATACAACCTGTGCCACTATTGACATTATATAAGATGGTTCATTGATTGCTGTACCGATGTGACGAAGACGTCAGCGGTATCTGTCATTCATCCTTACCCACGAAATACGACGCCACAGACACAATGTCTGATAGCGACTACTACTTGGCCAGAGTCATTGGCCACTATTTTCATTTGTTGGAAAAGGGGGGGGGGTTCAACCCAACAAATCACCCTCTTCAGGCCTACAAGTTCAACTTAAGAGATCTGTTGTACTGAAAGGTATATTCCATTCTGGCACTTGCAGGCCTGGTTCTGACCTAGTTATTAGGAATGTATCACAGAACAAGTGAACATCAAATTACTATTAAAATTAATTTTAAAAATAACCATGCCATTATTAAACAAGCAATGTCTTAAACACTTATCATCCAACAATATAAAAGAGATTATCCATAAAAAATAAAATATTATCCAACAATTTTTAAAATATATATTTATCTAACAATATTTATAACAGTTCCCAACAATATGAAAGAAATTATCAAACCAGATAGAAAAGATTATCCAACAATACATTCCAGTGGAGAGGGCAAAAACAAACAGGCAAACACTAGATGAAACACATTCCAGTGTTTTTAATGGCACGATGTGAGTACGTTTCCAGGCCAGCCGTCTGAGGTCACTGTGACCCAAAACATTCTCACGTATGAGCGATCAAGTTACATTATGCCATCCTTGCAAACTTGTGAAATACTTGATCTGAACCACAAGAATTTGTTACAGAATTAGAAAAGTTTCAACAATAAGGAGATTAAAGATGTAACTATTGAATTGGTATATGAAGGTTATTGTTGAAAGATAACCGAGAAACATGGAGCCTGCAAAATTGCAGCTCGCTAGCTTACGAGGAAGTGGGTTAAAAATCGATCCAAAAGTTTTTTCTGCAAACCATCAAACAACCAATCAAGGTCTCAAACAGACACCACACGTTAATATAAGGGATTTATTCTCATGAAATGATCAATAGTGTGGACTGACTTTAAGACACGTTGCTTAAGAAAAACAAATCGAGTGACGTTTAATGTCCACAATTTGTGGGACTGACACACGTCTAACAAGATGAACTAACATTAATGTAAGGAGACCGATTCCACAGACATCTCCAGAGACGCTTGTTTCGGGAAACAGAAAATAAGACTTATTGTTAAGGTCAATAAAGCAGACTTTCCCAGCAGCTTAACGAATCAAATACTTTCCCAGCAGCTTAACGAATCAAATACTTTCCCAGCAGCTTAACAAATCAAATACTTTCCCAGCAGCTTAACGAATCAAATACTTTCCCAGCAGCTTAACGAATCAAATACTTTCCCAGCAGCTTAACGAATCAAATACTTTCCCAGCAGCTTAACGAATCAAATACTTTCCCAGCAGCTTAACGAATCGAATACTTTCCCAGCAGCTTAACGAATCAAATACTTTCCCAGCAGCTTAACGAATCAAATATTTTTTTAAAAACAAAATTTGACTAAATTTAAATAAAAATTGAAAACTGTTTCCTGAAATTTTCAACAGGAAACCGTTATATGCAAATATTCATATTGTTAAGGGTTTTATTGATATGGTGTAATGGTGTCGTAATTGAGTGTCTGCGTGTCCCTGATAATAAATTAGCCACCTTTAGAAATAACAAAAGTGTATTTCACTTTTCTTAAATAAACTACGCTCTGAAGCTATACGTCAACACCAAGTGTTTGTCTTACAATGTTGTCATACAATGTTGTCTTACAATGTTGTCATACAATGTTGTCATACAATGTTGTCATACAATGTTGTCATACAATGTTGTCATACAATGTCGTCATACAATGTTGTCATACAATGTTGTCATACAATGTTGTCATACAATGTTGTCTTACAATGTTGTCTTACAATGTTGTCTTACAATGTTGTCTTACAATGTTGTCATACAATGTTGTCATACAATGTTGTCATACAATGTTGTCTTACAATGTTGTCATACAATGTTGTCTTACAATGTTGTCTTACAATGTTGTCATACAATGTTGTCTTACAATGTTGTCTTACAATGTTGTCATACAATGTTTTCATACCACCGGTACAGTTGTAATGGATCAAATCTTGTCTGAATATACTCAAACGAGAGCAATGCCCGTGCGATGCTACGGGTAGGCACAATGAAAATAACTTTATTTGGATTTGAGTTTCACATTCCCCTTAATAATGAGTGTAAACGTATCAGGAAATTAGGGTAGTGATAAATCAAACCCCTTCTTTATAAAAATCACGATATGTACGTCTAGAAAATAGAAAGTATGATGAATTTAAATATTTCCCATCAATTTTGGTATTTCTGCTTTAATAACGCACGCTTTTCTCGATATACTTTACCAGAATAACAAAGGTCCTTAACAGTTACAAAAATCTAATGGGCAAGGCTAAATTTCTTTTTCCATAAATCAAAAAATTAAAACAATATCTTTGATTCCTTTGGTTCTAGGGAAAAGCTCTTAAAATCACCCACTCCATTTTATAAGCTAAGTATGAAATTAGTTCAAGACGAATAGGATATTTTTTTAGCATAGTAACAAAGCTATAAATTGGCAGATACTTGTTTCACTTAAATAACGGATTATTTTTCTTTGTATTTATATTCAAGCCTTTTTTCATTGTAGCTTTTTTAGCTTATAAAATGACATATAAGTTAGGGCTTAATATATAACATATATTATGTAGGCATTTGATTTTAAAACAGAATAGTTTTTAAAAAATCAGTCTGTATACAAAATTTTATCAACGTTGTATAATATTGCTCAAATAAAATCAAGTTGTTATGTCACAATATCAGTTGCTGTTAGTGTATTTTTGCCAGAACAGGGGTAGGCACAATTAAAAAATAACTTTATTTTGTTTTGGGTCTCAAATTTCCCTTAAAATTGAATGTAAATGCATCATGAAATTAGGGTAGTGATAAATCAAAACACGTCTTATAAAATTCACGATATGTGTGTCGAGAAAATAGAAAGTATGATGAATTTAAATATTAACCATCAATTTTGGTATTTCTGCTTTAATAACGCATGCTTTTCTCTATATAATATACTCCTACAGAATATGAAAGGTACTTAACAGTTATAAAAATCTAATCGGCAAAGCTCAATTTATTTTCACATGAATAAAAAATAAATTAAAAATAGATTTCCATATGATTCCTTTGGTTCTAGGAAAATGCTCTGAAAAACACCAATTCCCATTGTATAGTTTAAGCATGAAATTATTTTAAGACGAATTAACTATTATTTGAGCCAGATAATATTTATTTGAATATGTATGCTTAGTGGAGGGTGGAAATATGGTTTACGGGTGTATGGTTCTTATTTTCTTTTCAAACGAATATTAACATAAAAACAATGTTGTTTTTTTTTAAATTCCTAGAGATTGATTTTATAATAAATTATGTCAGTTTGAAAGGACTTTCCACTCTTTTCTTCTAGTATTAACAAAGCAATAAGTTGGCAGATACTTGTGCCACTAAAATAAAGGATTACTTTTCGTTGTATTTGTATTTAAGCCTTTTTTCGTTGTAGCATTTTTTAGCTTATAAAATGACATATTTGGTAATGGTCTTAATATATAACATATATTTGTAGGCATTTGATATTAAATCAGAATAATTTAAAAATAATTTTTTCAAGAAAGTGTATACAGCTTAATAGAAAACTGCCATTTAGTAAACAACATGATCTGCCTTTGAAATCAGTCTTTATACAAAAATTTATCCTCGTTGCATAATATTGCTGAAAAAAAATCAAGCTGTTATGTCTAAATATCAGTTGCTGTTAGTGTATTTTTTCGCTTGAGCACGCACTTTCTGAAGCTAGAACCTATATATGAGTCGTAATACCCGCGATATGTCTTTACACTAAATATATGTATACCTTAAAGAACCGTACAGTTTATACCCGAAGTGTGTGCCACGCAGTCATTGTTCTAGAAATGTAACTATTTTTTAAATGAATGTTTTAGTTTTGTAAGCTCTTAAATACCTTTCTTAGCAATGATTTTTTATGGGAAAAGCATATTATTTATGTGAATTTTGATGCTTAAGTAAGGTGTGCTTGGGTTTTATTTGTTTTAAAGAAACATTTTGAATCGCAAGGTCTGGGCTTAAAATTTACCCTGCTGATTTAGTTTAATCTATGCAAAAAGTATAAAAACAGTTGCTAAGCTATAGTGTTTATGTCATCCAGGGTTGGGCGATATTATTGACTCTGACCCACCAATAAATGGTATATTTCAAAAGGTCATAAAGTTGTACTCAATATTAAAATAGCTGTTCCACTTATTAACCACACTCATTGGACCGTGCATATAACTCCTATATATAATCCATTTTCGTCTATAACAGTACCGATTTTTTTTTCATTCCTTCTATTTCCTTGGGGCAGTTTATGGAGCAATCGTTCCAGAAAAAAAAATCGTGTAAACTATTTAAGCACCGAAGGAAAATAAATATCCCACCTAAGAATCATTGATAAATATAACTGACCTAGCATGTTTGACTTAATTTATGCAAAAAGAATATTAACAGTGGCTAAGCTATAGTGTTTGGTATCTGGTTTCACTCATGTGCTTTCTTTCTCTAATGCATTGAATACATTGTTAGTATTTGATTAGTATTTGATTATTTAGAACTAACTTGTTAAATGTCAAATACATTAAGTATTTAAATTAAACATATAAAAGATATAAAGAAAAGTGGTAAAACGATACTGTGTATTCGATAGTAAAGAAAATAATAGAAAATAATAGTATATACATATTGTTAAAATATTGCGCTAAAAAAACAATGACTATGGTTTGTAAACAAAAATGTTAGGTAGATTAACGTTGAACATAAATGTAGACATCTGGAGAAAGACCAAAGCAAATAAATGTTTCGAACGGCTGAATAAAATACATCTCGAAAATACATAAAGGAAACAGTGTAAAGATGTAATTTGCAAACAAATATTAATTCTGTAATTTTTTACAAAAAAATTATATGTATTCTTGTTAGAGGCGCAACATTATCAGACATAAAAATAAACCGTTTCATCACATTTAGTTCACAACGTAAACACACACACACACTCACTTTATTCACACACTTATACACACAAACATAAACACACAAACAGATGGTACCATTAAAAAAATCACATTTCATTGAAATAACCGCGGCTCTTTTTACTTTGTTTCCATTTTACAAATTAATATGAGCTCGAACTATTACGTCAAGTCACAATATTTTATAGCGAGAAACGCCGTCTTGTTAATCTCGACACCAAAATGTTTATTATTTAATTTTCAATAATTTATTTTATTTTCGGGAGTTACCCCGCATAGCGAGCACCCACGCACACACACGGCTTCGGACGCGCTTAGGCGCAATATATATAGGGATAACGGGACTTGTTATGTACAATGAACTTCAATACGACCATTCAAGCAGAAGCTCAACTGTGAGAGACACATTTTTGACTTATTAAATTAGACCATGATGGCCCTCGAGTTAGCCTTGAGCCGGATGTTTATTCAATTCCCGTTTCCTTGTTTTGTGTACCTCATTTTAACACCGATACGTTTTGTTCATTTAGTAATTATTTATTTAACCGCAACAGTTCCATTACCATCGTGTCGCTTGTCAGACAAAACAATCATTGAAAGAATTATTTAGATATGTTTATTTTTAAATAAAACGTCCACTGTGTATCCTGTATGGTATCGTATTACGTGTAGCTTAAACTGAAATACATTTTAAACTTTAACAAAACTCCTCAAGGGGCAGTCCATAAAGTACGTCACGCTCGAGGAGGGGGGGGGGAAGGGGGTGTAAGAAATTGTGACAGGGGGAGGGGGTCTGGATATGCGTGACGTCACGGTGTTTTTTAAAATTAAATTTTAATTATTTTGTTAATAAAAAAACTTTTTTTTTCGAAAATGTGACGTACTTTGGGGGGGGGGTTCTGAGATTTTTCAAAGTTTGTGACAGGGGTGGGGGTGGTAAAATGGTCAAAAATAGCGTGAGGTACTTTATTGACGGCCCCCAAGCTGCCAAGCTTTCTTTTAAATAACGCAATACATAATATGGCACGTAAAACCGGGCATTCTAATTATGTAAACACTTTTTTGACAGTGAATAAAAAAGAAAAAGGATTTCTAGAATATAGGATTTCATTCTGCTAAAATCTGGAAAGATCATTAATTTTCAGATTTCTGTTGCCCTTCTTTCTTTTGTTTAGTCCATTATAATACTTTTGTCCAAATTTTAATAACACATTCATTAATTCAGTTCGATGAATGCACAGTTATGATCTGTTGCTTGAATGCATTTGGGATTGTTGTTCCTCTAGTGCAGGGGTCTCCAAACTACGGCCCGTGGGCCAGGTGCGGCCCGCGAGGCCCTCTCATTCGGCCCCGGGAGACCTTTTAATCTAAAAAAAAGATACTATTTTTACCTCTAGCTTACTACAAAACTGTGTGTAGTCGGCCCCCAAACTACTGTTTGACAGTTAATGCGGCCCTCCATCAGAACAGTTTGGAGACCCCTGCCCTAGTGTAACCCAAATGTGCATCACTGTGTTCAATCAAACCACGTATTCTCCAAGCTCTCATACTCCATCTAACCTGGTATATTTCTCAGTGTTCTTAGAACCGCCGTTTAACACAAGATTAACTGATGCAAAGTAGAAATTCATTCCCAATTATCCACTGGCACTGCAGATAGCGACTTTGACAAGATAAAGTCACGAATTATCTGCGTCTTTACTTACGACACCTCTTCAGGGGGACTAACTCCAGAAGCGATCATTAACTGGAAGATAAACAAAAGGAAACAGTTCAGTCCCCTATCGTATGACGTATACTTATGAGCCTGCTGCCACCGAAGCTTATTGCCAGGCTGGAAATCATGGGCAGATAACTCCGTCCACTGAACTCTGGGAACAAGAAATGTTTTTCGCGTCTGCACCATTTCCCGCCTTTCAGGGTTGTTAATTTAAAGTCTGCGATTCTTAAACCCGGTAATGTTTGGGTTTTCTTTTTTTTCCCCTTCTTTTTTCAATGTGGTTTAAAAATGAAATGCATTGTATTATTATATAGGTCACAACATGATACTTCCAAATATTTGGTAATAAACTTAATGGTCGGATATTTTCTTTTTATTCTTTCCTGTTCACTTCTGTTTATGTCGTTATGAAATTATTAATGAAAGCGACCCGCCTAGTCATGGGGTGGTGGGGTTTGAAGCGATTGGTGTAAGTTAAGAACATTACGTTTGGACCAGGGTGCCTTACCTGTCTGAGATCTGGGGTCCAACAGCGTGTTGCTATTAGCCTTGTGTTACACACTGTTACACGTTACAGTAAAGCTTAGAAAACACAGCTTTAAAAAGTCGTTCGTTCAGTTCTTGAACTCCGTCAATTTTATTTTTTTTTAGAGGCAACGTTTTAAATATGATTTCTATCTCATATTCTGGCCTGCACGATGTCACGGACCATATTTGATGTTGTTGCTCAACTGTTTTTCTATCTGAAGTTCATTTTGTCCGTAAGGCTGGGGGTCAGAAAATAGGTTTTCCCTCCCACTACCAACCCACCATACGCCCATGCAAGGGATCGGACAATCAGAGTTGTTAGGGTTCTTCATTCTAGAATTATAAAACCCCGGACTGACCAATCACAATGATGTAGTCGCACAGGTCGGCATGAATAACCAGAAATATCTTACTTTAAATAGTGCTGCCAAGATCCTGAGATTCAGTTAGATAACTGTTCTGAATACTTGACAAACTAAATATCAATATACATAATTTGCAATCTCTGTCACGTCTGTCACGTCTGTCTGTCCGTGACGCTACTAATTTTAGAAAGCAGCGCACCAAATTACTGCACCAAAAATAACACTTTTCGAACGTTCCGCATAAAATTGTTCAATATGATAATAAATGAATCAAATAAAAATAAATAAAAGTTCTGTATTACATTATTTATTATTCTGATGTGTATTTTTTTCAAAATTAATAGATTTCAGCTGAAATGTATTCATTTTGAAAACTTCCGTCATTTTTGACGGGTAATACACTAGTATCATTTAAACTGAAACTCCTCCTTTTATTCCAGTGATACGATTCGCGAGACAAACGTCATGATCTCATTTAAAATTGTATTTAATCCCTGAGTGTTGATAATTTACTGTAAACATTTTATAATTTACTGTAAACATTTTCATTTCTAAGTTGTAATGATACCTTTATTTTATTGCGTTCTGTTTTATGTAAATTTATTCAATTATCAAGTGAAAACAAAGGAATTCAAACTGACATACACTTACACACAAAAACACAATCACACAGACACACACAAACTGACTCGGAAACACACACATAATCACCAAAAGTAAACATCTGGGTATCAAGACTTTGACAAACGTGTTCAAAGTCTTCACGCACTAACGACGAAATCAAGATTTTAGTATTTTTTAAAAACTCTTTCGCGTCAATCCGGAGAATGAATCTTTGGCATGGCGCAAAACTCTCGTCTGCTGGTTGTGTGAACGTTCAGATCTGCTCATGATACCCAGGTGCGCTGATTGGTGGTCGTGATAACTGGCCAGATAGTCCCCGGCCTCTTAGAGCGGCCATTATCTTTGGTTCATATCGTGTAAATCCATTAATGAAAGTCGGTACGAAGCAGTTCTCGTTTTTCTAAGTCTCTTTGTCCAGAAATCTCACGTTAGATGGCAGTTGTTTGTTCACTTCTTGAACTCCGACAACTTTTCTCAGAGGCAACGTTTTAAATATACTTTCTATCTCATAGTCTGGCCTGCACCATGTCATGGACCATGTTTGATGTTTTCACTCTACTGTTTCACTATTAGAAGTTCATGTTGCCCGTTGGTGGCATTTAGTTTGGTCACCTCAAAACTCCAAATTTACAAAATCATTCTTCATACAACACCAGGATTTCCTGTAGTCGTTCATATTCAATCTGCGTTAGTGAGATGAGTACCTTTTTAAAAGAGATTTAGATTTATCTTTGAATACATTCATCAGCGAAGAATTTGTGTTTCTCCAATTCAAGATACCGAACAATGGGACCAATGGGACCAGCTATATATACATACTAGGGGCAAGTACCCGGCTTCGCCAGGGTTTAACAACAACAGCAACAACAAAAACAACAACAGCAACAACGACAAAAACAACAACAGAAACAGCAACAGCAACAAAACAACAAAAACAAAACAACAACAAAAAACAACAAAATCAACAACTACAACAACAACAGCAACAACAACAAAGCAACAACAACAAAACAACAACTACAACAGCAACAACAACAAAGCAACAACAACATGAAGGACATTGACGTCGCAGGGCAAGGGATGTGGACAACAACAACAACAGCAAAAACAACACAAAAGCAACAACAGCAACAACAACAAAAACAACACAAAATCAACAACAGCAACAACAACAGCAACAACAACAAAAACAACAACAGCAACAACAACAAAAACAAAACAACAACAAAAACATCAACAACAAAACAATAACAAAGCAACAACAAAACAACAACAAAACAACAACTACAACAACAACAGCAACAACAACAAAGCAACAACAACAAAACAACAACTACAACAACAAAAGCAACAACAACAAAGCAACAACAACAACAAAAAATATTTTATGGCGATAATCGCCTTCTTGTTAATCTCGACACCAAAATGTTTATTAATTTGCGTCATTATTTTACGTCTTAATTTTCAATAATTTTTATTTTATATAGCTCATATAGGGAAAAACTACATTTTGGGCCCCCGGGCCCCAGTATCTTATATATATGGAACGAAACCTGTTTAATAACCTTTCCGGTATAATTTTGTGTACGTGTACCAAATTTCACGTTATTTGGTTGTCTGGATCTTGAGTTATTAGGGAACAGACAGACAACAAATGCGGCTTATATATATAGAGATACATATTTTAAAAGTTTACAAGCACTCCCAATAATTAACTCAATTATTTCCCCTGTTCCAGGAATACTTGGCAGACAAGAAGTACGTCCATCGTGACCTAGCAGCCAGGAATGTCCTCATTGACTACAACAAAGTGGTCAAGGTCTGTGACTTCGGTCTGTCCAGGGATATATTCAACGACAACCACTACAAGAAACTGACCAATGGAAAGCTACCTCTTAAGTGGATGGCGATTGAGTCATTGAGGGACCGAATATTTACTACACAATCTGATGTCTGGTCGTTTGGTATATTGTTGTGGGAGATCGTTACAATGGGTAAGTGTAAGAATGTGACAGTGGGTAAGTGTAAGAATGTGACAGTGGGTAAGTGTAACAATTTGACAGTGGGTACGTGTAAGAAGTTATATTTGTTTAACTATAATTACTATAACATATCTTTATCTCGTCATCTATTCATTTTGTATTGAATAGAAGATATCAAAGAAATGCAAATTAGTTGATGTGTTTTGGTTTAACCTATCATCGGTGTTTTGGTTTAACCTATCATCGGTGTTTTGTTTAACCTATCATCGGTGTTTTGGTTTAACCTATCATCGGTGTTTTGGTTTAAACCATCTTCGGTGTTTTGGTTGAACCTATCATCAGTGTTTTGGTTTAACCTATCATGTGTGTTTTGGTTAAACCTATCATGTGTGTTTTGGTTTAACCTATCATGTGTGTTTTGGTTTAACCTATCATGTGTGTTTTGGTTTAACCTATCATGTGTGTTTTGGTTTAAACTATCCTGTGTGTATGACAGGTGCCTCGCCTTATCCCAACGTGGCACTAGCTGACCTCTACTACGTCCTGTCCACTGGCTACAGAATGGACCGACCGTCCAACTGCTCCGATGAACTGTAAGTAAATTAGAGACCACTTTACTTGGTTTTATTTGGAAGGAAACTATAAGATACGTCGCAATACACAATTTTATTTCTCTTAACTATTTCTATTTTATGAATTACAATTGTAATTAAAATCTATTAACTTTTTCTTTAAGAGAAGGGAGGAAACCGTTTTAAAAATAAAATTTAATAAACATATTTAAGAGTAATCTCTCTTTTACTGCTGTAAATTCCCAGCAATTTTAATTTTACATTGGGATAGTCTGATGATTTATTTTGCTTGGATTTTTTTTGTTTGAATACTAATAATTTCAAGGGATTCGGTCACGTTAGCCGTGTCACAAGTAATTCTCAACTGTGGCTAGAAGATAACAGTGTAATTTATAAACATTCTTGAGGATTTAAAAAAAATAGTTTCACAAATTTACGTTTTCGTAAAATAAACTTACCTGTCCGCTCACCTGTTTGCAAACACCGCCATATTTATTTACCTGTTCCGTGTCTTGTTTCAAGTCGAATCCAATTAGTCATCAAGTAAGCCTAATATTTTTTATTATAAATTCAGCGATCAGTTGTAATTATGAAGATATTTCGTTTATGGCTTCACAGCCTAATGAGATGAATTTAATATTGACACTGTTGTTATTACATATGTACGCTGCCTCATGAAACTCGTGAATAGCCTCGTGTGGGAACACAGGAATATATCTGACATCTACCTGGCACATTATTACATTTACCTGGCACATTATTACATCTACCTGGCACATGATTACATCTACCTGACAGATGATTACATCTACCTGGCAGTTGATTACATCTACCTGGCAGATGATTGCATCTACCTGGCAGATGATTACATCAACCTGGCAGATGATTGCATCTACCTGGCAGATGATTGCATCTACCTGGCAGATGATTGCATCTACCTGGCAGATGATTGCATCTACCTGGCAGATGATTACATCTAACTGGCAGATTATTACATATACCTGGCAGATTATTTTACCCCAACTCAGAGACGGAAAAATGGGGGGGGGGTGGTGCTGGGGGCGGCTTTGTTTGTTTTTACATGTATTTTAGATTGTTTTGATTTTATAGTTTTAATTTAATTGTATTTAAGAATGCCTTCAAAATAAAATAACGTTAAACCAAAGCATGAATTAAAAATAAACAATATAATAGCCCAAG
This sequence comes from Ampullaceana balthica, assembly GCA_944989445.1. NCBI lineage: Eukaryota > Metazoa > Mollusca > Gastropoda > Lymnaeidae > Ampullaceana > Ampullaceana balthica. The sequence continues at coordinate 332,307 of CALYLW010000721.1, forward strand.
TCACAGGTTGGAAGGGAGGATCCGTAGCGCTATGACGTCATTTTTTAGCTTATATTTAAGTATATATACAAGTCGCGCATCAGGAGGTGTGCAAAATTCTAAAAGATTCTAAAAAAAAATAATTTTTAAAAAATTATATGACGTCATAGTTTTAGCTTATATTTTATTTTTGGATAAGATAGCGATGTAAAAAGAGGATTTGAGGATTTATAATGTAAAATACTGTGTGTACATTTCAGAAAGTTTAATATTTCGTATTTATCAAACAAGGATAAGTTACTTGGGCTTTTTAATCCCCCCAAAAAAGTGGGCGCTGTAGGCGCCCTACAGCCCCTATTGATTTAATATTAGATGACTAGAACGTTAAATCAATGAGAACCCTGAGCTTGTTTCTCTGCAAAGAGTCTATGGGGGTTGGGTACCACTGGTCTAAGATGGGTTTTTTTTTAACGAAGATTGCTGCGTTTACTTTACGGATACAAAAACAGTTTACAGCATGCACCACTTATAAATTGACAAGATTCTTGTTACAACTCACTCCTTTATGTGTATAATTTGATCTATTTCTTCTATATATGTATTTCTCTCTCTCTTTCTCTCAGTTACGCCATCATGAGGTCATGTTGGGAAGATGAGCCCACAGACCGACCAAACTTCACCCAACTTCGCTTCATGCTAGAGGACCTGCTGACAGAGGTCCGCAACTACTTGGTCCTGGAGGACATCGATGTCCCACTCACCAACAGTGACAACAGCAGTTCACCCACACCCTCCGCCTCTGACAACGACGCCTCTGCCGCTGCCATTGAAGGGGCCACGGCCGGGCCAAGGTCGTACCCTATGACCTCCGCCACTCAATCAACTTCCGCTACCAACCCGTCCACGCCGGTGAAGTTGTTGAAAAAAGCGTCACCGCGGCGAGACAACATGCGCATCAACGTGTGCATACATCAGAAGTCCACGGACCGGCTGATAAGACCCAGTGAAAGTGATTCTAGTCCATCATCATGCTAGCTGGGCGTGTCCGTACACCTGTCAGCTGGGCGTGTCTTTACACCTGTCACAAACAATGATTTGAGGTGACATGTCTTAACTTTGTTGTGGACGGCTATGGAACTGTTTTCGGAATTGATCAAAATATTCCAAAGTTTGGATTAGACGTTAAAAAATTCTTGATTTTTCGCAACCCACTTTGGTCGATCACTATAAGCCTATTTTGTCGCGTCTTCAATCTATCTCACTATATCAGTGCATCAATAATATAAAAATGAACAATAATCCAAGACACAGATATAAACATTGTGACTTGACAATAATTGCTTTGTGAACGGGTTTATCACTTTTGTTTACTTGTCAATTGGAGGTCGTCATCTATTATTAGCATCCAGTCACCATGAAAGTTTTTCACACTCCTCACTTCAGAAAACATGGCACCAATTACTGCTACATAGTCAGGTATCACAATGTGATGGGGGATCACAATGTATAGCTGGCTACATCTGAGGCTCATAAAATCCACATTGAAATATTCCGTTTGTTTTGCAATACTTTGCTGAATCCATTGGTGAACGCTGTAATAGTTGACGCTTTAGATATTTTGATCTAGAAAACCTTCTGCGTTAATTTATTGACCGTCTCCATTGATAGAAGTTGTTTAAACTGTTTTTGTTTAAATTTTGTGATAGTCTCCGTGGCTACATGGACAGCCTCACAAAACCTGGCCACTTCTTGCACATCTTGTTCAAACCATGGTGGGAAATATTTGAAAAATCTTACAGACTAGCGTTTATTTCGCTCAACCTAATTCAGTACATCTTTACATCGGAGTTCTAAAATTGCGTTCACATTTTTAGCATTTGATTTCTAAACCACCATTTATTTCTTCTGGCTCTCATAGTTTTGAAATATGTTGCGTCAGTTTGTCTGGTCTACGACATGCAGGAATATTCACTCTGTGATCATTTACTGGCTTTTGAAGTAAAACTTAGAATTCTGAATGGCACAATGAAGTTTCATTTGGAATTGGAACATTTGATCTGACAGACTTGGAACTTGTATCTAGCTGAAAGTTGAAGATTTCTTCTTCGATATATTGAGGAGTTGTTTTGATTCCTAGTATCTACACAACAGAATATATTCCAATGTTACGGTACATTCGCCATCTCGGGTTGGAGGCTAGGGGGAGGGAGTTCTTAAACGTTACAAAAGAGTGAACATTCAAAACTTCTTCTGGAGAGATCATTATCCCACGGAACAAAATAAAACTATTTTTGATGACATCACATCGTGTAACTACTGTGTGTATCTGTACATAGAAGCATCCAAATATATTCAACATTGTAAACATTGTCATAAAAAGTGAATATTTGGTTTTCACTACTGCAAGTTTGTAAACAGAGCGATGTCAGCTGCGTAACGATGTCTTTTAGGTCAAAGGTTGTGACTAACTTCTAATGTTTTCAAATCTTATTTCTTACGCGCCTTTTAAAAAACAAAAAAAAGTTTCAGTAAACGCGATTCTTTGCTCTGAACAAACCGGTATATTCATTGGAAAACTGTATGTAAGTGAAGCTGCTATTGCTCTTGGTTTGTTACCGAGAAACGCATTTTTTAAAATATTTATTTCAATCCTTCGCTAGTCAATCAATTTCACTTTGGATTAAAAAAATATATTTCTGAAAGATAAAATTCTATTTTTAAAATCTCGATTTTCTTGTAATTTTACATCAAATCACTAATGACCAAGGTCTCAGGGCAAGGTTTCAGAACTGTAATATAGTGAAGACATGTACATTTATTTCTGTAAACTATTTTCACTGATCAAAATGGCAGAACAGCTGTTACCTCTTCGTCTTCCTAACCACGGTGAAAACAAAAACAAGGAAGTGAAATGAAGATTTGATTTTTTAAAAGTCACGTGATCGACTACTCAAACTTACACAAACTCTCGTTGTTTAAATACCTCATTATTTATAACAGATAATAGAAAACATCACCAAGAACCACAACTTATTTATTTTAAGAAATATTTTCACGGTTTTCTGTGTAGTTTACTAACATCGTAAAATTTGTAACTTTAGTTTTACTTGTAACTAAGTTGTTGTTTTTTTTTAATTCTTATAACTACACCTCATAAAGTATCCCTGGCTAGTGGTCAGATGTTCATTTGTTCAAGCTTGTAGCTAACTTCTTCAGTCCGTTAACAGCCAACTCAGCTTAGTATTGATCCAGGATAAAACCTCTGATTTCTTTGACCTTTGAACTTTTCACACGTCATAGCTAAGGCAGTTTAACCTGTGCCTATCACTGTAGGTCCTGTGCCTATCACTGTATGTCCTGTGCCTATCACTGTAGGTCCTATGCCTATCACTGTAGGTCCTATGCCTATCACTGTAGGTCCTATGCCTATCACCGTAGGTCCTGTGCCTATCACTGTAGGTCCTATGCCTATCACTGTATGTCCTATGCCTATCACTGTAGGTCATGTTCCTATCACTGTAGACTCTTTCACAGTTGGGGGATTGTGAAGGATCTTACACGCACATTAGTTCACATCAGGTACACGGTCAGTATCCCACAGGCTGCACTGAGGTCAAACTGACAAAGGCAGTAGAAAAGTTTGTGTTAAAACAAATCTGATCTAGATTTGATCTAATTTAATACGTTGACAAAAGCTAAAGTGACAGTTTAACTTTGACTGAATTTGATCGAAAATACTACCTTAGCCTCTAAACCCAAACGTTCTAGTTGTCATAGATCAAAAGATCCCATTATTGCTTTGGCTCGGTCTTAGAACTGACATTTGTTCATCTTCTGTGTATGCTGATATTAAGTTTTCACTTATGCAAACTTATCATAGACTGATACAGTTTCCAGCTAATACAAACTTATCATAGACTGATACAGTTTCCAGCTAATACAAACTTATCATAGACTGATACAGTTTCCAGCTAATACAAACTTATCATAGACTAATACAGTTTCCAGCTAATACAAACTTTGTGGAAAATTCTAGTCTTGAAAACAAAGTCTCGACCACAGTCAGGTATCCAGGTAAACCATCTATTCCTTGGCAACCCTTGAAATCTCCACTCCGTCTAGCACCACTGTCATGGCGAGTGACTACATAGCCACGCCTTTTAACAAACATTTAGACATTTCAAGTCTATGAGAGTTTCAAATTACGTTGAAGCTCTGTAAATATGTACATTCACGCTTATAACATGAAAAAACCAAACAAAGAAAATGGCGTTGTTTCTTTATCATTCTGAAAAGAAATTGACCATTTTTTTATTGTCCTGTTTTTTTATCACCAGAGACTACGGATAATTTTTACCGCGAAAATTCAACTGTTGAAATAAACATAAGCTCCTCTTAAGCTGATTGGTGTAGTCGAACTTTGTCTTGACCTTTTTAAAGATTGGCCAGAATTGTTTTTGTAAAAAAACATTAAAAATGTATTTGAGAACTATTGTTACTATGTTAAAACGTTTTTATATAAGTTAATTGGGGTATTAACTACTAAATAATGTGATCCGCATGTAACGCGATGTCCATTCATTTTACCTTGTCATGTGACGCGATGTCCATTCATTTTACCTTGTCATGTGACGCGATGTCCATTCATTTTACCTTGTCATGTGACGCGATGTCCATTCATTTTACCTTGTCATGTGACGCGATGTCCATTCATTTTACCTTGTCATGTGACGCGATGTCCATTCATTTTACCTTGTCATGTGACGCGATGTCCATTCATTTTACCTTGTTATGTATCTCAGATGTTGAATTGTTTTTTTTTAATTTTTTATTAATGCATTAGAGTCCTGATTGGATTACAGTGTATGGTTATTCCGTGTGAGGTAACCAAATTTTACATCAACAATTCATCTCGCAGTAATTACCTCTCCTGCTTCTTGGCTCAATATTGTCACAGTCTTGTAAATCAAATCTTACTTAACACCCTTGCCCCGAAAACAATGAATAATTCAGATTATATGTACACCCCCCCCCCACAGTTATCACACACCTTCAGATTACCCTAGTTCTTAATCCTGAAATAATAGGCTTCCTCCTAAAGTGGCATGCATCATGCACTTACCTGTCCCTGTGCATCATGCACTTACCTGCCTGCCCATGTGCACCGTGTACTTAACTGCCCCTGTGCATCATGCACTTACCTGCCCCTGTGCATCATGCACTTACCTGCCCCTGTGCATCATGCACTTACCTGCCTGCCCATGTGCACCGTGTACTTAACTGCCCCTGTACAACGTGTAATTATCTGCCCGTGTGCATCATGCACTAACCGGCCCCTGTGCATCGTGTACTTAAAGGCTCCTGTGCATTATGCACTTATCTGCCCCCATGCAACATAATTATACTTGTGTGCCCCATATCTTTATGTGCCCCAATTGATCTCAAAGCTTACCTCAGTTGTGTAACTTGGTGTTCATTGTTAATGTTAACAATTATATCCAACCAACCCGCCCAATAGAACGTTCGCAATGCAAAACTGTTTCCCCGCTGAAGTAAATCTTTACACTGACCTACTTGTCTAGTTACTTTCTACACTGGCCTACTTGTTTAACTACTTTCTACACTGAACTACTTGTCTAACTACTTTCTATACTGGCCTACTTGTTTAACTACTTTCTATGAAAGTAGAAAGTAGTTAGACAAGTAGGTCAGTGTAGTAAGTAGTTAAACAAGTAGTACTACTTTCTACACTGGCCTACTTGTCTAGTTACTTTCTACACTGGCCTACTTGTCTAGTTACTTTCTACACTGGCCTACTTGTCTAGTTACTTTCTACACTGGCCTACTTGTCTAGTTACTTTCTGCACTGGCCTACTTGTCTAGTTACTTTCTACACTGGCCTACTTGTCTAGTTACTTTCTACACTGGCCTACTTGTCTAGTTACTTTCTACACTGGCCTACTTGTTTAACTACTTTCTACACTGGCCTACTTGTCTAACTACTTTGCTCACTGTGGAAACTTGATGTTACGCCCTGATTACTTTAACTCCTGCTTTTAAGAAAAGAAGAAACAAACATTGACTTATTTTAGTTGATATCAAATCAAATTTCACAAGGCTCATCAAGGTCATTATAATTATACTTTAGGTTATTATGATGTAGTTATACTTTAGGTTATTATGATGTAGTTATACTTTAGGTTATTATGATGTAGTTATACTTTAGGTTATTATGATGTAGTTATACTTTAGGTTATTATGATGTAGTTATACTTTAGGTTATTATGATGTAGTTATACTTTAGGTTATTATGATGTAGTTATACTTTAGGTTATTATGATGTAGTTATACTTTAGGTTATTATCATGTAGTTGCATTTTTTATTACTTTAATATCCCCCCTCCCTCCCCCCCCCCACACTCACACTCCCAGACAGATATGAAAATGTCTATAATAAGACTGGAAAGATATAAACTCCATGTGAGCCATCATCAAAAGTCTTAAGGACACTATTGCGTATAAAAAAGTCATATTTTAACATGAATTTTGTTAGTAAATATCTTCTTAAAGCATACCTCATCACGTGTCCTTTATTCCTTCCTCATCAAATAGTGGGGTTTTTTAATTACTAATTCTTTTTTAATTTAATATTATATTAATTATGTAATTAAAGTTTCTGTTAATTATGTTTCGTTTAAAGCTTGTAATATTAATATTTATTTCCTCCCATACTAATAATATGGCCATTTGTAGACTTTTTTTTTAAAGTTAGGTTTTGACCTTTTAAAAATATGTTTTTTTAATGTCTGAAGATTGTGATGAACAACATTTGTGTCCTTGACTCAATTATAAATTCATGAACAATAATCATGTCAGTGACATCTATTCTTCTGGACTTTTCTTGATGAAGATTATACACAAAGGGACAGAACCAATGGGTTCAGACATAAACATGAGAATTTTTATTCCGTCGCATTGGGTCAGAGATTTCATAAAGCCAAGCTTGAGAGTTTCTGTCAAAGTTTGTTACTTAATCTTCATGTTGTCGATAGGTTAATAGCGTCACTGGATGGGTGGCGTCAATGGGTGGGTGATGTCATTGGATCGATGGCGTCATTGGTGGATGGCATCATAGGTGGATGGCGTCATTGGTGGATGGCGTCATTGAATCGATGGCGTCATTGGTGGATGGCGTCATTGAATCGATGGCGTCATTGGTGGATGACGTCATTGGGCAGATTGCGTCATTTGGGCTCCTGACTCGACCCAGACAGTGAGTAACATTTCCCTAAAATGACCAGCAGAAGATTATCTATCTGTAGCCATGACAAGATAAAACCGGTTATTAGCTTAAATATGTTTGTTTATGAATGCACTGTTTTATTTGTGTCATTCGAATGATGTGAAAATGCCGTTTTATTGTGAGCTCATTCACCTCTATTACATTGTTACTTAAAACTCAGATATTGTTTCCTCGACTTCCCAGCAATAAAGTTTTTAAGGCTCCCTATGGGGGAAGGGGTCCAGTGGGTTTGGCTTTGTTGTTGTTGTTTTTTAACACAAGAACTATTTATAGAGGTTTTTTGAGTTCGAGCCGCTGAGCTCGGACATTGAGTGGCCATCAACAGAGCTGACACGATCGAAGTGCGTCGTGTTTGTTTCATCTTACAACATTTTTTTTATTTCTTATGTTTTAAAATACGTGTTTTTAGCATTGAAGCTTCATGATAAATTATTAAACAATTGAGAATAAATCTTGATTTTGTTGTTTTAACGTGCGTTAATTTTATTGACTTTTGAATCAGTGCCTATTTTCTGTTGTTGTTTTTTTAATGTTTGAAAATTTTTAATAAAGATTGCCTTTTAAAATTATAAATGGGCAGACGGTGGAGAATTTAAAAACTTTGTTATGACTATCAATAAGAAAGTGATTAAAACAAGCTCTAATCCTTGAGTGTCGCTAGGAATACACCAACCACGGAACGCAGTGGGTCATTAAATCGTTGTCTGCAATAAACCTGAACATTACTTGCACTTTGCTTTCAATAGATTTTTTTGAAAATTAAATTTCCACAAATTATTGTAATTGAATTGCTCGTTTTATAGTAGCCTCAGAAGATTTATGCAAACAGAAAATAGTTTTAGTCATCAATTTTTAATTTTAACAAGTTGTCAACATATTTTATTTCATTTTCTATAATTCACTTTATGATATTCCACTTTAACCAACGAGCATACATATTCCCCCATTTGGTTTCAGGATCTAGTGCGAGTGATAGTAATAGAAAAAATAAAATTCATAAATGCCGAGGCTTCTGCCTGCACTACTGCAAGCTCATGTCTGCAATACTAAAAGACTCAGTCTGCACTACTGAAAGCCTCAGTCTGCACTATTGAAAGCCTCAGTCTGCACTACTGAAAGCCTCAGTCTGCACTATTGAAAGCCTCAGTCTGCACTATTGAAAGCCTCAGTCTGCACTATTGAAAGCCTCAGTCTGCACTATTGAAAGCCTCAGTCTGCACTATTGAAAGCCTCAGTCTGCACTATTGAAAGCCTCAGTCTGTACTATTGAAAGCCTCAGTCTGCTCTATTGAAAGCCTCAGTCTGCACTATTAAAAGCCTCAGTCTGCACTATTGAAAGCCTCAGTCTGCACTATTGAAAGCCTCAGTCTGCACTATTGAAAGCCTCAGTCTGCACTATTAAAAGCCTCAGTCTGCACTATTGAAAGCCTCAATCTGCACTATTGAAAGCCTCAGTCTGCACTATTGAAAGCCTCAGTCTGCACTATTGAAAGCCTCAGTCCCTGTATTATATCTAGATAAGTACAGTATAGTATATGGTAGGGAAATGTATCAGCCAGGCATATCCCTGTATTATATATAGATAAGTACAGTATGACATGGTAGGGAAAAGTATCAGCCAGGCCTATCACCCTCTCTTTTTGCTGATACTTTTCCGCGAGAGATTTTTGTTAGTTGTGACATATTGGTGCGCAACTACAGAGCGATTCTCAACGTTTTTTCCGCGCTCTCAGACTTCAGTTCCATTTTGCCGGGAAAAACAACACGCTTCCCGATGATGAGTTATTCCCATTCAAAAAACAAAGGAAATCTACTTGGACACCACCGCCTGGTCAATCCAAGGCTCTGGACTTATATATCAAAAGCACAGAGAATGATATTAAAAACCTTTTGTTTCCTCGACTCCGTAAATCCAACCTTTCTAAAGTTGAGTCGAAAGCCTTGTCTTTATTGCGCAGCCGTAAAGACATTGTCATCAAACCGGCCGACAAAGGGGGGGCCGTAGTTGTATGGGATAAGGAGTTGTATATTAAGGAAGCTCAGAGACAACTGGAGGACACCCAGTTCTACCAACAGAGAGCCACAGATCCCATCATGAAAAATAACACGGTGGTTAAAAAGACCATCGATGAGTTGATAACAGAATGCGCTCTACCTCAATCAGCGTCCAGGATGCACATTTTTGACAGTGACCTGGGCAAGCCATCCTTTTATCTCCTTCCTAAAATTCACAAGGATGGTAACCCTGGTAGACCTATTGTCTCTGCATGTTCTTGTCCAACAGAACACATTTCTGAATTCTTGGATAGTGTCTTCCAACCGATAGTGGCATCCCTCCCTACGTACATTAAGGACACCAACCATGCCTTACGGACATTCGACTCTCTGAGCATCAATCCAAACGTAAAGAACTATCTGTTCCTCCTTGATGTATGTTCCCTCTATACATCCATTCCCCACAACGATGGCCTTCTGGCTGTACAATACTTTTTGGACAGACAACCTCACCCCAATATACCTACACATGCCTTACTACGCTTGGCGGAATTGGTCTTAACCCTCAACTCGTTTGAGTTCAATGGCCAGTTCTTTGACCAAATCAGTGGGGTCGCCATGGGGACTAAAATGGGACCCAGCTATGCATGCTTGTTCATGGGCCATTTCGAGCACAGAGTGGAACAAGAATACACTGGTCGCCTCCCCGAATTTTATAAAAGATACATTGATGACGGCATTGGGGTCACTCATATGGAGAGGAGTGAACTTGACACGTTCATCAGCTTTGTTGATTCTTTTCACCCCTCCATTAAGTTCACTCACACGATTTCCGAACTATCGGTTAATTTCCTGGACATTACTGTAACTCTCCAGAAGAACCACCTCCTCACTTCGGCCTACTTCAAACCTACGGACAGTCACTCTTACCTACTCTATCCCTCGTCTCATCCCAAATCCTGTAAGGATTCTATTCCATTTTCACAACTCCTTCGCCTCCGTAGGCTGTGTCAATCTAATGAGGACTTTTTGGAAAAGGCGTTGGAAATGGTGGAGTTTTTTAGACAAAGGTCTTACCCTGAAGCTATACTTCAATCTGCACTTCAGCGAGTTAAAAACTTCACTCGTGCCGACGCCTTTGTATCACGCTCCAGTGATAGTAATGAAAGGAGCAAATTGGTGCTCACATACCATCCCCACAACATCAGAGCAAAGGAAATATTTGTGAAAAATCGCACCATCCTCCTCGCGGACCCTGAGACAAACAACATATTTTCCACCCCACCCCTCATTGTATTCAGGAGGGACAAAAATCTGCGAGACCTATTGGTTCGTAGCCGTCTGCTTATTCCGTCCTCCCATCTGGGCACTAAGCCATGTGGTCGTAATCGCTGCAAGACATGTCCCTTTGTTACCCAGACGGACCAGATTGTCTTCCCTAAGGGGACATTCAAGATTAGGAATGGCTATCTTTGTACTAGCCGCAATGTGGTCTACACCATTGTGTGTAAGCGCTGTCCTTTGAAGTACATTGGTGAAACGGGGAGGTTACTCTCTTGCCGTATCGCGGAACATGTACGGGCCATTAAACAAGACAAACAGTGTCCTGTCTCCCGACACTTCAATGGACGGGACCACATGGGCGTCGATGACATGTCTGTCACCGCCTTGGTTTCTTGTACAAACACACCCGGCCGGGTCAGTCTGGAGAATAGACTAATCCATGAATATGGGACTCTTACACCACATGGGATCAACGTTGTGTTCGCACTGACAAGCTGATTGATTGGCCACACCCACCCTTTCCTTTCCTATTTAAGCTCTTACTTTTCTCTCCTTGCTTTATCTTTACTGGACTACTTGGATTTCACCGCAGCTAAGTGTTTTTTTCTATTATTTCGTTTTATTCGTTTCATTTGTGTACTATTTGTCCGTTGAAGAAGGCTCTTTGCCGAAACGTTCGCTGTTGTGTTACGTCCTGTCAGGCCTACTAATACCCTGTTTTTATTTTATGCACGCATCTGGCCACCGAGCTATCGTGTCTGACCTTTGACCGTAGAACCTTGTTCCAAAGTAGTCCGCCAGTCTATTTGTGTCTACCCATTAAGTTACCATCATGTATGGCTTGGACTTGTCAACCCCAGTTAATGTCAGCGAACCATTTTTTTATTTGCCTACTCCCTGTTATATTATCTCTATTTGTATCGAACGTATCCTCGTCGTCTATCATTGTTTCGACAATGTAGATGCTATGGTCTAACTCAAGGTCCAAACAATATGTCGAATCAAAGAAAACCACCTCAGGTGTTATGGAACTGACCTGTTCCCTGACTCTCGGGATGACAACAGTAGCCATTAGATTAATTTTAAAACTAATTAAAATATATTTTCTGTAACGTGGCCATTGCTTGAATGGTAAATCTGTATGGGTCTATATGCAGCTGGTCGCAAATGTGACTGAACAGCTATTAGAAACTTCAGCAGAGTGTATAGGGCCGGCCCTGAGGGTGTACAAAGTTAGTGGCACTCACTGTAACTTGCTGTGAAATTTCTATCAAATCTTTGTCCTCAGAAATATACGAAAAAATTATGAAATAATCAGTTTAACTTTGAGATGAAAAATTTAAAATTAAAAAATCTGAAGCACTTTGTGATGAACTGACTTCACGTACTAAACGTCAAAGTGAGATATCTGTCTAGAGGCAAAACGAATCGCTCCTCAATTCGCCCTGTGCAAAGAGGCAAATAAATTTTCACCAGCAAAGAGAAATTTTAAAAAAATATATATATACAATTGATTACGATGTGTAGATAGCATGAATTCTTCACCTGGAAGATATTTTCTCTCTCCGAATTAATCGTGGCTTAAACCAAGGACAACTTAAACTTATATTCACACAGGAAACACTCTCGTATTCACACAGGTAAAACTGGTGTTCACTGATTTCACACAGGTAAAACTCATGTTCACACAGGTAAAACTCGTATTCACAGAGGTAAAACTCGTGTTCACTGATTTCACACAGGTAAAACTCGTGTTCACATGGGTAAAACTCGTATTCACAGGGGTAAAACTCGTGTTCACACAGGTAAAACTCATGTTCACACAGGTAAAACTTGTGTTCACTGATTTCACACAGGTAAAACTCGTGTTCACATATGGGTAAAACTCGTATTCACACAGGTAAAACTCGTGTTCACACAGGTAAAACTCGTATTCACATGGGTAAAACTCGTGTTCACACGGGTAAAACTCATGTTCACACAGGTAAAACTCGTATTCACACAGGTAAAACTTGTGTTCACTGATTTCACACAGGTAAAACTCGTGTTCACATATGGGTAAAACTCGTGTTCACACAGGTAAAACTCGTGTTCACACAGGTAAAACTCGTGTTCACACGGGTAAAACTCGTGTTCACACAGGTAAAACTCGTGTTCACACAGGTAAAACTCGTGTTCACACAGGTAAAACTCGTGTTCACACAGGTAAAACTCGTGTTCACACAGGTAAAACTCGTGTTCACACAGGTAAAACTCGTATTCACACAGGTAAAACTCGTGCTCACACAGGTAAAACTCATGCTCACACAGGTAAAACTCGTTTTCACACAGGTAAAACTCGTGTTCACACAGGTAAAACTCATGTTCACACAGGTAAAACTCGTGTTCATACAGGTAAAACTCATGTTCACACAGGTAAAACTCGTATTCACACAGGAAAAACTCGTGCTCACACAGGTAGGACTCATGTTCACACAGGTAAAACTCGTATTCATACGGGTAAAACTCGTGTTCACACAGGTAAAACTCATGTTCACACAGGTAAAACTCGTATTCACACAGGTAAAATTCGTGCTCACACAGGTAAAACTCGTGTTCACAAAGTTAAAACTCGTGTTCAGACAGGTAACAATCTGAGTTAGATCACTCTATGAGAGAGATGAGAGAACCGGACCTGATTACCAAAGCAATGTCATTTTGAAGTTATTATTTGTTTGATTAGCAATGTTCTCTGCACGGTCACATAGATATCTTAATGGCGACGCGCAGCAGTTTAGAATTACCAAGCAGCATATTTTGATTAAGGTAATGTAATATTAATTATATATCTGTTATGGTTTTAGTTTTACGGTGTAAAATTTTGGACCAAAAAATGGATGCTGTGCAACTTTGCACACGAGGTTTTTTAAATAATTTTTTTTTAATTTTTACTTTGCACACGAACCAACGAACTTAAAGAGTGAGCATTGATGATGAGACACACTCATCTCTGCCCCTAATAAAACTGGGTCATTTCTAGACTTAAATATACATACGCTTCTTTATCTTGCGGTAAATTATCGAAGAAAAAAATTGTTATGATTGCGAATAAGCAGCCCACTTAAACTGTGGAATGCTTAAATAATTTTAAATCACTTTTAATCACTAAATTTCAAAGTGTTTTTAAACTAATGAAAAGTTACAGACCGATAAAATGTTTTAAAAGTTTTAACTTAATATTTATTACTAGACGCCCCGCGGCGTAGCATACGCCGCAGACTTGCTCATGGAGAGTTCTTTTACCCCTTTAATGCACTTTTTAGGGCGCCTACGGCGCTGACCTTTTTCAAAAGCCCAACTAACTTGTCCTTGTTTGATCAATACGAAATATTAAACTTTCTGAAATGCACACAAAGTATTTTATAATAGGGGTTGTAGGGCGCCTATGGCGCCCCCTTTGTTTTTTGATGTTATAATTAACCATCATCAAATCCTCTTTTTACATTGTTCCCTTTTTAAAAAATTAAAATATCAGCGAAAACAATGACGTCATATAATTTTTTTTACAGCGCATATTTAATTTGCACACCTTTTGATGCATTGGTGCAGTAATTTGGTGCGCTGCTTTCTAAAATTAGTATCTGTTGCACATGCAGCTTCTTGTTGCCTCGCAGGGTCCGACCACGAAGAGAATTATATATATAGATGAAGCTATTTTATAGTATAATGTGTTTATCAACATTTAAATCTCTATTAAGAATGCAGGACAAAACACAAACCATAGATAAGCATAGGACGCAATAATCTTCTGTATAGAAGGAGCGTCTGTAACAGATAAGATAAGATGTGTTGCTTTTTAAATATATTTATATTAAGGCTGCGGAAATTAACTATTAATTTCTCAATTAATCGTTAAAAATCTTAACGATTAAATTTTTTTAACGATTAATCGAACCACCACTTATAAATGTACTGGAAGTCAAAAATTTAAATATTTCGGTCGTTAAATATAAACTAATTTCCGGACGATTATAAGAATATTTTAGTTTTAAGCTATTGACTGACGTGAATGTTCAAAATGTTGATACAGGTTATTGTGTCCATTGAGAGAAATCGTTTTCCTACCATACAATATTCCCTCTAGGTCTAAGCTTGTTGGTCCGTGTGTGCAAAGTTTTAAAAAAACACCTCGTGTGGAAAGTTGCATAACATCCTTTTTTGTGTAATATTTTACAAAATTTGCTGCGCGGTGATTCTAAACTCCTGCGTGGCGTCGGTCAAATATCTGCGCAGCCGCGCTGCTTTAAAAGGGAACATTGCTACCATGGTTCTAGCACTTCGCTTACATATCACCTGCAAACTAAACATACACTACAGCATCAGAAACTTCAGCTGAGACAATCTAAAGCTATGTGAACGATTGTTCAGCTCGGCTGGTTATATCGTCAATAAGACCCGCTCATCACTTGAACCAAATAATGTCAATGCACTTGTCTGTTTGCGTTGTTGGTTAAAAGATGTCATATAAAGAAGACATTCCAGTGTATTTTGATTTTTGACAAGTATTTTAATAAATGTTACTCATGAAATCATAAATCTTATTTTTTGGCTTTAATCGAAATTAACGATTAATAATTCAAAAGTTAACGATTAAATTTAAATTAATTGTTAACAGCCCTAATTTATATACATTTACGTTCTTCGAAAATGTAATTTATTTGTTGACTCGGTATTTCAAAGCGTCAATGAGTGTTCCATGGCGGTAGTTTAGGTAACGCTCCGAAAGCTCAATAATACGAAATATTCATACGGTGGAGTAGCAAGGCCAATGTTTTTGCTGTCTATTCAGTATGGTGGAAATGAGACTTTTTCCCCATGGCAGACCTTTATAAAGCCGTTAGACCTTTATTACGCCACTGAAAATCTATAACAGCTACGCCTCGCCTGAAAGGAAAACTCGGAAAGAAAAAAGAAAAATAAGTATCTTCCCAATTTTGGCTCAAGTCCTGGCATGATGCCTTCCACAATATTTACCTCCACATTCTACGCATGATACGTACGAGTGTTGAGATAGCAACCAGTACCAAAAGTGAAAATCTGTCAGGCTCAAGACACGAAAACTGTTGAAACTGATACAACACTTTACCTTTATTTAGCTTAGACGTACTTCTAGATTTTTTTCAACTTAAAAAATCATTAGTAAAATATTTCCAGGATTAAATTCAACGTTTTACTGTTGTTTTAATAAATGTGTGCATCTTCATCTTTAGCGGCGCCTTTTTGATAAACTCTTTAACAGTTCATCCAAACCTCACTGCACTAATTAAATATTAAACGGAAGGTTTTTGAAAATAACTTTTAAACTGTTTTTAATCAATTTTTGACTTCGATTACATGACTTGGAATGACTTAAGTAAGAAATGTTTGGGCCTTTTATTCGAATCTGCTGGTCAGACTTCGTCCACTGCTTGATTTCACTGTTGAGGTATAGGTCATCTGCTTCATTTCGCTGGCCAGATATATGACCCTTGCTTGATTTCCCTTGTCATGTATAAGTCCGGTGTTTAACCAGACACCTCGTGTTATCCCCTACAAGGCCTTGGCTACAAACTTGATGAAGATGATCAAACCAATAAGCACCGCCAGGTAGACAATGACGCACGTAATGTAGTAGTAGAGGCGCTCGAATATCCGCGGGGCGCTCCAGTAGTCCACCACACGGAAGGCAACGCTCATTGCCTCCACGAGAATTTTATAGCAGCACAGGATCAGGATGTACATCAGGGAGGTCGGGAAAATCAAGATGGCGATGAAGAACTCGATGAGCCTAGGAATGAATTTACATTTTAAAACTAGATTAGACTTTTACTCATGGTGCTCAATAAGACTTTTCCAAAATTATGATGACAGCGTTAAAATGACTCATTTCATCGAGGACAATCCTTCAGTCACTTTACAACTAACATACTTCATTAAAATATGAATTCCAAACAACACCCCCACCATCCTCTCAATTATGCCCAAAATCTCAGTGTGCCATAGGGTATGTCAAGTAAGTTCGTACCTTCAATAATAATGTCAATATCTCACCGTGCCCCTAGGGCATGTCAAGCCGTGCCCCTAGGGCATGTCAAGCCGTGCCCTTAGGGCCCTAGGGCATGTCAAACCGTGCCCCTAGGGTAGGTCAAGTAATGTTCGTACCTTCAATAATAACCTCAACAATAAATTAGTTTTTTAAAAAATAATGACTTTGTTTTGAGTCTCCAAAAAAACAATCATCCACCCTCGATGGTTCTCACAAGCTTATTTTAAGTTGGGTCCTTGACTCGAGTAAACAAAAAACAAAAAACAGCAGTCCTTAAATCTTCACCACCTACCGAAGAACATTTTTGGATACTTTTCTTTAAATATGCAGTCTAAAAAGAACTAAAACTTTTTTAACGGGGAGTGAATATGGACAAAATTCCTTTTTTTAAATCCCTTATATTAACTTCACCGCCGTCTCATTCGTCGTCACTCGTTCGTCGTTCGTTCGTCCCGCCCGCGACGCCCGTCCGCCCGCGAACAAAAGTCAAAAATGACCAACTTCCAGTGAAGTCATCGAGCTGAAATTTGGCACACGGACCCGTCTCACCTAACAATGCATCGTATCAAAATTTCAGATCGATCGAACGTACCGTAATTAAATTAATGCATTTTTAGTTTATCTATACTATATAAATCACTATTTAGAAAAACAAAAGTCGTCGTCTGCTAGAGTTTTGACCTAGTTTTAAAGCCAAGGGAGATAATTTGGTTTCAGTCTGTAAATGTTTGGAACCGTCTCTCTCTGTCGTTCGTCCGACGCGGTGACAAGACCTTTCCCCTCTCCCCCCCCCCGGGTTAAAAACAAAGTTTAGTTGAGACAGATTCAGTCTGTAAATAGTTGTCGCATGTCTCATATATAAGGGATTTATAGTCAAAAACTTTGTTTTTACGGGGTTGTTTAATTTGTTGTTGTTGTTGTTTTAAATCAGTTGCACCTATATTTATTTTCTGGTGCTTGTGACGTCAAAGGTGTAATATAAAGGGAAGTAACTCGGAGAAGGCTGATGGTTTCATATATTTAGTTTACTTTCCTTTCACGGAGGACAATTTCTTCTTATACAACCCTAAAGTTTTGACTGGTCCTGAAAAATGAATGTAATCAAGATGTGTGGGGCTATGTTGTGTTCGTTTGTCCGTCGATACGACGACGACCACTCAAGTCATCCGAGGGGTGCGTGCGCAGATGGCTGATGAGGCCGATCCTTGCACGGAAGGTTCGGGAACAGAAGGGACAAGGGACGAGTGCGACATCTCCTGGAGGGTTGACAGCATCTGCATTTCGGGCTTGCCTCTACTTTTCTGCGGTGGTGATCCGGTTTGCCTCGCATGACCTGGCACCTTCGTGGATGGAAGAGCGCCAGGTGAATCGGTCCATTGCAGCTCGTTCCCACGTGTCTGTATTGATGGCAAACGCTTTCATTGAGGTTTTCAGTGTGTCTTTGAAGCGTTTCTTTTGCCCACCGTGGGACCGCTGGCCATACCGGAGCTCACCATAGAAGATTCTCTTTGGCAGTCTCTCGTCTGGCATTCGGACAACGTGCCCTGCCCAGCGAAGCTGGGTCTGCATCAGGAGGGTGAAGATGCTGGGGAGACCTGCCTTGGTCAGTACCACTGTGTCTGGAATTTTGTTCTGCCACTTTATGCCGAGAATCTTCCTGAGGCTTGTTATATGAAAGTGGTTCAGCTTTCTTGAATGGCGCTGATAAACAGTCCAAGTTTCACAAGCATATAGCAGTGTGGGGAGCACCACTGCCCTGTACACTTTCAGCTTGATGCCTCTTCTGTTCTTCACATTAGGGTACAACCTATAAAAATTACTTGAAGCAGCACTGTAGGGTGTCAACATTTGGGTTTCGAGTTAACTGAGAACACTAACAAGATATATTCCCCTTAACTTTAAACGACGTGCCTGCGCGGCAGCACAGTTATCTGACCAATGCAGCGATGCCGTCTAGAATGACCGCGCAGCAAATTTTGTAAAATATTGCACAAAAAATGGATTCTGTGCAACTCTGCACGCGAATTTATTTTTTACTTTTGCACACTGACCTGCGAACATTAGAACCTTGGTAACAAGTACAACTTACCTAACAAATGTCAAGTAGTACAGCTTATCAAACAAATGTAAAATAGTACAGCTTATCTAACAAATGTCAAATAGTATGACTTACCTAACAAATGTCAAACAGTACAGTTTACCTAACAAATGTCAAATAGTACAGCTTATCTAACAAATGTCAAATAGTACAGCTTATCTAACAAATGTCAAATAGTATGGCTTACCTAACAAATGTCAAACAGTACAGTTCACCTAACAAATGTCAAATAGTACAGCTTATCTAACAAATTTCAAATAGTACAGCTTACTTGACGAATTCTAATAATACAGCTTACCTTGGAAAAATCTAACAATTCAGCTTACCTGAGGAGGGTCAAGTTGATGACGACATCAAAATCTAATTTGTCCTCCACTATGGCCCGGATGACCTCAAAGGTAAAGGGCACAACTATAATCATGGCGAAAATAAGTGGAATCGTTTCTATGGTGATGATTTGTACCATGGTGAAGGGGGACGACTCTTTATCACTTAGAAACTTCAAATAAATTCAATTAGGACTGAATTTCCGAACTTTTTCCCCCACACTATAAAATCCTAAAATCTGAATTAACAATTTTAAATCCACGACTCGCATAGAGCAAAACCTAATGTTAAAAACCCGTGGAAATTGGGCTGCAACGTTACAGGATATTTATATGCGACATGTTGTTTCGCCGGTGTAGTACAAATGTACAAGGAGAGAGAAATCCTCCATGTTATGAGACGAGTGAATGCTCTTGCACCAGCATTACAGCTTGGGTCGTTCCGGTATTGAGTCGTTTCATTACATTAAAGCCAAACAGCTCGCAACTGGGTTGATCCGTTGCTTTCAGATATTTGTTTTTAAATCAACGAAACAAAAAAGTTGGAGAGATGCTTGATTTACGGCTTACTACGAGATCCAGGAAAGGACCTGTGTCTGGGGACCCGATGCTGGCATGGGGAAGGCCGAGCACACGACTATGATTTCAATGTGTATCTTAGAAGAACTCGGCTGGATGTTAGAAGGATTTCATGTTGACATCCCCTTCTTCCTAGCTGTGGTTATAGTGCAATATTCGATGACATAACGGCCCCGGAAGTAAACAAATGTGATCTCTAATTCTTATCGTGAGTGTGAGGCTGCGTCCCGAACATTTGCACCACGTTGCATCGGAAAATAGTGCGCATATTTCAAAATATACCCACAAAAAAAATTAACTAGAAAAATAGTTGGAAAAAATCTTTAGTTATGTTAAGAAAACTGAAAGTAACATTATTTCATTTCCGTTAATGACACAATAAAATGTAGAAAATAACTTACAATACTTCAAACACAAAAACATTATGCAAAGAGACACCGCGCGGAAATAGGACATTGTTTTGTTTTTAGTTTTAATTTAATTACTTTTCAGTAAATAAGTAAATAAACACTTTCTACACTTGAATAAATCGTCAATAAGTTGGCTACTTTTTACTGTGTTGATTTCTTTACTTTACCTAACTTGTTTTTTTTTCTCAAAGTTTTATAACATTCAAATGAGAAAAAATAAACATCGTTTTTTGCTTAAGCTTCGGGAAGCTTTAAATAAATGCCTATCTTCAGTTTCTTTATCTATTTATTTACCAACATTTGTTTGGGTGAGATATCTATACTTAGCGCCAACAAACTAATTTGATATTATAAGATATAAAATGTTCAAATATTGTTAAACAAAATTGATTTAATTTTTTATTTATTTCTACAATCAAATAAAAGCGATGATGTAAAAAAAAACAGTGGCGTAGCGTGTGTTTGCCCCCACCCTCCCCCCTCCAATATGACATCATAAAGTTTTGACAAAGCCGTATTTCCTATTTGAAAATACACACATCGTCACAAATGTCTGATCCCTTCCTCCTTTAGGTGCGTGACGTCATTTAGGGACCGGTGCACTATTTCCCCTGCACTGACAATTTTCTTTCTGTACTATTTTGATAACTTCTGCGGACCGGCGGCGGATGGCCCACGGACCAGCACCGGTCCGCGGACCACCACTTTGAGAAGCACTGTTCTAGAGTACCAAACATAGTTTTGGTGTAAGGTCCGTGTCTAACTTGGAGAATTTAAAGTTATTATGTTGGGCACTCTCGACCTGGCTGTACTATTAGTACTTATAGTAAGCGCAAATTGTCGCCTGTACGCACGGGCAATTTATTTCAATCACTGAAGTTCATGTATGTCTTTGAAATTGTATTGGTTGTTTTTGGAATTTAACGGATGCAGCGATTTTCACTTCTATTAGATGAGCGGCTGAAAAACTTAAATAAGTTATATAGGTACCACCTCGCCAGTGCCAGCCATGTCCTTATACTACTTCAGCTCCTCGGTTCTTCGGTTCATTAACATTGGTATGGTACCAGATGACTTTAGATTCATAATGGACTTTTGAAGTTTACGCTCACATATTTTAATATAGTTCCTTCATTCTTTTATAAAAATTTTACCTTGGCTCTTCTCTAATTCTATCAAACACTATTTTAACGTCTTTCAGTTTAAGAGGCTTATTAACATCGAGAAATTTGCCGCCCCTTAGCATTCGATAGCCTTATGTTTGAAACTGCTAGGGTACAATAATTTTTGTTTTTACAAGAGGAGCAGCTGTAAAATTTGAAGAATTAATTAAAGTTACCAGCACATCCGTGTCTATTTCTTATACTATTTAAGCCTCTTGGTTTTTCAGTTCAGTAGCATAAGTATCAGACGAATGTATCAGACATATGTATCAGACGAATGTATCAGACATAAGTATCAGACGAATGTATCAGACATAAGTATCAGAGGAATGTATCAGACATATGTATCAGACGAATGTATCAGACATAAGTATCAGACATAAGTATCAGACGAATGTATCAGACATAAGTATCAGAGGAATGTATCAGACATATGTATCAGACGAATGTATCAGACATAAGTATCAGAGGAATGTATCAGACATAAGTATCAGACAAATGTATCAGACATAAGTATCAGACAAATGTATCAGACATATGTATCAGACGAATGTATCAGACATATGTATCAGACGAATGTATCAGACATAAGTATCAGACGAATGTATCAGACATAAGTATCAGACGAATTTATCAGACATAAGTATCAGACGAATGTATCAGACATAAGTATCAGGCGAATGTATCAGACATAAGTATCAGACAAATGTATATCCAATATGGCGTTTGAGGTATTAGCGGTTGAAACGCTTACATATTTTAGGATATTTCCTTTTATTTTTTGTATCAATTTCTTATTTGTTTTTATTTTGTGTTATGATAAAAAGCTCAACTTTCTTTTTAAAAATTCTTTGAAGCTATTAAAGGACGATAAATTTGCCGCCCCTAACAAAGTGCCTCCCGGGGCGTTTTCCCGCTCTCGCTACGCCACTGATAAAAAAGTATTTTCTCATATTAATGCATCCATAGTTCAAGCCAGAAAAGTGAGATTTAATCCCCATCAACCGCCATTTTGTTGCTATCTGCCCCCTCACACCTCTAGTTACGCTAAATAAAATAAAGACGAAACGTTTACCAATTGCAGCCCCCTTCCTACGGCCTTTTGTTTTAATGATGCCAATCGGTAAACGGTAACATAAAAATATTGCCATTGTCATTAACTCTTGTTAAGGAACTGATCAAAAAAGTAAATCAAAAGTTTTATTTATATTTCTAGACAGTTGCAAAACTTTTTTTTTAAATGACATTTTGAACACGATAATTTAACAAAAGAAAATATCTTGTTAAATTTGTTTATTTTATTCAGGATTTTATTTCAATTTATGAAGTTGCTTGACTTTTGACACCTGAGATATTCCATAATTGTAACACTCAGAATTTTGTAAGACATTACTGATATATTAGTAAAATTTATTAGCAAGACAAAGATCTGCTCTTGTTTGAAGTTACCGTCTGTAGTAAATGCTTCATCTTATAACATTTACATTCTAAGTTTAAAGGATGTTTAACATTGGAATATAACATTAAGGCAAAAAGGGGGGGGGTGTCACTCCCAGCGTTATCACAGCGAGCTGTACACAAACTGGGCAGTCACGACCATCAGGACCAGCATCCCCAGGTACGCGATGATCTGGGACATGAAGTAGCAAGCTCTTTGGATGATCTTTGGGGCCGCAATGAAATCAACAAATCGATGGGACAGGCAACAGGTCTCGTTGAGCGCGCAGTAGAAGCCGCTGCACAGTATGAAGATCAAGGCGCTCGGGAATATCATGAGAGCAAAGACCAGCTCAAGGGCCCTGGGGAAACACAAGATAAGTATACTTGGGGTCATCGACACTCGTCAGTACGGATTTTTACGCTAAGTCCAGCAAGCCCCACATCGTTAGGTCTTTCAAATTTTATTGTTTCAAATTTTTAGACTTTAGACAAATAACTTATAAAATGTTTAATACTCACCAATCTAAGGCGGATTAAGGGGGTGGGGCTGAACGTGATAAAGCCAGGGCCCCCCAATAATTTAGGGGCCCCAAAACTTAATATATTTTATAATAAAGGTCGACAAATGTTTGGATGAATCCCTGAAAAAATCATAAATTAAATAAAATAATAAAATCTTATATATTAATCTGATCGCTATTCGAACCCGATAGTCTTGGTAATCGAAAAAAAGCTGATTTAATATGTTCAATCAGACAAAATATCAAAGAATATTGAATATTTTTTAAATGTACTATTTCCGTCAAGCTCTCCTAGTGGTATGGAAATGCGTAGGCTTGTGGTGCAAGCGATGTCGGGATCGATTCCCAGAGGTGGATTCTTTTTTTTTAAATTAGTCTTTTTACACTCAATTTTAGGATAGCGGCAAACGTGTTCATTTTTTTCATGAATAATGTTTTTGGCTGGGAAGGCCGATCCCGTAGAACAGACGAAGCATGAGCAAGGAACCAATGGACTATTTAGTTACAAGTTACAGTCTTATATTAGCTGCTAGCAATATTTTTATTTAAAGGGACGCTGGCTAAATAGGGCCCCAGTTTAAATCTTATGTAGGTTCCTCGTGCAGTCTTAAAACATACGTGACACCAATGAACAATAAATACTTCACTATAGTTTACAACTTTCGATGTTAACCAGTGCAGTAAATTCAATTGATGGTGTCAACACCTTACCCTAATGTTTCGCTCTTGGATCTTTACAGATTATCTCTTTTCAAGAGGCAATACTATTTATGCTATTTGGGGTACGCCTTTGAAATCCACGAAGGTTTAAATAGTTATTTAGCGTACTCTTCTCCCCCTCCCCGTGCTAGAGGTGTGGTCGATGCAGCCCTTACCCCCTTAAAGACTACGTAACTCACCTTAGTATATATTTACTGCTGTACCCGCCTTGGTACACATGTACTGATAACTAACCTTTGTACTACAGGTGAATAACCTTAGTTCATGAAATTTACTGTTAATCCACGTCAGTTCATATGTACAATCGACTCACCTTAGTACATATGTACTGATAACGAGTTGAAACTTCAACTTCTCCTCCAGGATTTCACGTATGACATCAAATGTCAAGGGCACCACCACTAGCATTGTAAGCATAAGTGGGATCATCTCTACTGAAATAGTCATGGTGTTGGTCCCCTTCGGCTTTTGTTTTTAGTTTGTTCTGTTTTTTTTTAAAATTTAAAAATATTTGGAATGTGTATTCTTCTATCATGTGAAATGTTTGTGCAATGCGGAAAAAGTGGGGTGTGCTAAAAGGATTAACAAGCGAGATTCCAACAAAAGGGATGTTCAAACTTACAATAATGTATCTACATGCTCACATACATGCAGTCATGGTATCTACCTGTTTAGACAATGTTAAGACAATAGAGAAAAACTGTATTCTGGCGTAGGGTAATTATAAAGAGGGTAGAATCTTATTGGAATGCCTTAGTTCAAACTCAAGAGGTTTAGGAAGAGGCGCATGAAGTAAACCAGCATAGAGAGCATAAGTTTGGGAGGTCTCTGAGCTTCGTTCCAGCTGGCGCAGTGTTTCAGGAAGTCAACCCATCTTTAGATGTGCAATACAAAACTGTTTTTTAACAAATAAATCATTAAGGCGGCACAGGTTACCTGAAGTCACAGGAAGTGCAGACGAGTCTGGTGCTCTACTTTTGGACTCGTATGACAATTTACAAAGAAGTTTCTATAGCAAATAAAGTATGCCCTAAATAAATATATGCTACTCCGATGTTACACAAAGTGTGCCAAAAGGGTATTTTAGAGGGTGTTAGACCGTTTTTCAAATGGAATCTGAATGAGCTCAAAGATTTTACTTAAATACACATTTTCTTACCATTCCCTTCATTGACTGATTTGTCAAGATTGCGCAATTACTTTATAGAGGCTATATTTGACAATTACTTTATAGAGGCTATATTTGACAATTACTTTATAGAGGCTATATTTGACAATTACTTTATAGAGGCTATATTTGACAATTACTTTATAGAGGCTATATTTGACAATTACTTTATACAGGCTATATTGACAATTAATTTATAGAGCCTATATTTGACAATTACTTTATAGAGCCTATATTTGACAATTACTTTATAGAGGCTATATTTGACAATTACTTTATAGAGGCTATATTTGACAATTACTTTATAGAGCCTATATTTGACAATTACTTTATAGAGGCTATATTTGACAATTACTTTATAGAGGCTATATTTGACAATTACTTTATATAGGCTATATTTGACAATTACTTTATAGAGCCTATATTTGACAATTACTTTATAGAGCCTATATTTGACAATTACTTTATAGAGGCTATATTTGACAATTACTTTATAGAGGCTATATTTGACAATTACTTTATATAGCCTATATTTGACAATTACTTTATAGAGCCTATATTTGACAATTACTTTATAGAGGCTATATTTGACAATTACTTTATAGAGGCTATATTTGACAATTACTTTATATAGCCTATATTTGACAATTACTTTATAGAGCCTATATTTGACAATTACTTTATAGAGGCTATATTTGACAATTACTTTATAGAGGCTATATTTGACAATTACTTTATAGAGGCTATATTTGACAATTACTTTATAGAGGCTATATTTGACAATTACTTTATAGAGGCTATATTTGACAATTACTTTATAGAGGCTATATTTGACAATTACTTTATAGAGGCTATATTTGACAATTACTTTATAGAGGCTATATTTGACAATTACTTTATAGAGGCTATATTTGAGCTTTTGGCGGAAACAATACACAAATTTCGGGGCTTTAAAAATAAAAATAATAATAATTAAAAAAAAGAGTCCACTTCTGAAGTGAAAGTATGAAGCAAGGGAGATAAACATTTTTTTTTAAACTTACAATTTCCCATGTGGAGTTAGAGTTAAACGCTCATCAATTTATTCTTTTTTTTTGGAAGAGACTACTTTCATTTTTTTTTCAATGAATGATTGATTTTGGAACAAAATTTTGGGAACAAATATTAAGCCATTAAAAAGGTAGTATTCTACAGAGCAACTCTGTAAAGAAAATATTGTTTTAACCCTTATAAAATTACAGACGATACTCAATTAAATCTGTTTCTCACATAAATATATATTTACTTTAGTCCAGTTATTCTTTGCTTATTGCGTTGAAGAAATTTTTAATTAATATAATTTTTTTTAAAATTATTGTTAAGCATTTATCATTGTATCTTATGTCTAAATAGAAAATTGCGAAAGCTTATCCATTGTTTATGTATACTCTAGCATTTTTCAACATTTTTTTATTTCCATTTAGTTTATTTGTATAAGTTTTAATTTTAAATAGGAACAAAGATCCTACTAGAGATTCGTTTTTATATGGAATGTTGATTATTATTTAAATTTTTTAATATAAATTTGGATGTTTTTCAAACGAGAGAATTAAAAAAAAATCAGAAATTTGAACAAGCGTGGAATGCTTTGACTTTCACTCGCGATCTTTTTAACGCCATTGTTTCTACTCCTAATTTACAAGATAATCCGTGTCAATTCATTTAAGCAACACAAAACATTTTGTTAAATTGTTACCTCCGATTAAACAAAGAAAATGGGCCTTTAACAAATTTAGCGAGTATTTATTTTTTTTACATGCTTGCGTTTTATTTATTTTTCGATGTTATGTTTATATTTAGTATTTAGGAACCGGAACTTTAATCATGCCACGTGAAGGAAATGAAAAATTATCTCCTCTTACCTCCGTCCACAACAAAGGCGCACATGTGCTTGTGCGTTTTGAATGGAATGCTGAGCATCATAAGAGGTAAAACGTGCATTTTTTTTTAAAAAATGCCACATAACTTTTAAATTATTACTTCCACTTTTCCCAAATTATCCTACCTTATCTGATACTGACGTTCTATCTATACAGAAGATTTTTGAAGTTACGCTTATCCACGGTTTATGGCTAGTCTTGCATGATTATTAGAGTCCATGGGCGCCCGCAGGGGGGGCAAGGGGGGCGCTTGCCCCCCCCCCTTGATTGATGGATTAAAAACAAATTTGACAATAATAGACAACAAATTTATTAAAGTAAAGAGAAAATAAACAGAAAGTAACTAAGCTGATGCTGATTTCGTTTTACTGGGTAATTATGTTTATATTTTCTATATTGTAGAGAATTAGGGCAGTTAAACGGTCTTAAAATCAAAGATTGCTGTTGCTGGCAAGGACTTTTAGTCTGGTCAGGACTGACCAAGATGTGTGAACTGCCCCATGCGGTAGCTTGGATAGATGAATAGACCGAACCGCGTCCAGACGCACAGAGGCGCTTAATGTAGACTCTGTTATCTAAAGGTCAGCCGTCCGCTTCGGAATTGAGACAGCAGCGGAATCAAGGAGTGAGGCAATAAAGAGGAAATAATAAGTCTTCATGTAGTCTTACAGTCTTGGTGTTTGAATTGAGTGAAAGCAGAGAGTTTAGTCCAACCAGTAGTAATGAGGCCCAATACACCCACATACCAACAGGTTCTCTACAATATTAATTGTGGTCGAGTGGCAGCGCACTGGACTGTCGTACCGATGGTCACGGGTTCGAATCCATGTGAAGGCAAGGGTTTGTTCCCGGGGCCTAGGGCGTCCCTGAGTCACCCCGCTCCAAATGGGTACCTAACACTACATGTAGTTAGGCGGCTGGGTAATGCGTGGAACCCACAAAGCCGTGGCCTGTGAACGCTGCATCACTTGCCAAACAGATCATCTGTCATGGTCTGTGGACGCAACTATCTTCTGCATAGAAGGAGCGTCTGTATAGATAAGATAAGATACACTCCTTATGCCTTTTCTTAAAAGAACCATAATCTTATCTTATTCAATCTTAATTATTTTATGTACAACCGTATGTTGTGAGTCAAACGTTGTTTTGAACATAAGTATTTTTATTATGGATGTGGCCGTGTGCCCCTAAAAACATACATGGGGAGCGCCAGCCACTTGGTTTTTGTAAAATAATGACATCCGAAAATTCAGAGTTTGTAAAGATATACTTGTATGTCATAAATAAAGCGTCGGACATCTATAACTAAAAAATATTAGCTAATAGCAGAGGTGTGCATCCTGTGTGTTCGCTATTTTCATTCTACTTCCAAGACCAATGGACGAGAGTCTAACGTGAAGAAAATGTTATATGACACCGCTCAGCAGATGAAGCAGGTTGTCCAGGTATTAGAAAAGGCCTTAAGAGACTAAGTCTCAGGCCAAAAGAATATGTAAAAGAATAAGTGTGTATCATCGGTATTATCATTTCTGACATAGAGTTTTCGTTCTTACATTGGGCTCTTCTACAACATAATTTATTGTAAGTAGATATTTTTTTTTCCATTTTGTAAAATATAGTAGTTTCCGATAACACCATAAAATTCTTGACTCATGCGTCACACAGTGATGTCCTGTTACCTGCTGATAAATGGAGTTAAACAAAACGTCCTTTTATTATTCAGATTTTTATATTATCTCTTGTTGCTCTTTTCTCTTTATTACTCTGAAGCCCTAGTTCATTTTCCTTAATTTCAAAATCAAGAGGACATGGTAAACAAATGTATGCTGTCGGGAAATATGTCCCTGGGTAGATTAAATGCCGCCAAATTTATACAGTGTACATAATCAGATATGAAAATTTCACAGTTAAGATTGATCTTGACAAAAATATGACTCAAGTAATTTTACCACAATGTCTTTCTCCTCCTTTTGTCGTTTACTGAAGTTTGGAAAATAGCATGACGGGTAATCCTCCCATTTTGCCATTTCTTTTCATAGAGCTCTTCTCTGTTATCCCCTTGCTGTTTGATGGTGCAAAACCAACATTAGTTATTGAAAGAGAGTAGTTCGATTTTGTTGTTGGTAAACGAATTCATCCATTGCCTCATGTTCCCCGACCTTCAGCCTCTAATATCCTGGTGAGCAGCCACACAAGGTATCATCTTCACGGACGTATATACAAAATCTCAACTTTTAACAGGGCCTGCAATGATAGGCTGCGTATTGGTCGTGGGCCGTTAATAAATAGAAGAATGTAATGTTAGAAATTAATAGTATACTTACAATGAAACATACTCTTAAAAATTGTAAAGTCATATAGTTTTGATATCTTTATTGTACTTAGAATAAACGGTTCTCATGTTACCAGAAATAAATATGACTTTATTATGTACAAGCATGCTTATCAAATACGTAGTCGCATAAATGCACCCAGACCCTTTTCGTGCGGAAACACATTTTGAAATATGCTTCTCATACGGATGACAGTTTTAAAGATGCTATTCATACACAAACACTGTTTCAAAGATGCAGTTGGGCGGGAACATGGAGGCCACTGTCCCAGTGAGCAGGAACAGGGCAGCAAACACAGCTGCCCCGAACAGCGACAACACCATGTAGATGAACATGCCGCTATAGCTGGTCTCGTGCTCCACGTAGCTGACCCGCCGGTACAGTCGGAACGGACTGGTGTCTATTCCTTGAAATGATGAGTACAGCCTCGTATCCGTGCGGCCATTGTACTCCCGGCCTTTGAAGGCCTTTGTGTTGGGGGGATTCATGCGCACCTGTGGGAGATGCGACCGACGATATGGATTGTGATTATCTCCGTTTAAGGCATGTACTGTAAGGCCTCAAATCATTGGCCCATATCAGCGAAAGATGATATTTTCTTATCAAATCTGGGAAATAAACGTTTTTAATGAATTTCATAAAACAATATTTCTAAAAATTATGTGTTTTTTTTTGGTTTTTTTTTATGTAGAATTTTAAAACGATAGAGCTATTAGTTATATTATTATTTCTTTTTTCAGCTTTCTTAACCTCTTTGGTTATTTGTAACTTAAACTGGGGCATTGTGTCTATTTGCGTCTCGATTTTTCTCCAAGGAATGTACCGCAAATCATTTTTATTTTCATTCTTTTTTTTATTTTTAAATAATTCTCATATATTTTCTTTATTTATTTTTGTTTATATTTTGCCACTATTTTATTCATGTTCGAAACATCAATACATGGATGATGTTATTAATTATTAATACTATTGGTAATAATTAATTATGGTCTTCCGGAACTTATTGTCAAAATAAAAAGTGTACCTCACCGGAAACGTATTAAAACTTAATTTAGAATTATTTGAACGTTATTTTAAACCAACTTTGGACCAGCCAGCTCACCATCATTAGCGTTGGATAACTCTTACTTTTTCGAAAAGAAGACAACCAAATACTCCAATTTAGATTCTAATTTTTGTAAGACATTTTCATTTCACTGTATGAAATTGCGCACCTGGTTTTCCCCATGCGCAGATTGCAATGCATAACCTGACGTCATTTCCCAAACAACGTGGCGGCAAATTGATGAAGGCATGAAGAAGTTAACATGCAGTTCTCCAGCCGTCTAGCGTTAGTTTGTGATGACACGGCGCTCAGGTCTACTTTCAAGAGTTTAACACATTCAGTTAACCGAAAGATCTACTTCAAAATAATTTCATACGGTACTAGTTAGTGTTTCCTAACTGTCTTGACAGTATCTTGCTATCTGGCTAAACAGGAAATAAACAATAGTTTAGATTTCTTAAACATTATTGTTCTAAAAATCGTATACAATTATGATCAATATACATGTTCAAATACGTCTTTTCAAAACTAGTTTAGAATAGTTTATTTGCTATATAATATTCTATAACTTAATAGCTCACAATTCAAAGCTAAGAGTGTTCAAACTTTTAAAGAAAGGAGAACGAGATCAAATTCATCAAGACCGCATCAGTGAATTGCTCCGCAGAAAAATTCACGGGCTCCATTGTGGTTTGAAAAACATTTAAGGATTTCATTTATTCTTTTCAACAACGCTTCTTATTTAACATTAAAAATAATTTTAGAAAAACATTTAAATAGAAGAACATTAAATTTTATTTCCAACATAAACTAACTATTTAAAATGGAAGAAAGACTAATTATAATATTATGAATGTATTGTTATCTATCGCTGCCTCACGCATGGTGTCCAGGCTTACCCTAGGGCAGTGCTTCTCAAAGTGGTGGTCCGCGGACCGGTGCCGGTCCGTGGGTGTAACGATGTAACTTTATAACTCTCTTTTATGTAGGCGTTCTCACAGTAACTAATCTTGTGCACAATAATTCACTGAAGAATTCGTTTATCCAAAACAACTTTAATATACATATATATTGTACACATAAGAATCATTTGAGGTAATATAACGTGGAAATCTTGAGCTATTCACTATCATGCTTCCCTGTCGGAAGTCTACACACAACTGTTCGCCCAACACTTTCAACCAATAGAAATGCTCCTTTCTTCCCGCGTCTCTTGTACACGTGACCTTACGTCACAAAATTATGTTAATCAGATGTGACATTCACCCCCATCCTTCAAAAAAAAATGTTTATGAAATACAACATTTTTGGTCTTCATAAAATCAAATCAATCTATATCTATATTCAAATTTCAAATATTTATCATCAATGAACATTCATTTTCTTACATACAACTTCT
Source organism: Ampullaceana balthica (assembly GCA_944989445.1). NCBI lineage: Eukaryota > Metazoa > Mollusca > Gastropoda > Lymnaeidae > Ampullaceana > Ampullaceana balthica. The sequence continues at coordinate 364,053 of CALYLW010000721.1, forward strand.
GGATATAGAATCAATAAGAAAAAATCTGTAGGACTGCATCAGTCTAAACATAAGAAATAATGAGAAAAAATCTGTAGAACTGCAACAGTCTTAACATAAGAAATAATGAGAAAAAATCTGTAGAACTGCAACCGTCTACCTGTGCTGAAAAAATGAAAATGGACTTTTAAACACATCTGTAATTTTGTATAATTAAAACATTTAAACACTCAATATTATTAAAATTAACTAATAATCCAGTGGAATTCAAACACTGTTCCTTGTCCATTGTTCAACAAATAAAAATATTAATATAATTACAGTCTCTGTTTGTATCCTTTAGGAATTAACAGACTAATGTTAAAACAGTCTCTTATTTTATCATTTAGTAATTCACAGAATGTCTTTTTAATAGTCTCTGGTTTTATCAGTTAGGAGTTCACAGAGTGTCTTTATTTATTGTCATTCTACTTAATATGTCTGCAACCACATTGTCCTTTCCCTTCACAGGTTTAATGTCAAATTTGTAGTTGGCTAATAGCATAGCCTAGTCCAATACAGTCATTCTTCAGTTGACGAGTATGAAATCAAATCGATTGGCTTTGAATGTTTCTTCAGACTGTTAAATGTTCAATAGTTCACCAACCATGACTTCAATTATGTTCATTCATAATTTCAATTCCAGCATCTTGAATAAATTGCTTAGCTTTTGAGATGTCATTTTTGCTTCCAGATAATTCAATAGAATTTGGAACAGATGAGTCACTGTCAGAAACTTTTATCTGAAAAATATTGTCTCTATCTGTAAAGTTTTTGATCTGGCTTAATACACAACCAATTGTTCTTCCTAATTCAGATGATTTCACACAAATGGTTTCAGATTCACTAGTACCATCTCTTTCTCTACTACTATGGTCTTCATTTCTTTTACCATATACTTGATTTTTAATAGTGGCTAAAATGTCACTAGTTTCTGTCTGTGCTCGATTTAACTTTATTATTTTTCTATCATTAGAGTCTTGGTTTTCATTCTTTCTCCATGATTGATCATAATTTCTTTTTCTGGAGTCAAAATTGTATTTGCCTCTCCATGATCTTCTGCTTTCATTATAATCTCTATTTATGGAATTATGATTATTTCTTTCTCTCCATGATTGTCTTTCTTGATCATAATCTCTGTGTCTGGAATTATGATTATATTTTTCTCTCCATAATTGTCTATCTTGATCATAATCTCTATGTTTGGAATTATGATTATTTCTTTCTCTCCATGATTGTCTTTCTTGATCATAATCTCTATGTATGGAATTATGATTATATTTTGCTCTCCATGATTGTCGATCTTGATCATAATCTCTATGTCTGGATCTTTCTTCTATTTTCTTTCTGATAGAGCTGTCATTAGGTGACACCCTATTTGGTTTTCCTTTATTGTGGTAACACTGCTTAGCCATATGTCCTGGCTTGTTACAGTACCAGCAAATAGTTTGTCTGTTGCCTTGGTTTGGCAGACTCTGGTTTCTCATATATTGCCTTTTTTCTTGACTTTTAATTTATATTGCTGCAAATATGTCTTGTCTCTTATCCATTTCCACATTCGGATGAGAGTCTTTGAATGTTCGTAATGCATTTGTTAGCTCTGCTTGAGTACGAACTTTCTTGTCAGTCAAATATGTGAATAGGGTTGATGTTGCATTTTCTAAAAACTTGTCAATTAACACCATGTCTATTATGGCCTTTGGATTGCTCGTATCTATTGCTGTCAGTTCCAGCCATTTTGTTAGTTTGACTTGTGCTTCATGTACTATGATCTGTGGATCTTTGTGCATCTTGATTCTCATTTCATGAAATTCTCTTCTATAATCATTTTCTGACTTTCCAAAATGACATAGAAGTGCCTTTTTGACATTCTTATATATGCTTTTGTCTTCTTTGGCTATACTGTTATAAGCTTCAAATGCTTCTCCGGTTAATTGAGTCATTAGTTGTGCTGGCCAATCTTCTTCATTATAGCCTTTCATAGCCATTATGGATTCGAAATAATCCAGATAAACATCCATTTTTTCTTTTTGGCTATCATATTTTCTTACTTTGATAGTATCCCTTGGTGCTGACCTTCTATTTGTTTCATCGCCAGGATTGTGGCTACTACTGTCTCGCTCCATTTGTAATTTTAACTTATCGACTGCAAGTTGTTCAATTTCTCTTTTTACTATGAGTCTTTGCATCTCTTCTTCATTAGCAATTCTTGCTTTTTCTTCAGCTATTCTTGCTTTTTCTTCAGCTATTCTTGCTTTTTCTTCAGCTTCTCTTTGATTTTCTTTTTCTTCAGCTTTTCTTCGCTGTTCTTTTTCTTCAGCTATTCTTGTTTTTTCTTCTTCTTCAGCTTTTCTTTTTCTTCAGCTACTTTCCTTCAATGAAATCTCTCATTTCTTTTCCTTTTAGTCCCATCTCTTTAGCTATGGCGGTGAATCTTTCGTAGTAATCCATGTTTTGTTTGATTGAATAATATGAATCTAGCAATTCGGTAAGGAATGTATGTATATATATTGATAAAGTTATAAATCGTCCAAATGAAAAATCTTGAATTCAAAATGTTAAGTTCAAATAAGTGACACGTCTAAACCATGAAATCTAGTTATTGACAAGGTGAGACAACAAAAGAATCCTCACACGGGATCTTTAGTATACTTTATATATACGCTCCCTCAGATTGACAAAATATATTAAATGGTCCGATCGTTTTGAATAAAAGTCACTTGGTTAAAATTTCAATTTTCGAGTAGTTTTTAAACAATTTAGTTCACTCCATTAATCCAAAATTGCCATAATCAAACTCTTCACACAATGAATGGATAAAAATTCCGTTTCTTTATTTATAATTCACACCAACACATTGAATAGTCCATAGCTTCTCGGTTCGATGTTATGTTTACTATTACTAATATTTCCTGGAATCAACTAGCATTGAGCCTGTTGACGTCACGACCTATATATGTTCACCGTGTGTCACCATTCAGTAAGCCTACACGACCCAGATTCCAGTACTGTGTAGTATGCTTGTACTGTCGTCGAATGTGACGTAGAACCAACTAGTCTGATCCAGTTTTATACACTGCGGATACGTGCCGATTATGCCGCCATTTTGAAATCTTCTTGTATTTTCATTGAACTACAAAAGTTTATTCACAGCTTCTTACGAACTTGAATATTCAAAAAATACTATAGCTGTTATTATTTTAAAGAATACTTTCCTTTTTTGGAAATATCCAATACTTATTTCCACGAAACCTCTTTCTTGAAATCTCTTGTACAGTGTTCACATAGAACTTTTACTTCGACACCAATGTAACGATGTAACTTTTTATACTAACTGTTACAATATTAATTCTTAGGGCACAATGATCAGCTGAAGAACTTTTTATATCCAAAACAACTTTAATATACATATATATTGTACACATAAGAATCATTTGAGGTAATATAACGTGGAAATCTTGAGCTATTCACTATCATGCTTCCCTGTCGGAAGTCTACACACAACTGTTCGCCCAACACTTTCAACCAATAGAAATGCTCCTTTCTTCCCGCGTCTCTTGTACACGTGACCTTACGTCACAAAATTATGTTAATCAGATGTGACAGTGGGCCATCCGCTGCCGGTCCGCAGATGTTCTCAATAAATGGACAGAAAAAATTGTCAGTGCAGGGAAATAATGCACCGGTCCCTGGTGCAATGGAAAAAATTCCTGCCGGTCCGCCATACTAAAAAGTTTGAGAAGCACTGCCCTAGAGCATTGGCAGACATGATCTATTTGGCAAGTCGTAGTATCATGATACTTTGACACACATAGTCATACTATTAATACTATAATAAATCCAAGCCTTTTGAAGTTTTGTAGCAATGACTTTAATAATTCAATATTACTGTCACTTTTTGAAACATCAATAAAATTTATTCCACAATTCATTTCAAAAGTTGCCACTACGTTAGCCTCCACCCGAACTGAGCGACTTGTGGATCACTGAAACATACAGCTCTTTGGTCACTTTGTCAACAATCATCAATCTTACTGTATGGTTATCTATGACGTTTACCTACACAGCACGGTACATAATCCTAGAGTTGAGCTCACCACTTTTCATATTAAAAACTATATCGTGAAAAATACATTAATTACTATTTTTTTTTAAAAACATAACACAAAACACCATTGATAGCACACGCATAAGAATAAACATACAAGTACAAGTACAAGCTTATCGGTCGAAGAATTGTCCGATTCTCTGTCCGGAAAGTACAGTTTGAAAAAAAAATGCTGTAGTTCAGTTTTGAAAGCCTCAGTGGAAGAATTTTAAGAGTGTGTAATGTGAGAGGTCTCCATTGTTTGGAAACAAAAAAAAACTTGTGTATAATATAAATTAAAGTAATTTTGTGTATGTGTCTAATTGACGAAGTCAGGGTGTTAAAATTCATTCCATCGTTAAATATGCACTTATTTTGTCCTAATTCAATTTTATCCGTTGGCGTAAAGAAAAAAAAGGAAAAATATGGATGAAGTAATATTCTCCAAAAAAAAATTAATAAAATGTAAAATCTTTTCTTTTAGTTTTAAAAAATATTTCTTGAAACGTATTATATTTAGGGTCATTAAGGTTGGTGTCATGTGGTGCGGTTAACTTAGGAGGCATGTCATCAACTACGGATCTCCCCTCCTCTCTATGAACCTGCTGTTATAAATCATTCACCAAATCAAACAGAATCAATGTTATTCTTTTTATTTTTTTTTCAAATGAGTCCTAAGATACCGAACCTTAAAGCGGCTTAACATTAAACAAACTTTTTGTTGGAAATTTTTTTTTCTGCAAAAATAAATGCCAAAAACAGCATCTCATTATAACTGTTCTACAATTCTATAGGTCTCTTTGATGCACCACTATTTGAAGCAGAACATATTTGTAAGATATTTTTCTTAAGAATAAAATATTATAACTTTTTAATGCTATTATTCAACTCCATAATGATATTTCATGTGTTCATTTCAGCTGAGGGAATTTAGTTAACTTGTCAAGACTTTTACGAACATCGTCATTATGGACACTAGCAGATGGTCCTCCAACTTGAAAGGCTGCCGTTCAAGACATGCCACGAATTGCTGTGTTAAATGAGATGACATCTTAGCTGAAACAAAACACACGAAACGTCTTCAGCTTTACCCAGGACCGATCAGAACTTTCATCTAAAGAGGTCATTTGAAAACTAGGGATATTGTTTTTAAAAATCTCTAATTTTGGGGTTTTGTATCTAGTTAAAGAAAAAGACTAGTTCAAAATGTCTGAAGACACAATCATCACACTGGTCATATTACCGGCGCTCATTTTCTTGTCCCTCGCTGTTCTCCTCTTCCTTTCCAACGCCCTGGAAGACATGATGATGTACTGCGAGCGGTCAAGGTGTGGACCACTGCCCAACGCCGTCATACGTGTCATTTATTTCATGCTGCAGGTCGTGGCGTTTCCGATATCAGTCCTGATGGTGATTCTAACGGTGGTGTTGTTGTCTTTGCTGGCGGTCATCCAGGCGGTGGTCTGGGCGTTTCTGGTGATGGTGACGCATCCCGTGGGGCTCATCATGCTGGTCGCGATCATAGTGGTGATGAACACCTCAGGTTGATGGGGTGTCCTGGGGGGTGGACACCGTTAACAGTCATGATGGGGTATCCTAGAAGGTGCACACCGCTAGCAGTTGATGAGAATATAATCAATTTTACTTTGTGCCCAACTCTGAGGTCACTCGTTAAATATAATGAAACAGTGACACAAGTGGAAATAAATTTAATCTTATACATATGTATCAGCAGTTGTTTTTGTTTTTTACATTCATTAAATTTTGTTGCATTTATTAATAAAAATACTCATGTTTAATGCTATTTAAAACAAAGTTTAAGTTTAAAAAAAAATATTTTAAACAATGATAAGAAATAGCTGTAAAAAATTATATCATACCTTTTTTTTTATACTCTTAAGACTATTTAGAATGTGACCGACTTTAGATTTACGTGATGATTTAGCTAACAGGAGTTATCACCCCCTGAAGAGATAAAGCGTTTGACAGCTCTTGGCTCAACCCACAATGGCCGCTCTAGGTGCAGCCTGTCTATTTGGGAAACATTAGTTCTTCCGTCGTAATCCATAAATACCATTTAAATATTGAATTATTTCTAATTCACTACAAGGTATCGAGTTGACTCCATAAATTCTTTGTATAGTGAATCTCCATGTATTCCATGTATTATGGGGTACTTCTGGTCAGTGGCGTAGCTAGGGGGGTGCAGGGGGGGACATATGTCCCCGGGCGCCACGTTAGGGGGCGCCAAAATGAGTATTAAAATTAATTATTTACATTTATTTTGATGTAAACTAATAAATTTCAAATATGTTTGCAAGATTGAATTTTGGAGCTCCACAAATATCTTCGTTACAAACCATTTGGCAAGCATGATTTTGGCGCCCCCATTGAGCATTAAGGGGCGCCATGTGGATTTTTAAACTAAAAAAGTAACCATTAAAGAATCATTGTTAGGTTTTGTTCAGATACATTCCAAAGACGCAGCAAGCCTTGAAAGGGTTATCGTAGAGAAACTTGAATATGATAACATACCTCTAGCCGACTGTCGGTCACAATAGCATAACAATGATGATGTAATGACTGGGCATATATCCGGTCTTCAACAGCGAATATGTGCCAGAAATCACAGAACATTGTTTGCAAACTGTGACAACCACAGCTTAAACTCAGATAAACATAGGGTTGCCAGATGTCCGGCAGAAGGAGGACATGTCCTCCTTTTTAGCTCAATGTTCTCCGTCCGGCAGGCAAAGCTAAAATCGTTTAAAATCTCCGGCTATCTTACATTTTATATTATAATTTTTAAGTATCGTTGTTAAAACTATTACATCGTATGTTTATTTTAAATAAAAAAGATTATGGCTAATTTCAAAACTTAGAAATCTATACAAGGACGAAAAATCTAGTTCTAGCTTAAAATATATCGCAGTCATTGAAATGAAATGGAAGAAACTCCAGTATTGGAGGTTATGATCCGTCTTCACACAACCTTGTAAGTTTTGAAAAATAGATTGGAGGAGACATTTATTTCACTGAAAGTCAAGGAGATGTTGAGAAGACTTAAGGAAAGTGGTCAAGAAGAAGAGTTTGGCAGATGTATGAAGCATGCATTAGTTACTTAGAAACGTGGTTGAAAACTTTTGATGAATTTCAATGCTTTAATTGGATGTACTTAGATAATATCATAGAATGTAAATTTGATGACCCTTTTGGCGTGTATATTGTATTTGAACGAGAAGGGTATTGTAGATGATTTGCAATTGTTTGACCAATACAGCAATCTAAATCATTTGTACAAGACAAAAATGAACAGTTTTTTAAGACTCTTGCATGGAGAGTGGCAGCTATTACAATAAAATTGTACTGACTTTAAGTTTAATCCGGGACGACTCAAATGAAATATTTAAAATGTCCTCCTTTGTTGTCCTCCTTATTGTCTTATTATGCCCTCCTTTTGGTGTCCACGTATCTGGCAACCCTAGCTAAACAGGATCCTGCTGTTATCACGTTTTTTGGAACAGTTGAACGTATATATTTGTTTTTATATCGTTCAACAACTCCTTGGGAAGAATTAAAAAGAATTGTGCCATTCACAGTGAAGAGGGAGTCTAAAACATGCTGGAGTGCACGGCCAGAAGCTGTTAAAGCTATTTATGAAGGGCTATATGAACTAGTAGGGCTGTTGGAAAAATTATCAGAAGATGCATCTTGACGCCTGACAACAGAAGTGATGCAGAAACTTTACTGGCAGGTATATTAAACTTAAACTTCCTAGTTCTTATACATTTCTGGAACATCATAATCATACTTGGGAAAATTGATCGTGTCCAGAAACGGTTGCAGGATACTACTATGAATTTCAAGGAGGCAGCATCTGATATTTAATCGCTGGTGCAAGAACTTGTCAACAGTCGTGATTATTTTAGCCTAGTTGCGATAGACAATGGAAAAACAAGATGCACAACTTGGGGAATCGAGGTTGACAGAAGGATTACACGACATCGGAGGATGCCTGGAGAATTAGCAAGAGATACATGACTTTCGAGCAGAAGAAGAAATTGCACGTGTTATGAACTGCGTAATTGATAGACTCCAACAGGAGATATCAATATGGTTTTTGTCTAAAAATCTTAAACACCAAATTTTGATTTTTAATAAACGTCAAAACTCTTCTCGCTGAGACAAATGTCGATATAACACTTCGTCAAAATTGCTTAGATTTTGGAAATTTCTACGACGCTGGCGTCAATGGCCACGAATTGTGCACAGAAATCGGAGACTACAAAATACTGTTCAGTTCCCGGACTGAAGTTCTACCGGAAACTTATTTGGAGCTTCTTGATTTTATTGTTTCATATGGAAATGACGTATTTCCAAATCTGTGCATTCCACTGCAAATACTTCTAACACTTGCTGTTTCAATTTCAAGCTGTGAGCGGTCCTTCAGCAAACTGAAGCTTATTTTGTCTTATTTACATGCTTCAATGGGACAAGATCGTCTTTGTGATCTTGCGCTCATTAGCATCGAAAGAGAAACACTTGAGAATATTAATTTTGACAATGTGATTGACGAGTTTGCGACTGTCAAATCAAGGAGAATCAATTTGTTTTAGACTATGTCTATTCCAGTCATGTATAATTAGTAGAGTCTATATTTTTCTTCAAATAAATAGTTTCACAATCGCATAGATAATTATTAGTCTGTTTTCTACTTCATTAAAATACCAGATGTTTCGAAAAATGAACCTTACAATTTCAAAAAATTTCTTGGGGGCTCAGTGAGCCCCCAAAATCTGTCGGTCCGAGAAGGGGCGCAGAATTTGCGTCATGTCCCCGGGCGCAGATGACCCTAGCTACGCCACTGCTTCTGGTTGGAGGGGCGTAGGGGGCGGGGAAGTATCTTTGATTAGACAGGAGTCGTTGTCATTTTAGGTTGCTAATCTTTGGTCTTCTGCATAGTGCAGCGGCCACACCAGCATGAAGCCAGCATCGAGACCTGAATCGCTTAGCTTAGGACATGGCAAGACCCGATATCGCCATGAGCCGTTTGGAGATGGTCTCTCAATATGAAGATCATGAAGGCTGGGATTCGGATGTGGAATTGGTTGCATGAACAAATCAAGATAATCAACACACTAACAACATTCAAAACTAATAATAATGCAGCACTAGAGATAAAAAAAAGGATACGTTTATTTGGACGGGATAATCTTCTTATAGAAGGAGCATATGTTCTATATATTATAAGATAAGAAGTTAAAGAAGTGATCATTTAATAATGATTTTACCAACACATCACTTTGGGGGGAACAATGCATTTTTACAAAATAGGAGCAAAAGTGCAGAAAACTGCACACGTTTATAGAAAAATCTACGCAAAGCATAAAGAAATAAAGGACAAAAAATAAAAGAAAGATAAGAGAGGCATTGGAGCTGGATGGTATCATCGCTCAAATGTTAAAGTTAAAACGTCAATACTTATCAATATAACGTTATATAGTCCGTCTGTAAAGATATTGTTGTTAGTTTATTCTGATGAGTCTGGTTTTCCACAATCCCCCCCCCCGGTCTCACCCCACTACTTTTTTTCAGTCGTCTAGGTTGACATAAATTAGCATGGCTACCAATCAACCTGTTTCATAAGTTAAATATAATCACAGCTCACCAAAGTACAATAATAGCAGCCACGGCGATGGGGTCTTATCTGTTGTAGATACTCCTTCCAGGCAGATGATTATTGCATCCTACGCTTATCCGTGGTTTTTGTCTAGTCTTGCGTTTTATTAGAGTTTTAAATGTTGATAAAGTGTTGGTTTTCCTGGTTTCACCAGGCAATCCATTCCACGCCCGAATTTCGTACGGGAAGAACGAAAATGTGTATGTGTTCGTTCTTGCATACGGAATAAGAAAACTGTTTTATCCCTATGCCCATCTCAATCTGATGGTTGTATTAAATTATCTGTTGTATCCCTGTGTCTATCTCAATTTGATGGTTGTATTAAGTTAACTGTTGTATCCCTATGTCTATCTCAATCTGATGGTTGTATTAAGTTATCTGTTTTATCCCTATGTCTATCTCAATTTGATGGTTGTATTAAGTTAACTGTTGTATCCCTATGTCTATCTCAATTTGATGGTTGTATTAAGTTATCTGTTTTATCCCTATGTCTATCTCAATTTGATGGTTGTATTAAGTTAACTGGTTTATCCCTATGTCTATCTCAATTTGATGGTTGTATTAGGTTATATTTGTGTTGTGTTTCCAAGCTAGAGCTCTCCATCAACATAGTTACTATTTATAAAATGAACATACATTCAAGTAACGCCCTTTTAAATAAAACATAAACTAATGACACCCCAACGCCCATAGACTAAAGACATAAAGAAAAGAATTATAAAACAGTGCAACACTGCATGTTGCCTAGTTATATTTATTATTTTTCATAATGCCTTATTTTCACCAACCAAATGGCCTGTTGCCCAGAGAACTATTTGTGTCAAATAGTAAAATTGGAAGGTACAGTGATAACTCGAGATACTAATGCTTCAAGATACGAAAGATCCAAGATACGAACGGCCCATTGAAGATTTTTTTTTATTTCAAGATACGAATAAAAACCTAGAATATGAAAAACACGCATCTGGGAATCACGTGACGTCATTCAACGCGCCACCAACAGTTCTGCTTTCTTTACTGTGTAGTTGGTTTGGAGTTGTTGTCCTAAATTCGTTAATATTTTCGTGAATTTTTTGGAAAAGCGTATTTTTATGGCCATGGCGTCACAGAAAGTAATAGCTTCTAACGTAGCACAGAAGAGGAGGATGCTCTTGATTGAGAAGAAGCTAGAAGATGTTGGTGGACGTGAGGCGAAGAATTAAAAAGTATAAAAAGCAAATAAAATATTTACTCAAGTTTAAGTGTTATATTACGTATGTCTAGTGTAGAGTTGTACTAAATTTTAACGTTTATTTAGAATTAATTCATGTAAAGTTTGTACATAACGTAGTATTTTCATAAAGTGAAGTGTTTCGTCCGTAACCGTAGTGCAACATGTTTTCTGTCATCCGTTCTTCTCCCCTATCACCTTCTCCGTCTCTTCGTCACATCGCCTTAATCGATGATAAAGGTTCACATTTATATACATACTAGCAAAATACCCGCGCTATGCTGCGGAAAATAGGATTTCAGTTACCGTTGAGAACCCGCGTAACACAAATTCAAAACACCAATTGATTTCAAATTTGTGATTTTTAGTTTGTATATAGCTCATATAAGGAAAGTACTTCATTTGGGCCCCCGGCCCCCCAAGAAAGTGATAATTTAATTTTTTTTTCACCTGTTACCATTGCGGGTTTGTCCTCAACAACTTCTAAAAGTTTCATGCTTCTGCCTACTCGGAAAATAGGAGAATTTGTGATTTTCAAATTTTATATAGGCCATATAAGGAAAAAAACTTTTTTGGGCCCCGATGAGTGTAAAATTGTAAAATTCTTTTACGCCAATTTTCGTCGCGAGAGGCTACACAACAACTTCCCAAAGTTTCATGCTTCTACCTACACGGGAAGTTGGAGAATTAGTGATGAGTCAGTTTTTTTATATAAGAAAAAAATTACATTTGGGCCCCCGGCCCCCATTAAGTGATAATTTAAATATATTTTTTGCGTGTTACCTTCGCGGAAGTGAACTTAACAACCATCCCAAGTTGTATGCTTCTATCTACACGGGAAATAGAAGGATGTGTAAATAAGCATGACGAATGACCAGGGGCGGATTAAGACTGCACGGGGCCCCTGGCTGCAATTCAAACTGGGGCCCTATCCAGCCAGCGTCCCTTTAAATAAAATGATTGCTAGCAGCTAATATAAGACTGTAACTTGTAACTAAATTGTTCATCGGTTCCTTTAACATACTTTGTCTGTACTACGGGATCGGCCTTCCCAGCCAAAGATTATTCATGAAAAAATGGAATACGAAGAAATAACTGTTTGCCGGTATCCTAATATTGAGTGTAAAAATACAATTTAAAAAATAAAAATCGTGCCCACGCCGGGAATCGATCGCGTGACCGCTTGCACAGCAGGGCGACTTTCTACCCAAGACCACACGAGCCTATGGTTTATAGTGAAGTTTAAACAAATAAACATAATCTTTAATATTTTCTCTTAGTGAGCCTATGAAATCAGTTTTTTAACATTAATTTATTTAATTTATGATATTTTCAGGAATTCATGCAAACATTTGTCCATCTTTCTTATAAAATATATTAAATTTGGGGGCCCTAAGCATAGGGTTGCCAGATGGCTGTCTAAAAAATAACAAACACTAGTGTCGACTGTCGATGGCACAAAAATCCAAAATAGCAACATGAATAATTTGTGGTTTTGAGATCATTGAATAGGTTTAGTGAACTGTGTGAATTCAAAAAGTGATGTAGTCTGTAAATGTCATTAATATTCATATGATCAAATCAAGATAATAATGATGCGTTGCAATATTCGTATATTAAATATAGAATATCGGAATCTCATTAAACATCCTTGTTTTATTATATTTTCAAAATATGACATGATTATGAATGCAATAATATAATAAGATGGTAATATTGTTTTTCTCCTTTCTGGTAATATGTCTGCTTATGCCATGTTTTCTGGAGAAAATTACAGTATTGCAAATATCAAAATATAGCAAGATTGTTGGCTTCCTTATGTCACGTAAGACGACGGAATTTTCTGTGCTCCTGTGGATTTGCGCGCATGACTTTGCAGCTTCTGCTGTGGCTGTACAAGTCCACTCGCGAATGGCAGCCTTTGCTGCACTTCTGACACTGAAAGGTAGTGTTTGTGGTTGGCTGATTTGCTCTCCTTTTCCTTTATGTCTGCGACCTGTTTCAGGTTTCTTTCACCTGCTTCTAGCCAGGCAGTCAACGTCTGTCTCCATCTGTACCTGTCCCCAGCGAGTTCCTCCCAACTATTTATGTCAATGCCAATAGCTTTGTCTCTCTTGCAGACATCTTTGTAACGGAGGTGAGGCCGACCTGTAGTCCTCTTTCCTTTGGCTTGCTCAGAATAGAGGATGTCCTTTGGGATTATGCCATCCTCCAATCTGCGCATATGTCCCAACCATCTGAGCTGACGCGTGCGAAGAAGAGTTGTCATGCTTTGTATTTTTGCCTGCCATGTTGTAGCACCTCATTGTTGGTGACATGGTCCTCCCGAGCGACTCCCAGGATGCGCCGGAGACAGCGCATGTGGAAAGCACTCAATCTCCTTTCTTGTCTGGAGTATAGGGTCCAGGATTCACTGGCATAAAGGAGGGTGCTTAGCACACATGCACGGTACACAGCAATTTTGGTTCTGGTGGTCAGCTTTTTGTTGTACCAGGCTCTTTTTGAGAGCCTGGCCAGAGTTGTGGAGGCCTTGCGATGCTTATGTCTAGGTAGGAATCAAGGGACAGGTTGTTGGTGATATTGGAGCCAAGGTATGTAAAGTGTTCCACGGCCTCAAGTTGGCAACCATTGATGGTGATGTTGGGTGGATCAGCATCCTGGGCCATCACGTTAGTCTTTTTGAAGCTGATGGTTAGGCTGAAGTCGCTGGCGGCCTTGGAGAAGCGGTCCATTAGGATTTGCAAATCTGCGACTCTAATATCAAGATTATGTCACTAAAAAATATTTAAAAATTCATGTTAGGGGTTTTTAAACATCTCCTAACTATTATTTAAGTTCGAAATTTCTATTTTTGTCTTTTTGAAGACTTTGACTAAGTACAATACTGTCACTACACTGTACGATAATCATCAGCATTTTGAAATAATAAAACGCTGATTGACTTTATATTTATCACTAGACTCTGCTGCTTTCAATAATTTCTTGTTCTTAGAAATTGCCTCCTTAAATTCTGTGCAGGTATACGGTACATTAAAAAAACACACAGAGTTCACTTCTCACAGATTCAACGCACATCCGATTACGTTCATCTGTCTGTGAGGCGTTTAAAATTGTTTTGTAATGCCAGAAGGGATTAACGTTTAATTCTTTACGTGCTTCGTTTATATAATAAAAGACATTGGGTGTGTTGTTTTTTTATTACAATCCGAATTGCAAATTTCTATGCGTAATTAGGTCTTCTATAATGAGAAGATTTTAAGATTGCTTAAAAAAGCCTAGTAGTGTATTGAATTAAAGAAAATACTAAGAAAATTGAAAATACCGGACACATGTATGTCCGGTATTGCTTCAATTTTTTAACTGGACAAATAACGATAATACCGGACAGTCCGGTTAAAAGCCGGACATCTGGCAACCCTACCTAAGCATCGGGGGCCCCTGGCTTTAGCCCGTTCAGCCCCCCCCCCTTAATCCGCCATAGCGAATGACCCTCGCTGGGGTCGGCCAATCAGTTATTAGTTTGGCAAGCGGAGGAGGTGGAGAGAGAGGCAACAATGGTTCTTGCGTTGTTCCTTCACTTCTTTGCACTCTCCACGAGCAAGTCTTAAGCCTAAGCGTATGCTACGCCGCGGGGCGTATCTAGTTTATTTTATTCTGCTTTCATTGTTTATTATTATTTATTTGATTTATAATGAGTACTTTAAAGGATTGAAGAATCCTATTTTGTTTTTCTATAGTCAGTCTAATAGTCTATAGTTTTCCTTGATATTTTCCATTTTTAGTGCTGTTTCTGTGTGGCTTGGAACGGATAGGTATTTTACATGTAAAACTTAGTTCGAGATACGAAGAATCCAAGACATGAAAGACACCCCGGAACGGATTAATTTTGTATCTCGAGGTACCACTGTTTATTCAAAATCATATTCAAATCAATAAAGTATTATTTCGAATTTTTTTAAAATCTAAAAAATGATCCTTGTTTTAACATGATTTTCCTGGTTAGCTTTTTAAATGAATGTAAATAAAAATTGTATCCAGAAAATATAGGTCACAAATTTCAGTGCAGGTTAAAATATTTTAATTCCTTGTTTTGGGGTAGTGTTAAATTATTTTCAAATATACACATTTTGTTTTTCAAAGTAGTTTTAAGAATCGTTTATGGGGAGGGGGGATGTTTGTGTACACTTGTCGGT
The DNA here is from genome assembly GCA_944989445.1 of Ampullaceana balthica. Lineage (NCBI taxonomy): Eukaryota > Metazoa > Mollusca > Gastropoda > Lymnaeidae > Ampullaceana > Ampullaceana balthica. The sequence continues at coordinate 379,241 of CALYLW010000721.1, forward strand.
ATCAGTGAATAAAATGACTGGTCAAGTCAATGAATAAGACTAAGATTACTAAGACTAAGAACTATGACAGTTTAGTTTTAGTCTTTTTTAGTCAAGTCAAGAGTTTAGACAGTAAGAGTACTGACTAAGACTCATGAGTAAGTTCAATAAGACTAGTAGTACACGTGCAACCTATTCTCAGGTATTCGTAAGCATTGTAGCCATTGTTTTAGTCAATATAAAATTTTTTAATAATTTGTTTGTGTCATTGCTACCTTTTTAATTTTTAGCATCTATACTATACAATACATTTATTAATTTATTATACTATTTTTATACAGTAGGTACTTTGGGCTTGGTGGCCGTCCATAAATGACGTCACGCGATTTTTTACCCCCTCCCCCCCCCTCGTCACGCGACGTCACAAAAACTTAGCCCCCCCCCCTCTAAAAATACGTCACAAATCTTTGACAAAAAAAACCAAGAAAAAAAAACAACTTTATTTTCTATTTGAAAATAAGTATGTTTCAAATCACTTTTATTGTCATTTAAGTATTTATTATTTATATAGTCAAGATCTACATTGTAATATCATAACCCGCGTGAAGCATTTTTAAAAAAACGTTTAACCGGTCTTCAGAAAACGAACTGTGTGAACATCCTTAGCTTATATTTTATTTTAATGCATACAAATTAAACATTGACTATTAATCATCACGGTTAACGTCTTTGTTTAAAAAAATATATATTTAAAAATAACATTTTTAAAATGTATTTTTTAAAAATCCCTCAATTGACTGACGGGCATCCCGTGAGAAAGAGGACGGCGAACAGAGGTAAATAACCTGAACTGGGGTCAAAAAGGAAATTCGTGTGGGTAATGCAGACTCATTTGGGACATATAACATCCACTACAATCCGCTAGATATATTAAAATACGTCATGTGTACGTGTAAGCTTGGAACATATGCCCAGAAAATGCATTTTAAAAAAAATTTGACAACTATGTAGATTTCTTACCTACGCACTATATGAAGACACCTAAATCAACCCTACTTTCATTTATATTGACACGAGTGACAATAATCATAATCCACATGACTTGTCTTTATCACGTATCATTTCTGTGATATTTAAAATTAATGCCTTAAAAACTGAGCTAAGAAGAAAAGTTGTTTTGTGCTCCTCTCGAATAGCGATGTCAAGAATTTAATGCATTCAATAAAGTTAATGAATACTTGACTAATTTTAAATGGGCTCAATTACCATTATATCTAGAACAGTGCTTCTCAAACATTTTAGTATTGCGGACCAGCAGGAATTTTTTCCATTGCACCAGGGACCGGTGCACTATTTTCCCTGCACTGACAATTTTTTCTGTCCTTTTTTTGAGAACATCTGCGGACCGGCAGCGGATGGCCCACGGACCGGCACCGGTCCGCGGACCACCACTTTGAGAAGCACTGATCTAGAAGACTAGAATGGCCAGGGGCGTTTGACAAAAAACTAATCAAACAATTATATCAAACTTAAAACGTTTTTAATTCTATCAAATAGATTCCCTCTCCCCCCCCCCTCCCCTTTTAAAGAAAAAGGATATTCCGTGTCGTTTTGACTTAAAATATCTACACATAATCCTTTTCAAATCATTTTTAGACACTTGTCATGCTTGTAAAACTCACCAGTAGCATTTTTTGCTAAAGACGCTCCCCCAAATCCCCGAGTCATGTGAGCAGGACCTAGAGTCGGGGGGGGGGTATGCATACATCAACTTGTATATTGTGGGGTAACGGGCAAAAAAGTTTTTACGACTCCTGCCATGAGAGAATCAAACGGAGCTGCGGTTACATCACAAATGCTTTGATGCCAACATCAAACGACGCAGTGTAACAATTTCATGTTATCTTGTGGATTCTCAAACTTAAGGATTATAATTAGATTTAATTTTCGTGTCTTGATAGCATACGCCAACCAGCGTCTGATGGCCTACCGACCGGCACATTGAAAAGCACTGATTTTTTAAAAAAAAATGTCATTAAATAAATTGTAAGCGACCAAATATTTCAGTGGAAGTTTTATTTAAAGTTACCCTTTTGATGTGACGTCACATTTCTTCAACCCCCCCTCCCTCCCCCTCGTCACGCATCGTCACAAAAGTGTGAGCCCCCTCCTAGGTGCGTGACGTCATTTATGGACGGCCCCTTTGATAAAATTTTCAAAATTATTGAATTAAAAAAATTAATGTATCTATAAGTTATACTATTACTATACAGGTAAAATGTGATAATGGAAACACCAGAATCTATCATTCCTGAAGAAAGGGTTACAGAATTTGTTGATGAAAAAGTCAACACTGAAAATACTAAAGCTGCAGATAATAACAACACCTTATTAGATGCTAATGAAAATAATAGTAAAGATAAAGGTAAGAACTGAAATACCTTTCAGAAAAAATTTAATACATTTCTTGTCTAATGTTCATGGAAATTATTACTCGCGTATTATTAATAAAACTTTTAAAAAAGAATATACATTAACCAAAATAAATATGACCAAACCATATAATTCATGCAAAATATTTTAACTATAACATTTTTATAAGTTTTTTTAAATTCATTTTTTACAGGAAAATCTTATTAAAATAGAATGTTATGAATGTCTAATATTAACTTTTAAATGTTTTTAGGTCTGGATCATGGAGATTGTCCAAATGAAACTGGAAAGGACCGCAATGCATTGTTTCAACTAGGTCTTGAGGAAGAAAAAAAAGGAAACTATGATGCAGCCATAGATTACTATTTAGATTCTTTAAAAGGATTGCAAAGCAAAGCTCAATTCCCATGTCTGCCTCAGTGCCTCCATAATGTACTTTTATTACTGTTTCATTTTAAGTATACATTTTATAAAAAGTCATGTTAATTTTTAATACAAAATGAATACACAGCACTAAATTGGAAAGTGAAATACCTAAGAAAAACAACTTGTTTTTGTTAAGGGTTTCTGTGTATTGACCTTTATACACTTAACAAATCTAGAATATATAGAATATGAGTCCATTAAATCATATTGAAAATGCATTAGGGGCCGTCCATAAATGATGTCACGCGATTTGGCAGATTTGTCTATTTGAAAATGAGTATATTTCAATCACTTTTTTTGTCATTTAAGTATTTATTTAGTTTAGGCCTGCATTCTAACATCATAACTCGAGTGAAGCCATGTAAAATGTCATTAAACGAAGTATAAGCAATCAAATATTAAAGTTGAACTTTTGTTTTAAGTTGCGTGTTTTGACGGGACAACACGATTCTTAAACTCCCCTCTCCCCCTCGTCACACATCGTCACAAATGTGACATCATTTATGCACGGCCCCTTATTTATACAAATTAAAATCTTATAAAATTAAATTTTTTATATTTAGATTTCTGTTATCTATCAAGATCAAGGCAAATGTATCCTTTACTTATAATTAAGGACATTTTTTAAGCTTTTATATACCGCTATCCTAAGGACAAAGTATGACTCATGTGTTTTGTTCTATAATAAAATTAACTTTACTTTTAACTTTTTAAAAAAAATTGTATTTTTTGTTCTTAGTAATAAATAAATGATTACACTGTTTAAATTAGAACAGCTGGCTAATTGTTTAAGGGGACTCAAATATTTGCGAGACAGTAGTTATATTTTTTTTAGTGTTGTATACCTTTACATATGTCAGATGAACAGGCTGTGCAGTTCGCTCAAGCAGAAAGATTTTTCTATGAATCATCACTTATCGATAGTGAGGAAATTCAGAAAAAACTTGGTAATAATTAGGAAGTGACATATTATGAATATGTGTTATTGTATATTTGTGCTTAATATCTGAAATGTTAAGAAAACAATCAATATGCAAATAAAAACTTTGGACAAAATACTAATAATAAGAGTGTGACCTGCCCCCTGAAGATGTGTGTTTATTATTTTCTTTATTTCAGATTATTTTATTTACATCGGTTACCATGTATAACAAAAAGTGGAAATATTTTTAACATTATCTTCCATTGTTCATATGTTTTGTGTCTTCTTTGAATTTTTATTTATACAATATTTTTAATACCTTTAACTTTTTTAAAATAATTTTTTTAAATTTAAACAAAAATGATTTGATTAGATGAGGTAGCTGGAGAAGATGAAGAGCCAAAAGATTTAAATGAGCTCAACATTGAATCTTTGAAAGCTGATGAATATGAACACTTGGCTAAGCTCTGCATGCTGAAGAAACAGTAAGAGAATATTTTTAATACAAAAATTTTCCTTTATAAACCAGTGTATGCTTACAAATCAAGTTTTAATAAAAATACATTGATAGTTTAAATAATATCAAAAGAAAGTTAGTCAGTTATGCATATTTCAACACAAATTTTAATTAACTGCCACATAATTGCTACTTAAAATGATCATATTTCTTTACATTGTCTGAAGTTCATGTTTTTGTATCAGTCTTCAATGTGATCCAATTTTTAGAAGATGGCGTTAACAGATATTTTTTTTTGAAGCTCAGTGGAAAGTGCTATTTTCAAAACAAGTGTAGTGGATGTTGGAGGAATAAGAAAATGAGTTTAAATAAAGACAATTTTGCTGATGCTTAAAATTTTCTATCTAAATTTGTTCAATTACATTTCCTCTCAGGCAGGACCTTGCCTTGAAGTATTGTGGAAAGGTAAGCACATCAAATAATTTAAAGACTTCACAATTCATCTTGAACTCTTTTGAATGTAAGGCACAAAAGTTTTGGCTTTTTGTTTGAATATTAAAATAGTGTCATATTGTAGGAACAAAAATTACTCCTTAGAGATTGACATGATCCACTACCCATGGGCGTAGGGAAAGGGGGGCATTTGCCCCCCCCCCTACATTTGAGAAAAAAAAATAATTTATTAAATGCATTAATAAATGTTGTATTTTAACTATTACAGCACTAATTTGTAAGTCTTATTAATTTCTAAGGCTTTTTTCAACCCTTATTTTATACTGAACTTGAATTTAATTGAAAATTGTACCTGTATGGCATTGCCAGTTAAAATATAAAAAAAAGTGGGATTTTTTTGCCCCCCCCCCTGGAAAAATTCCTAGCGACGCCCATGCCACTACCTATGACATGATCCACTACCTATGTTTGTCATATGCTCACAAAAACATTTTAGCCGTGATATAAAAAATAATTTCATCATTTATAAAAGCTTCTATTTATGTCTACAAGTGCTACAAGTGTAGCAGATGTTCCAATAAATTGTGGGTTTTTTTTAAAAAGGAAGAAATTTTTTTTTATGCCACAATAATTCCACCTGGTACTTCTCACAGTTTCAAAATATGTTGATGAAACCCCCACAAAAAATAACTAGTGTGAATTTAAATTAGAGATCTTTTTTAAATTTGTATTAAATTTACATTATATATGCACTTCCAACCATTGTATTAAAAACAGATTCCTAAAATACCTTGTATTGCAGAGTACTAAACTCAGACAAAAAATCTATGGGAAGAACCATGAAAAGACAAAGGGTTCCCTCAAACTCTTTACAGCCATTTATACATCAATCGAAAAAATGCCTAACTCTGGTAATTTACTTAATACATGTAATTGGATTTTATTTGTTAGTAGGTGCAGGATTATTTATTATTTCACTTAACAAGTAGTCTTGCATGAATTTTATTTATTATATTTTTTTTTGGTCGAAATATTTGTTTTTACATAATCTCAGTAAGTTTTAAAATATTCAATAATTTAAAATACAGTGGGACTGGCTGGGTCGCCAAAAAGTGTTGAGGTAACAGATAATCAAGATGAAATGAAACCAATATGGCAGCAATATTAACTGTGTGTGCTTTAAATTATAAGCATCCTACAAATCAAATATACAAATAAAAATTGGGAACTAATGTACTTTTAAACCTTCAACTTAGGCTCATGATTAATTAATGTGGAGCTTTTCCTGACCAATGTTTAAATAATTTTTCACATAACCATCTTTTATACATGAAAAACTGGGAATATAGAATTAGTAGTAGTAGTAGTAGTAGTTGCAATCATAATGAGGTGGAATAAGTGGTTATCAATGACAACTATTCTGCATGCGGCACATTATAATATTATATAATATCAACTAACCAGGGTTTAGACAATTTATTCCATACAAGATCATTTTAAAGCTTAATTATCAAATATTTTAATGTAAATTGGCATAATGACAATGCAATTGAATTTATTCTAGCTTTGGCAACTTTGGCCATGAAATAGTGGGTTATTAAAATTATATGCTTTTGGCCTATAACATTAACAATATGAGTAATATTTTTTAGCTAAATATATAAGGAACAATTTTTATAAATCTGTTTAGCATGCAATACAATATTAATATAAAAATAATTATTTTGAATTTATTTATTTTTTAAAATTAAAATCTATGTTACTAACTTAGGGTTTTATTAAAAGTGTAAAGATTTGGGATGGAAAAGTGGGTCAAGATGTATACTAAACGTATGCAAATATATAACAATTTTATGACAAAATAAGCTTATAAAACAGGCTATTGGTTATTTGGGTTTGACGACCTAATATTAACGACATAACTATTGAGAAAATGCAAAGACAGAATTTGGCGGTTCCCTTAAAAAATGAGGACTCACTAGGTTGGCGAATAAACCAAGGTGGAGATAATGGGTTCCTCTGTATCTACAATTAACAATGTTTAATTAAAAGTTTAATATCAGTTATGTAATGTTTGATCTTTTATTTGAATTTTCATTCAATTCTATGTACAGCTTTTTAAAACTATATTATTTCTTATAATATTTAAATTTACAAACAAAAATAAGAGTTCAAATTACATGATGCATAGCTACAATCAAGTTAATGGTTGTTAAAGTTTATCTAAAAACAGTTAAAGGCTACAACTGTGGCATGTCAGACTGACAATCATGCTAAAGGAATGTGGTTCGATTGCCAACGACAGCAGTTTTTTGAGAATATTGTAAATAAAAGTGCAATCTTAAGTCACAACAAAGCTACTGCTAATAAGAAATTCCTAAACAGATAAATTGTTGGATCATTTAATTAAATAATATTTTTTTCATTGAAACCAGTTGGACTTTTGGACAGCAACCCTGACTCGGTTGACTTCAGTGCCAAAGCTCCGGGCATGATTGTGTCCACACCAGGTGGTGGGGAGCCTGTGTCTATCTTACGACAAAGATCAGAAGATGGCCTAAAAGATGGAGGTAAGCAAAGCATAAAGTCAACATCCTTTTTCACAAATGCCAGAAACTTGTTATTATGTCCGCACTTTTAAAAAATTTGTTATTAATTAAATACATCCTGTAATTTATAAAAATTAAATCATAACTCTAGATAATAGCAACTTTCATATATTTTTTTCAGCCCGTGGCAAAAAGCAAGTTCATTTTCATGAATCTGTAGATGAAAGTATCCGTAACAGGGAAAAAGGTAGCATATATTTTCTTGTGTAATTATTTATGAAAACCCATGCTAATTTTCTTATTGTACCTACTTTTACCAGAATGTAGATATATGTCATGCACATAGGGTATGTATGGGCCTGACAAAATGTCACAAAACAACAAACATTTCGGCAAAGAGCCTTCCTCAACGAACAAATAGACAAAAACAAATAAAACTAATAAAATGAAATTAAAACTTAGCTGCGGTGAAATCCAGAGCCAAAGAGAGTTCTAGGAGGAAGTGAGTAGTTCAGAGATTATTTAGCAAAGGCTCAGTTTTCAGAATCAAATTTTTTCTTGGCCAGTTTAAAAGCTAGTTTTAACATTTTAATTAAAAGAATTGTTCATCTACCAACAGATGCTTGATTGGTATCAATTTAGCCATCAAGGAAATAGTTGATGTAATATCCTTGCGTGGCACTCCTTTCATTTCTTATGTGCCAATCCCAAACAATCAACTGAACAATGCTAGATTATTTTAATGACCAACATTCACTACCAATACAACTTTATTTTGGCTTATTCTAATCGGAGTGAAAATGCTATCGGAGTAATCTAACATATGAAAATGCTTCTAATTAGTATGGTTATTATTGGTTAACTGGTCCTTAGAGCATAGTTCTGTCATTTTTATTCTGGTTTATCCTAACTTCAATGTACCCAGCGACAGCGGCAATTGTTACTATGTTAATAAAGTCATAGGCCTAAATCTGTACTAATTGTCAGAAAAAAATTGTGTGGCAGGCCGGATGTGGCCCGTGGGCCATGAGTTTGACACTTGTGGTGTGGGTGAAGATATTTAATTTTATCTCAAAGCCTTCTTTATTCAGATTGCATGTCTGACATTGTATCTTTAAGCTATAGGCAAAAACACTTAATTTTAATTTTCTCTCCGGCGACATAGAACTTAACCCTGGCCCAGTATCATCTAAATGCAAAATTTGTACTAAGATATGTCCTAGCAAACAAAGAGCCTGCAATGAATGGTACCACACAACATGCCTGCATAGTAACACACCAAAGTACATAGCAATAGGCCTAGGAAATAAATATGCATCTTGGCACTGCATACATAGTGGGTTGCCCAAATCAGTTCAGACTTGTTTAACTCTAGGGACCTGAGCACCACAAATTTTTAAAGTGTTTTAGCAAATCTTAATATAAATTACCCACTAGTTTAAATGAAACCTGCCACACAAACCCATAAAAATAACCATAAAAAATCTAATAATACTAATGATCAAAATATTTACAAAATATTAATAATTAATTTCCAAATTATAAAAAATAAAATTACAGATTTAGAACTACTGATAAAAACACAAGAACCAGACGCAATTGCTGGTTCTGAAACTTGGTTAAACTCCAACATTGAAAATTTTTAACAGCAATTATAATATTTTTTAGAAAAGATAGTCCAGACAATTAAGAGGAGTGCTACTTGCAATAAAATCAATAATCATAGCTGAAGAAATAGAACCACTTCCAAATCTTAATATAGAATCCGCTTTTTGTAAAATAGTTACACCAAACTCAGCACCACTTATTGTAGGCAGCATATATAGACCACCCAATACAAACCTAGAATATATAAAGGATCTTTGTAGTTAACTAACATTCATAAAAGAAAATAATAAAAAGGCTGTATTTTGGATTATGGGAGACTTTCATCTTCCGATATAAATTGGAAAAACTGTTCGATAGATAACCATCAAACTAATAAAGATATTAATGAACACTTTATAGACACTAGTAACACCATAAACTTAGAATATATTGTCAAAAAAAGCCACAAGGAAAAATAAAACACTAGATTTATTTTTAACGAATAGATCTGGACTGCAAAATAATTCCTGGACTGTCCTACCATGATATTGTTAGGGTAACAAATACAATAAAAACTAAAATATGTAAGATACCTAGAAGAATAATCTATCTACGGTATAAATGTAATTCAATAAAATTTCCTAAATAAATTTAACACAAAAAGCCCAGTAGAAGAAATTTGGAAATGGATAAAAACAAAGCTTAAAACTATAATGGAAGAAAATGTTCCAACAAAACTAACATCAAATAAAATTATCAAATGCTGGTTCAATTCTAAATTTTAAAAAACTATGCTGACAAAAAGATTAACTTTTTAAAAAATTTAAGGCTACCAATTTAAAAAGAATACACAAAAAATACTTACAGATTAAACATTTGACACAAAAACTTAGTCGAACCTCCAAAATTAATGTATAAACAATGTAATTTCTAAAGATAAAAATAAAAACGTATGGTCCTTTATTGAATTTAAAAAAAATGGAACCTACAGGAATAACCACACTAAAAGGCCCAAATAAAACCTATAATGATAATGAAACCAAAGCTAACATCCTCAACACATATTTTGCATCATCATTTTTGGCCTCGGGTGACAAAGAAGTTTTAATAAATTTAAATAAAATAGAAGAAATAGGTAACATAACTGTAGACGAGAGAGGTAAAAAAAAACTCAAAAAAAACTTTAAAATAAACAAAGCTTCTGGTCCAGATGAATTGCCTACCAAGTTATTAAAAGAAGTAAGCAATGAACTGTCCCCAATCCTTGTACATTGTAGTTCTTTTTTAAGCCTCTCTAAATCAGGATAAAGTGCCCCATGATTGAAAATTAGCTAACGTAACTCCCCTCTTTAATAAAGGTGATAAGACAGACCCTGGTAATTACAGATATGTATCACTTACTGTATCACATTTAAATTACTAGAGCACATAAATATATAGCAGAATCGCTAACCGCCTAGACAAATATAATGTCCTATGCCCACATCAACACCGCTTTAGAAAAAACAGAATATGTGAAACACAATTAATTGGTTTAATAGATGATCTGTCAAAAGGCTTAGACCGTAATAATCAAATAGATACAATATTACTAGACTTCTCAAAAGCATTTGACAAAGCTAACACCTTTCGTTTACTCAAAAAGCTTCACTACTTTTGAATCTCAGGTCCCATACATCATTGGATCAAAGACTACCTTTTGGGTTGTGAGCAAACTGTAATAATTATTGGATCTAAATCTGCACCAATAAAGGTTAACTCAGGAGTTCCACCGGGAGCTGTGCTAGGTCCCTTACTCTTTTTAATTTATATAAATGATTTACCCAACAACATTTAAAAAGGAACAAAAGTTTGGTTATTTGCTGATGATTGCATAATCAATAGAACAATTAAATCAGAACAAGATAGCACATTCTTACAAAAAGACTTAGATGAATTGATAAAATGGGAAGCTAACTGGAGTATGTCTTTCCACCCAGAAAAGTGTCAACTGTTAAGACTATTAAGAGTAACAAAGAAAAAGAAACAAAGAAATTCAAAATATTTCATTCATGGAAAGGAACTAACCCAAACTAAAGATGCAAAATACTTAAGAGTAATAATAAATAAGAAACTATCGTGGAATCCCCATATCTATGAAGTAATAGAAAAAATCCAACAAAACCTTAGGCTTTGTGAGACGTGTTGCTGTGTTTACATTGTATGAGAATACAAGGACGTGACCTAGTATGAAACACGTGGTTTGTGATGTGAACTGTAAGTGTGCGTGGTCATGGACTTGGAGGAGAACTGACTATAAATGTACGGTTCAAGAGGCATCGGAGGTTGATTGCATACAAATGTTCGTTCTTCCCGTCCGAAATTTGGACGTGGAATGGGTTGCCTGGGGAAACCACGAAAACCAACACATTATCAACATTTAAAACTCTAATAAAAATGCAAGACTAGTCAAAAACCATAGATAAGCGTAGGACGAAATAATCTTCTGTATAGAAGGAGCGTCTGTAACAGATAAGATGAGGTAAGAAATGTACCTTTTATACACAACAGAAACCTGAGATACCTGAATTTTATTTTTACAAGCACTTAAAGTGTTTTAAAAGTTGAAGGGGGAAATTGGGGTTGACCGGTGTACGATATTGTAATCAACTCATAATTTAACAGCAATCAAATACCTTATGAATTCATAATATCAGAAGCAGATAGCACACTTTCAATCAATTTCAGGGTGTGACTTTGTTATACTTGGTTCAACTATTAAGTATATTAAAGTCTTAAATTCACGTGAGTTCACCTTGAAAACTACATATGATAAAATTTTTCATTTCTAGGGGACATCTTGAGAAATTTACTGATACTAATTGTGGCAATAGTGGTGACAATATTGTTGATGTCCTTCTGTTAAATGTAATATAATTATCCGTGTGGTTATAGTATTTCTTGTTCTGCTCTCCGTTCAATTCAAAAGCAGCCCACACTATTTCCAAGTTTGATCTTTTTTGAATTACTAAACAAGATTTCACTCTGAAATTCTTATATAATTTTTGTTTAAAGAATAATATTGTGTTTCAGTAGTTGAAATGAAGAATTAAACAAGTTTGTACCTTTTTTAAAAGATTTTCTTCCTAATGTCTACTTGCAAATTTATTGAGTTGGTCTGAAAGTTTGAAGATCAAATTTTTTGTGTTGACATTGCGTCTGCTTAGTTCTGTTAAGGGCACTTATATTTTAGCTGTAGGATTTATTTTTAAGTAAATAATATTGATATTGTTGATTTATATATTCTGGAAACTCTGTTGAAAAATGACTTGCTATCAAAAAAATGATTTGATAAATCTTACAAGTCTGTAATCTTTTTTAAAATTCTTTTATGTATTAAGCAATGAAAATCTAAAACAAATTAATAAAAATCAATATTTAACTTCCATCTACATTCATTTCCAAACTTTCTATTACATAGAGAGCTTATGTGCTCCACTGCAGTCTCTCATTGTGAAATGCATTCTACATTTTAATGTGTTTTAATTCATATTTGATAGTATTTTTAATTTTAAAAAATTATTTGCTTTCTTAAAATGTTAATATTGCTAGAAATGTAAATTTTAATTTCACTGAAATGCTTCTTAAATGTTATCCTCTATGTAATTACATTTTCATACCTGTAGATTTTTGTTATAAAGCACAGTTTAAACCATATGAAGAGCTCAAGGGAAGAAACGACTTTGTCACATTTTTGTAGTTTCGAGATATTCAAGTTTTAAAGTTCAAAATTATACAGATTTCTTAAAAATTAACTACATGTAAATAAATTTGAATTTTTAAATAGGGTCAGAGACATAATTGTTTCATAAAACTTCATTCAGAGCAATCTATTTTTGATCCTCTATCAGATACAAGGGATAACTAATAAATTTTTTAAAAATGTCACTTAGCCGTTTCTTCCCTTGAGGTCTTCATTTGTATTGAATAATAATAAAAATTTACACTTGAAATTTTATGTTGGATTTGGAAATCATTCAAAATTGTATTTTCCATAATATCTTAAACTGCTAACTGCACAAAAGGCTTGATATCTCTTATAATGGTAAAACTTTATTTTTCATCAATTTCAATATCTACAAATATATATTGTTTTTAAAAAATTATGTACTATAATCAAAACTGATTACTGAATTTGTTTTTGCAGAAAAACTGTCATCTTCAATAGTGAGACAGTTTCGTATAACTGTTTGCATCATCCTACTAGCTACTCTAGGCATGTGGCTCTACTGCTTGATTAGCAAAAGTCAGTCTTGTCAGAGACCAATGGCACAGCTCAATCAGTGGATTCAAACTCTACGGTACTATTGTTACTTAATTACTACACCCCCAACAGCAGCTCCTACATAGCATGATGCAGTGGTGAGAGAAGAATTCTGGTACACATTTAGCAGAGATGGGGCATAGTGATATCATTTGTGATGTATTTATTATAAAACATACAGACTTTCAAAAGTATGTATTTTATTGTTGCTAAAAAAATCAAAGTGATTGTGAACATATCTTTCTTCTTTAATATGATTAAAAAATTATTTTTTATTTTAAACGTTTCAACCAGAATTCATCAGGCTAGAGATTATCACAATTTCAATTATGTATGCGATCTTTAATTTGTCTTAAAATATTTATCAACTTGTGTTATTTAAAAGGATTGTATTAGTGTTTTTCTGATTAAACAGCAAATTTTTTTTAGTATTTAGTGATATGCATTAACTATGCAGCTGTTTGTAACGAATCGGAATATATTTTTTAGCTTTTGTTAACTATTCTATTGCAATTGTTATTTTGCTCAAATATCCAAAGGCTAGCAGTTCTTCAACTTGACGCTGTTTTTCCTCATCTCATACTTAAAATGCATTCTCTTGTAGATTCCCATACTTCCCATTTCAGCTGGGTTTTAATAAAACATAATAACCACTTAAATAATAAGAAGATATTTGATGCTTTTAATGAACGAGATCAAATTTTTAAAAGAATTTTTAAATATTATTTTATTATTAACCTTAGCTTACCTGTAAATATTTTTTAGCTTCAAACAAAATAAAATACATGCAAAACTTAACCTCAGAGAATGCTGGTAATTAAATTTTTTGTTAACAAAGACAAATTAGTAAGCTAAAATATTTAATCTGAATTATTTATTCTTCTTAAATATCACACTTAATGCAAATATTTTTTTCTAATTACTTAAAATAAAATTCTTTATTGCTTCTACAGAATTTCCATACATAAATCATTACCTGTTTATGCACTTGATTTATTTCTTATATAATTGCTAAATGGTTAATAAAATATATAAATTTATGAAAAAAATATTTTCTAATCAATTCTGAATATGCTATTTCATTTTTTAAAATTGGTTTAAAATATTAAAAAAATTAAATGTCAGCCTTTTTATGTATTGCTGCCTAAAATGTAATAAAATATTTAATTTAAATTAGGGCTGGTACTAATTTAAGAAAATTTGTTCGATTAATCGGGAAAAAATCTAATTGATTAATTTTGATTAATTGTATTTGTATAGTGCTTATATAGATCCCGTTAAATCGCGTCTCATTATTTCGGGAAATCACTTTAGTCGCGGTAATTCCATGGCTCCCAAATTTTGTGATGTAACATAGCAAATTCGTTCTGCTATGCAAGAAATAAGGAAGAAAAACCTTTTTGTCTAAATAAATAATAATAATACGAGGAAAAAGTATGTATGAGTATGTAACAAAAAATTAGAAAATATGAATTAGCAATAAATTAGAAAAAAATTTTAGAAATATTTCTTATCGAATTTTAATAGATCAATTTAATTTTAATCAATTAAAGTTTTTAACGATTAATCAATTAATTAATCGTTAATTTCCACAGCCCTAATTTAAATATGTGGTGTGGTCATAATTGAAATTTTATATCATCATTTTTTTTTAATATATAAAATTGCTCACTTTGAGTTTTTATGTTTATTGTGATATGGATTTGAAAATGATTATTAACTTTTTCAATGGCCTTAACTTAATTTGTGCAAGCATTTTTATACATGTTTCTTTTTTAAATTTTACTTGATGTTTTTCCATCAGTTTCATGAAAAAATTTGTGCTAGACTTAGTTTATCAGATTATCCTGCATAAAATTTATTAAAACTGGAATATACAAGCTCAATTTCACACTTATGACATGTCATTTAATCCTATTTTTTATATTTTGAAGGACAAATTTTTAAAAATGAGACAATGATTTATAAACGTTTTAAGAAATTCAAGCCAAGTTGAGTTAGCAATGTTGATAGGGAAATGCAAGTTAAATCAATTAAATGCATAGAAAAACTGCTAACAGTTGTTTTAATTAGTGCAGACTATTGGTCTATATTGTTTTATTTGTGCTATTGTTTGACATTGACATTCTTAAACTCAAACATTCATAAATGAATACATATATTAATTTTGTGACTATTTGCTAAGTGGTATATTTATATATAAAATGATAATGCAGAATCATTTATTTACCGCAAAAACAAATTTCCTGCTGCTATGCTTTCACTGTCATTTAATCAGAATTTCAAATATTTGCACCTCAATATTATTGAAACCTCTGTGATACCGGTAATGGTTACTTGTCAATAAGCTTTACTTCAAAGTTTTTTTTTCCTTTAAATTTTGACATCTTGCTTGTGTATTTAGGGTTTCTTAATGGCTGATTTTGATAAAATCATTTTCTAGATGTTAAAGGATGCTAAAGGGTTGTGTTTTTCTGAAAGAATATAATCACTATAACTAGTTGGTCAACAAATTAATGTAATGCCCTCACTGTTTCATGTTAAAGGTTTTAGATTTCCTCCGACTCAAGTTCTGTATTTCTGTCTCATACGTTTCAACAGCTTAACATCTGTAATCTGTGGCTACCAATTATTTTCTTGTATCTCCAACTAACTCTCACATGCGTAAGCAGTTTTTAATCCTGTCATTTTCTTGTATCTCCAACTAACTCTCACATGCGTAAGCATTTTTTAATCCTGTCATTTTCTTGTATCTCCAATTAACTCTCACAGGCGTAAGCAGTTTTTAATCCTGTCATTTTCTTGTATCTCCAATTAACTCTCACAGGCGTAAGCAGTTTTTAATCCTGTCATTTTCTTGTATCTCCAATTAACTCTCACAGGCGTAAGCAGTTTTTAATCCTGTCATTTTTACATGAGGAGATTCTACCTTCTTTGACTTAAAAACTTAAAAATACTTTTTATAGACTGTTCTTTCTACATCAAATTAGAACCATCTCGTTGCTTGTTAACTTGGTAAATTTGAAATTAATGTATGAATGACTCATCATGGGCTTTCTAGTTTCTAGCTAGCTTCACTGTTTCAGATTCAAAAGTAATTAAAGTATGTAAATTTTTATTTAACATCCTGAGAAAATTTATATACATAATATTAAGTGTAAGCCAATTCAAAGAAAATGTGAATTTTAGTCCAGGTTCCATGTAGCAAAATAACTCATACTCCTAGCCAGAACACAGTGTAGCATTTTTGCCACAAAAAATATTTTATTGTTTGCCTAGTGACACATTAAAGGTAAGTTATAAAACTGTTAGGATCACAGCTAAAGATGGCAATAAATGGCAAGGCCAACAAAAATACCGGTAACTGATTTTGATAGAAATGCCTTTCATATGATTTTAAATTAGATATCTTTTTTATATACCGGTATGAATTTCTTTTGATCATTTTTGGCTACATTCCATTATAAAATTTGTCCTTTTGGTCATGCTAAAGTCTCTCTGCCCTTTTAAAGAATGTTTAACAAAACAACAATCTTGTGTCTCCCCCCAGTAACCTCTCACTGTAATTTAATGAAGTCTTCTAATTTAGAAATATAGTTGATCAGACATATGCATTTATATCAATACGCTAACATTATAGTTTACTTATTTAAGAAGATTTAGCATTAAAGGATTTCCGATTCTCCTTTTACCGTTAAATTGCACGGACAATAATTAGGGTAACTGTCTACATTTTGGGTTTGAGCATCTCTAACTCTATCACTATTATGTTTTGGTTTCAGGAAGCCAGCTGAAATTGCACCCTTAAGAGAACATTGTATAAACAAACAAATAATGTTATCTAAAGTTGATCGATATCTCTAATAGTAATAGATTGTACATGACATGATCATTACAGATAAATATATGAAGATATCTTAAGGTGCATGCGTTTAATTTGACTGTTATATGAATATGTTGTATTGCCTTTTAAGTTGAAACATCTTTATGGATGTTAACACTACACTATTTGATTGTGCATCTTAATTTCTTTTATCACTAGAACGTCTAAAATGTGTCCATTATATGTCCATTAAAGAAAAGTACTTAAATTTAAACTTATGGATAAAACTAACTAAATGTATGAATGAAATATGGTATTTTAAAATTGTTTTTATGCCCCACCCCTCCCTTTTCTATTGATTATAAATCTAAAAGTAATAACTGCTTAATGTAAGCCCAAAAATTGAACTGCATGGTATTTCAGATTTGCATTTTTACCCCAAAAATGATTTTCTGAACATTACTTTTTTTTACAAAACATTGCAATAGTTATTTTAATATGGTATCAAATTTTGAAAGATTTATATCATGTGTTTTTTAAATTATAATTACATTTTGTTTGATTTTTCATCAACTTGTAGGATCACAAAAGTCATGTGTTCGCATTTAAGTTTATTGTTTACATAGATATTGGTAAAACCTACGTAATTTAAAGCAATATAATACTAGTGTTATTGACTAGCACTTATTGTTGCAAGTGGTTGAACTTTTCAGCATAATGACATCATTTATATTTTCTATAGAGGTAGCATTTTGCAATGGAATAAGTAGTTATTGAATTTTTGTTCATTTGATTTCTATAGTTTTAAAATAAAAGTTATTAAATTTATTTTTCTAATTATTTCTTTTTTCTAAAACTTTACTTTACTTTGTTAGTGTTTAATGGGACACTAGGACTAGGAGCAAACATATAGATTAAGCTCAGGGAGACAACAGACAGCAAAGACACAATGGAAACTAACATCTAGCTAAAACACAAGGCTTAAAGAGTAACAGCTCTTAGAATTTTAATACTATTACAAAAAGAAAACACTCTATTAAAAAATCTTAATGGTATTTCAATAGTAACTAAATAAATAGTAAATAAAGTGAACTGTCAACAAACTCTGCATCAAATAAATGGGGTTACATGTAAATGTTAAACAAAGGTAATCAAATTTCAAAAGTAAAATAATCCTTATTTATGATAAAAAAATATTTTATTTGAAACGGGTAATGTAGGCCTGACTGGATGTCACAAAACAAAAATATGAGAAACAGTTTTATTGAGGTTTAACAATTTCATTACTAATTCATTACCACAGAAATAAGTTAAACATTAACAGTTACTTCTTTTTGCTTTGAAAAAAAAACACTTTAATTTATAAAAATAACATTTTTAATTAATTTGTATCCCAGAAAGAATTAAAACCATGGCAGAAATTATTAACAAAAACTGTTTTAAATTAAAAGTACACCTCCTTAACTTGATTTTCACTTCATCAGATTTAGATTATTTATAACATTTATAAATTATTTGATGTTCAGCAGAAAGTAATAATTCTCTTAAGGACAATATAAAGAACAAATACATATATTTGTTTTAAGCACAGTAAACCTGCTAATACAAGTTTTAAAAGTCACACAAATATTGAACTGGTTAACTGTAAAAATTTGTATTAAAATAATATAGCGACAATTAATGGTATTTAAACACTTTAGATTACACTTACACCTTAAATTTAACTAAATCAATTTAATTACCTTAACAGTAACAGCTATAGCATAATAATAATAAATTCAATCTGTCGTGATATGAAGATAAAGCAGGAACAATTTTAACTTATAAACAAATAAGCCCCCTCTTCTTAAAATATGGGAGATTAAGAAACAGACAAAATGGCATTTCCTGGGGAAAAAAATCACAAACACATATTTCATGTAAATTTTGTTTAGCTGTTAACGATTCTTCACACATATTCATCTTTTTTAAAAAATGTGAGACTTAAGACTTTCTATCCATGAGCTGTAGAATTCTAAAATTTAGAAAAATAATTTAATAAATTATTATGAATAAGAATTTATTATTATCTTTTCGCTGTGTAGTTGTTCTCACAAAAAACAAATTCAACAATAACAGGAAATTAGAGTATATGAAAAATACATTTTCTAGTACTGAAACTCTCCAAATAAGTTGACTTGTTTTAAGTTTCACATGAAAGGGGTTTTATTAATGGGACATCAAAATCTTTTAACTTATTTTTTTTAAAAATTAAATTATATCATAAAGGATGTTTGTATCTCATCTCAAAATGCATGAGATTGCCTAAGGATTTATCCTTAAGTGCTTTTTACAAAAGCTTTTCATTAGAATCTTAAGTTACACAAAAATAATAACTTAGGATATTTTAATATTTCGAAACATTGCGATATGGATTCAAAGTATTATTTCCTTTATCCTTTCAACTCTGGAATGCTAGATTGACTTTGCTCCATACTTCATACTGTCTTGTCTTCTGAAAAGTGAAAAATAATTCAACAGTCAAAATCTTTTTAAATCTTTCAAATACCAGATATAGTAGGTGGATAATTTTCTTTTAATTATCTTGTTACTTTTGCATTGAGATGTCAGATTATTCAAAAATTCATATTTGGAAATTTTACTATATTATTGCTTTAAACAGCTTTTGACCTCTAATTGTGAAAATAAATATGTTATTCTCCAAAACAGTATACATTTTTTATGGTCTCCATTTTGATTATGGACATGCTAAACTAAACACTTAAAATGATATAACACACGCACTTTATCAATATACAAACTAAAATTATAGAATTTAGAAATATTATTAATAAATTAATGTTAAAGTAAAACGAATAGCATTGTTTTGGTAGCAGGAAAAAACTTTCAAGTTTCAATTTGAGACCAATGGCCCATTTTATAGTTAGCCTAAATTTATATGTAATAAATACAGTACTACTAAAGGTCATCTACTACAAGTCTACTTCAGGAATATAGTTATATAAACAAGGTCTCCTGTAGTGTAGCACTGTAAGGGATACTCTGATTACACTGGATACATTAAAATCTCAATACTGTATCACAATCACTACTTTAAACACTCATTTTAATTTTAATTAGATTACAAAGCAGACAAACTCCAAAACCATGGAATTCTCGCCCGTTTTACATTTGTAAAATTTGAACTATTTGGGCCTTCAAAAGTGCACTCAAAAACACAACATGCCTATACTTTCTGGACAATCTGATATTTCTTTGACATATAAATTGTTAAATTATGAACATTTATTTTAATGGAGATTTGTCTCAAGTTATTTTTTTTTAAATGTCAAACTGGGGGGAGCCAAGCTCCTCACTAGGATACAATGCTATATAAAAAATATTAGTTCCAATGTTATTACTACAAAGGAAGTTGTTGAACAGGGTATAAGAGAGATGTTTGACTACAAATTGCAGATAAGTTATAATTGATAATTTTTAAACTTCTTCTTTAATTTTGGATTTTAATGTTATGTTTGTTCACTCAGAAAGAATTTTAGTTTTAGCCAACATTCATTGTACATTGTCACTTAGTTGTAGTGTAGTTATGTGTATGTAAGTATGTTGATTGTTTGTTGTGTCTTTTTCAGGCTTACCAAGACCCTGTTAATCTGTTAAACAACTTTTTTTTTAATAAGCTGATTGAAATCCCTCCACACTTTATCAATGATAGACTAGTACTAATGTTAGTATTAGTAGGCCTATTCCCTCCCCACTATATAATAAGGTAAGCGTTATTCGCACGGTTTTGGCAGTGCGAATAATGTCCAACATTATCCCCACGGTAAAATGCCTAGCGTTATTCGCACTGCCGCACGGTTTTGACCGTGAGAATGATGCCAAACGATATCTAAATTCTTATTACTAACTTATTTACGTATCATTGTTTATTGACATATTTTGGTTTGGAGGGTATAAAAATAAATAAATTTTCTTTTTAACCGTCTTTCGAGTGACTGGAATCTTATATTTTTTATCCATTTTAGTTTTTAGCAATAATCAATAATCTGAGCGGACCTGCATATCGTTAGTTAATCATTAATTAATTAGTAATACTATGGATTCAGCCGGTATAAAACTATTATTAACTGTTCCAGTGCCCTCGAACTTTGTATTTTTATTCTATATATTATAAAGTAGATTTATTAACTTTCATTCATAATTGGACGTGGCTCTGTAAATGTAATTAAAAAGGCTAATTATTATTCTCCCCAAAACTAGCATTGTACCTGTAATCATCATAAATTAATTAAGTTAATTTTATTTCAAGCATGCAAAAGCGAAAGACGATATAATATAATGGTATAGTATAGCATAGAAATTTAAAAGTGAGAGTCTGTAACAGATAGTAACAGAATAGATAAGACAGGCATGGGTGGGGGAATAATAAAATGTTTCTGGGAAAGAGCCTGCTTGAGTGTTTGCAAACATCCTCACTGTGGTTGTAAAACAAACAAAAAACTAAGTAAACCCCCCAAAAATATAAAAAATAAGTAAGACCGTCCTGGGATTTGATCCGCATACCATCATACTCAATGGAACTAAGCTACGACTAACCACTCATCTGGAGAAGGTGATGAATCAAGTTTGTTATTTTAAAATTATAAGAATTATCATTAATTTGACACCAATCATTTTTTATGGCAGTGGTACTTTAAAACTTCAGTAATCATGAAATTTTAATTTTTATTAGGATATTAATTACACATTTTAGCCGAAATGGAGTGATATCGGCTTTTATTTTGTCTACACCGGGCGCGGTTTTTTTTTCAACGTGACCAGCCCTAGAAGACGAATGGGCCGACGACCCGTGCGGATAATACTCGGCATTATTATTATCCCCACGGCCAAAACCGTGCGAATAATCACTTCAATATAATAAACAGTTAATAAACACTAAGTTGTCTAAACTACTCTAATCTAAGACAAAATCGCACCTCACTCACTCACCTCCATGTCAAATTAATGAGGTGGAGAATGATGCTATGATTTTTTTACATCACAGTTTTTCCACTTTTGAAGCAAAATCTTTTATAAGCCTTCCAATTTCTTTTCCAAGCTCTTCCTTGGATGCTTTGGGGTTTTCTTTAACATATTTAGAAATCCTTAATATCGTCTCTGTGCGCAGGGCCTCTATTTCTTTTTCACCGCTTAGTCTTTGCCACACCTCATTTACAATTTTAACAGTGGCAAGTTGCTCTGCCATGTGTGAATCTCCAGTGTGGGCCCAGACCAGGGTGGCTATATGCTCCATGAAATTAAAATCAATGACAGACATTGTGGAATATGTGTAAATATTAAACACTAATGTATTGTAAATAAAACTTATTCACCTTCTTATTAACGATATTTGTTTACTACGGAAGCTGGATAAATTATTGTTTACGTCTAAAATGCGCATGCGTCACATTACAAGTATGAGATACAGGTTTCGTCATATTTGAAGTATCTTTGCAAAAAAACATTTTCAAGCAATTTCATGGAGTATTCTTAATATTTTAAATCAGCATGCTTGATTTTTAACTGTGTAGTGTCGAGTAGTGAAACAGATAAATGTTTCAATTGCTCTTGTTCTTTTAATTTTAATGAATAATTAATAAACATAATTTGTAAGGAGTCTTAATGCACAATTAAAGCCTTATACTTCTATACATTAGAAATTTAAAGGTGTTAAAGGAAAACTCTTTAAGGAAAAATGTTTTTATACAGTGTTTAGTCTATTCCAATACACAAAAATCCAATGACATCAGATGATATAAATTATAAAAATTAAAATGTGTGTCAAGCGTAATGATGATGATAGTGATGTTGGTGGTGGCTGTCTTCTACATAGAGAACTATCCATGCTTGTCCATCATGATCTTCAAAAAGTAGCTTACATTGTTTAAATAAGTCATCAAATTTTTCTTAAATGCGTCTTTGATGTGACACTCCCTCGCTGATTTGAGAAGTCTATTCCATAAATTTGGTGGACCTGATTCAATAGAGCGAACGCCAAAGGACTGCTTCATGTGGAGGAACGCAGTCCTTTTTGAGATACATGTTTTGAAGTCAGGTCTTTCAAATAACATTACCGCTAACATTACGAATGATTGTAAAAATGAGTTACCATTAACATAGCTCGAAACTCTTTTAAGGTCCTAGGGCAATTATAGATTTCATAATAATCTTTTTAAAGTGAAAAAAGCCTAGCAAGTAAAACTACTTTCCCACTAGTACAATTGTTACGTCCTAAGACAAAATTAAACTCCGCCGTAGCCTTTCCCAAGCCCGGGTGAGAGAGCAGGAGGGTTGTGCGAAGGGCTAGCATCCCTTCCCGTAAAAAAAGCCTTGCTACAAAAACATGAACAAAGAATAAAATAGGAAACTCGGACCTTGGAGATGATGGGTCTCTTAACAGAGAACTAATGAAGCTAGGTGGCTAAAGTCAACTGGAAACCACCCAGCAGACAACCATCCTCTCCACTAGGACCACCACCAGCCTAGGAACATGGAACGTAAGGACCATGTTTGAAGCTGGAAAAACTGCCCAAGTTGCTACCGAAATGCAACGGTACAAGCTAGCCATCTTGGGGATAAGTGAATCCAGATGGACTGGCTCAGGCCAGATGAAGCTTAGCACAGGAGAACTGCTAATATATTCAGGCCATGATGAAGAAAACGCAGCTCACACCCAAGGAGTAGCACTCATGCTTTCCAAAACTGCTCAGAACGCCCTTATAGGATGGGAAGCCCATGGCCCCCGGATAATCACCGCAAGATTTAAGACCAAAAAGCAAGAAGTCAATATGGATCTTTTTCAGGTATACGCTCCTACTAACGACAGTAAAGAAGAGGACAAAGAGGACTTCTACAACAGACTGAGAACACTTATCAAAAAGTTTCCTAGGAGCAATGTGATTATACTAATGGGTGACCTAAATGCAAAAATAGGCAGCAACAATAATGGATATGAAGAATGCATGGGAACACACGGCCTCTGAGAGATGAACGAAAATGGTGAAAGGCTAGCAGATATATGTGCTGCAGATGGACTAGTCATTGGTGGAAGCCTCTTCGTGCATAGAAATATCCACAAAGCAACATGGATATCACCAGATATGTCAACGGCTAACCAAATCGACCATATCTGTATCTGCAAAAAGTTTAGAAGATCTCTCCAAGATGTAAGGGTAAAAAGAGGGGCAGATGCAGCCTCGGATCATCATCTACTGATTGCCAAACTAAGGCTCAAATTGAAAAAAGTATTGGACAAGTGAGGGAAGCAAGCGCCAACGTTTTAACACTACTGTTTTAAAAGGGGAACCAAAACTAAATGCGTTCAAACTTACGCTAACAAACAAATTCCAGATCTTGCAAGAACTAGGCAACGAAGAAACAGTTGACCAAAACTGGAAAAGCTTCAAAGAAATACTTACGACCACCTGTGAAGAAGTGTTGGGTCCCAGACAACAAACGCATAAAGAATGGATCGCTAATGAAACCATAGAGAAAATCCAACAGAGGAAAAAGAAGAAGGCAAATCTAAACAACAGCCGCACCAGAACCGAAAAAGCAAGAGCATCAGCAGAACACGCAGAAGCCAATAAAGACGTTAAACGTAGTATAAAGTCAGATAAAAAGAACTACATAGAAGGATTAGCACTTGAAGCAGAAGATGCAGCTTACCATGGAAACACAAGAGAACTATTCAGTACAATAAAAAAGCTATCCGGAAAGTTCAAAATCTAGAGAGACCTGTTAAAACTAAAGATGGGAAATCTATACCTGATGAAGAGGGTCAGAAAAAAAGATGGATAGAACATTTTGAAGAACTCCTCAATCGACCAGCCCCACAATAAAAACTCAACATAGAGCCAGCAGAACAAGACCTAGAAATAGACTGCAGCACATCCACAAAACAAGAGATAAGCAGAGCAATTAAACAACTAAAGAAATGCAAAGCGGCTGGTCCAGACAGAATACCAGCAGAAGCCTTGGCAGCAGATATTACGACTAGCCCTGCAATGCTACACACTCTTTTCAAGAAAATATGGGAGGAAGAACAGATTCCGATGGAGTGGAAAGAAGGACATCTTATTAAGCTCCCAAAGAAAGGAGATCTTAGCTTTTGCTCAAACTATAGAGGAATAACTCTGCTATCCATTCCAAAAAGTATTTAACAGAGTGCTGCTAAACAGAATGAGGGACGAAATGGACACCCATCTTAGAGACCAACAAGCAGGTTTTGGAAAATATAGATCATGCACTGACCAGATTGCCACCCTGAGAATTATATTGGAACAATCCCTGGAGTGGAACTCACCACTATACATCAACTTTATTGACTATGAGAAGGCTTTCGATAGTGTTGACAAGCCAACCCTGTGGAAGTTACTAAGACAATACGGGATACCACAAAAACTGACTGACATAATTAAGGCTTCCTACGAAGGACTTACGTGTAGAATTGTTCATGGCCATCAAACAACAGCGGCTTTTGGGGTACAGACCGGAGTCAGACAGGGATGTCTGCTTTCACCATTCTTATTTCTGCTAACCATTGACTGGATAATGAAAATGTCTACAGAGCAGAAGAGAAATGGTATCCAGTGGACACTATGGAAACAACTTGATGACCTGGACTTTGCGGATGATCTGGCATTAATATCACACTCACAGCAACAGATGCAGGAGAAAACCAACTATGTAGCACAATTCTCTGCTTGCCTTGGCCTGAACATCCATAAAGGAAAAAGCAAAGTCCTTAAAATAAATACATCAAGCAACACTCCAATAACACTGGAAGGAAAAAATCTCGAGGAGGTGGATAGCTTCACATACCTTGGAAGCATCATTGACACACAAGGAGGGACTGAAGCCGATGTAAGAATGAGAATTGGCGAAGCAAGAACAGCATTTAAACAGCTAAAAAAAATTTTGGAACTGTAACAACTTGACTCTCCATACCAAGGTCACAATAAAGCCTGTCTTGTTGTATGGAGCAGAAACATGCCGAATAACAGCAACCATTTCAAAAAAGCTTCAAGCTTTTATAAACACATGTCTCTGAACAATTCTTCGAATCCGCTGGCCCAATTTCATCACCAACGAAGACCTCTGGCAACGCACACAACAAGAGCCAGTGGATGAGCTAATACGCTAGCGCAGATGGAGATGGATTGGCAACACTCTCAGAAAACCTAAATCCAGCATTGTGAGACAAGCCCTCACATGGAACCCCCAAGGCAAGAGAAAAAAAAGTCGTCCCAAAATGACCTGGAGAAGGGAACTGGAGGCAGACACCAAAATGAGCGGGCACAGCTGGGGGCAGATAGAAAGATTGGTGCAGGACCGGGATGCCTGGAGAACCTTTGTTCGTGGCCTATGCCCCAGATGGGACGAAGGGCGATGATGAAGACAAAATTATGCATTACGTCTCTGGCCTCTGGTACAAATCAAAAATACTCCCGCTTCATATTATGGTTTCTTTTTGAATTACACACAGAGCACTAGTTAAATTAAAAATGTTAATGTGTGTATGTGTGTGTGGGGGGGGGGTAGTCCATAAATGGCGTCATGCAATTGTTAGACCCCCCCCCTCCAATATGACGTCACAAAGCTTTGCTCCTCCCCCCAATAAAAGCCGTATTTTCTCTTTGAGAATGAGCATGTTTTAAATCAATTTTTTGTCACTTAGTATGAATTTAGTTTAAGGCTGAACTCTAATATCATAACACGCGTGAAGCCAATGTAAAAGTCATTAAATAAATTATAAGCAATCAAATATTTCAATAGAACTTTTATTTAAAGTGGCGCATTTATTATGTGACGTCACAGATTTAAACAACCCCACTCCCCCTCGTCACACATCGTCTGAAATGTGCGATTCCCCCTCCCGCCTCTAGGTGCGTGACGTCATTTATGAACGGCCCCTGTGTGTTTAAAAATAATACGCCCCTTTCAGACCATGACGAACTATGGGGCAAGTGAAGTGGCGTTCACAAGTTTCATTGAGCCACCACTAACGAGCAAGGGATTATGTGGCTAGCAAATGCCCCGGTGGACTTGCCAGCACCGAGGCTAGAACCCGTGACTCTCTTTTGCCTCGGTTCGACAGTCCAGCGTGCTACCGCTAGACGACCGCGCCCATAATTATATTTATAAAACAATGTACTAGAAAGCTAATTAAATCCTTATTTTTCTCTACTAATATGGACTGTGATCTCAATTAAGCCCCCCTTTCAGTTCTAAGCATTTTTTCGACATTTAAATAACTTAAGCACATTAATATGTGCCCTTAGTCTTTACGATTGAATATACTTTACATTCTTATTAATAAAAAAAACATTCTATTAGATGCGGACCATAATCAAAAGTTTATTTTCATAAATTCGAATTGATTAAACACATTAAGCCTTGTAAATCTTGTTTCTTAAACATTTGAATTTTTTAGCTTGAGTAGGTAACTCCAACAAATTATTTGCGTTCGGCTCTTATTTAAACAATAACAGTGAACAGAAGGAAACAAATTGTTATTTAACTTGCGAATTAACCCCCATTCGCCTAAAACCTTAATAATTATTTTTAAACACAAAAACTGTATACTTAATGCTGGATTGGTTTGACCTTTATATTCTCCGTAATGAATGTCAATTTCCATCCTATGATTGAGGTTATTAAGACATATCGCTTAGTGTGACCACAATTTTAGGTAGCCCCTATGCCCTATTTAATCATTTCAGTTTTCGTTACAATAGTCACATGATTGTTTGGTTGTTGAACCTACCCATTTTTATTATCTAAATTTCAGTATCCCCACACACTTTAAACTGTATTACATTCTCTTCACTCATAGACAACCAAAAGTTATTTTTGTATTTTGGTTCGGAATAATTATTCTATAACAGAGCTTAATTAGAAATTCATTGCAAAATGGTGAGCCGTAACAATAAAGTAAGTTGAAGGACCTACTTCCGGCTGTACAATTTGGTCATTGTTATGTTATGTGAACTGATTTTTTTTGGTTGATTACTAGATGCTGTCCTTTGTCATACGTAAATGAGTTTGAGAATTTTCTTTCTTTCTATTTTTTTAAAGAATTAAAAACTGTACGGAAACATCCGTCGTATTGTATTAATTTTTAATTAGATATTTATCAAGTTTTTTAATATAGCCTCCATATATCATTAATCATTAATTTAATGTGACTAGTGACAATGACAGAGTAAAGAGTTGAAAATAAAATGTGAAAACAGAAACTTGTGTGTAACGTATAGCTGCAGCAGGTAGCCTCAATTACCAATAAGACAAGAGTAAACAGCAATGATAACCATGTCCATTTCGTTTCACAACAGAGAACTAAAAGGCATTTGAAGCATAGTATTATTTATTTTATAGCAGGGGTCACCAAACTTTTTTCGCTTGGGCCTGAAAATCACCTGATAATACTGATAAGATAATCACTGATAATGATAATAATCAAATAATATAATGTTAATAATAAAAAGAAATAAACAAAGAAATGAGGCTGAGGACTCCAGTTCCAGCCCATATATTCTAAACTATTATTCTATGATGTGCACAGGCACAAGTATGACTTGCAAGCCATAACTAAAGCTGACAGTGACAGCACTGCTCAGGGAACATGATGAAAAAAAATAGTCTTAAACTTAATCTGATTCTGTTTATGATTAGTCATTAGTAGTCCATTTAAATTTAGCTAACAAAATATAGAACAAAAACAAATAAAACTAATTAAAAAAATTAAATCTTAGCTGCTGTGAATTCCAGAGCCAAAGAGAGCAATATGAGGAAGAGAGTAGTGAGTAGTAAGAGATTATATAGCAAAGGAGAGAGTGGATGTGGCGAATCATTAGTTCATTTAAATTTAAAAACATAATAAAAATGCAAGAGTAGACCTTTTAGACATAAACTGTCATAAACTATGGATAAGTGAAGGATGCAATAATCTTCTGTACAGAAGTTGAAGGAGCGTCAGTACCAGATAAGATAAAACAACTAGCATATTCACTAAATTAAATAAGCTATTAAAAAAATGTGATGTTAGCAAAAAAAGTCACATCTGACCCAGTGTGCTCATATCAGTCATATCTCAGTCACTCAAATTAAGCAACTAAAAATAATTTCCTTGCAAATGAATGAATTCAAACTACTTCAACAAGCACATCATCAAGGTTACATTTAAAATGATTCTGGAACATAAATATTTACTCTCAATTCTGTGAAGATACAAACATTTCTTTTTTTTTAATGCCTTTGTAAGACACAATTAATTTAGGAAGTGAAAATGGGGTTCACATCTTTGATGATTATAGCACACAACTCTGACACAGAGAACATGAAAACAAGTTTTATTCTTCAACTAATGACAGTTTTCTATGTTGTTCTATTGATGATTCTGTAACTGTAGAAGGCTCAGATAAGGCATCCTTTCCCTGAAAATTCTAGTTTAGTTCATTCCTTTGGGGTATGATGTTGTCCAAAGATGACAACTTTGAAAGTCATGTAGTATGTGACAGCTGTGGATCAGCGCTATCATTTTCAGTGTGAAAGACATGTATTTCGTTTTGGGAAACACATTTTAAGGAAGTATGACTTGACATGAGCTAAGCCACCTACCTCACTGTTGTATGATTAGGCAAGTCATTGAATTCATCATCAATTTATTCAAGTAAAGCCTAGAACTAATAGTGATTAAATGCATGTCCCCCAATGAAATTTACAGCTGAAACAACTGATTTCAGTAAACAAAGAAATATCCAGGTCTTTCGAATGAGTATATGAAGAAGTTTGATTCAGAGGATGAACAGAGCACCCAGAACAAGCAAATCTTCTGAGTCATGATCTGCCCCACAGTCCACAAGATCCTTCCTCACTGTAGTCATGTTTTTTTCCCTCCAAAGCTGATTAGTCTGAGGGTTAAAGTCTTGCTAACTGTTAAGCACTTCAATTAATTCTTTTTCCTCCAGTTTTTCCATGCATGGTGCAACTATATTATCTTATATGTTACAGACGCTGCTTCTATACAGAAATTATTGCGTCCTATGCTGATCCGTGGTTTTGTGTCTAGTCCTGCATTCTTATTAGAGTTTTAAATGTTGATACAGTGTTCCTGGTTTCTTCAGGCGACCCATTCCACATCTGAATTCCGGACGGGAAGAATGAGAATTTGTATGTGTTTGTTCTTGCAAACAAATTCAAAAAAGCTATTTTTTGAATTTGTTCTTGTTTATTAATGTTTTCTTTGGTGGATGGGTCCCACACAGAAGATGCATATTCTAGTACAGGTCTCACCAAAGTGATGTAGCATTTTAGTTTTATATTTGTATTACATTTGTAAAAGTTTCTTTTTATAAAGCCTAAGGTTTTGTAGGATAAATGTATTACTTCATTGACATGGGTATTCCATGATAATATCTCATTTATTATTACTCCTAAGTGTTTTGGATCTTTAGTTTGATTAGTGATTTTCCATGAATGAAATATTTTGAATTTATTTGTTTCTTTTTCTTTGTTGTTGAGCCTTCTCGTCCATGAGGGGCATCCACCAATCATTGTCGGCATCTGCGATTCCTCCAAGGGCATAGGCCACCTACGAGAGACCTCCAGGCATCTCTATCCTGGGCCAGCTTCTCCAGGATCTTCCATTCATGGCCAATTCTCTTGATGTATGCCTCCAATTCTCGGCGCCAAGTGTTTCTTGGACGGCCTCTTTTCCACTTACCCTGTGGGTTCCATTTCAGGGCTTGCCTTGTTGTATTAGAAGCAGGTTTATTAGTGTATGACCAATCCACCTCCACTGCTTCTGAAGAATCTCTGCTGCCACAGTTCCTGGTTGCTGATTTTGTCTGGCCAGTGAATTCTGAGAATCCTTCTTAGACAATCGTTGATGAAGGACTGGATTCTGGTCAGGTTTACGACCGTTGTTCTCCATGTCTCGGCTTCATATAGCAGCACAGGTATCACCATAGCGTTAAAAATCCTTACTTTTAACTTGCTGCCTAAGTTGTTGGAGACCCAAATGTTCTTGAGTTGCTGGAAGGCTGCTCTTGCTTTTCCGATCCTTATTTTGACGTCAGCATCTGTACCACCTTGTTTATCTACCACGCTGCCAAGATAAACAAAACTGTCCACCTCCTCAAGGGCTTCTCCTTCAAGCATGATGGGTGATGTACTGGTGGCATTAACCTTGAGGACTTTACTCTTCCCTTTGTGTATGTTGAGACCCATGCAAGCAGAAGTGGCTGCGACAATGTTTGTCTTCTCCTGCATTTGTTGTTGTGTATGTGCAAGAAGGGCAAGATCATCAGCAAAGTTAAGATCATCAAGTTGATCCCACAAGGTCCATTGGATGCCATTCCTTTTCTGCTGTGTAGATGTTTTCATCACCCAGTCAATGGCTAACAGGAACAGGAATGGTGACAGCAAGCAACCTTGTCTCACACCAGTCTTCACCTGGAAAGCATCTGTCACCTACTGACCATGGACAACTCGCCAGTTTATCCCTTTGTACATGTTTCTGATTATATCTGTAATCTTCTGTGGCACCCCGTAATGCCTAAGCAATCTCCACAGGGTTTGCTTGTCTACACTGTGGAAGGCTTTTTCAAAGTCAACAAAGTTGACATAGAGCGGCGAGTTCCACTCTAGTGACTGCTCTAGAATGATGCGCAGTGTCGCTATCTGGTCAGTGCAGGATCTGTTGGTGCGAAAGCCAGCTTGTTGGTCCCGCAACAGAGGGTCTACAGCATTTTTCATCCTGTTAAGTAGTACACAGTTGAAAACCTTTCCTGGGATGGACAGCAGGGTGATCCCTTTTTTAGTTAGAGCAGGAGCTTAAATCCCCCTCTTTGTGATCTTGATAAGGTACCTCTCTTTCCAATCGGAAGGAACTTGCTCCTCTTCCCATATTTTCATAGACAGAGAGTGTAGCATTTCCACACTGGTTTCCAGGTCCGCTTTCAGTGCCTCTGCTGGGATGCCATCAGGTCCTGCAGCCTTTCCATTTCTGAGTTGTTTAATGGCCCTGCTAATCTCTTCTTTGGTGGGGATATTGCAGTCAATTAGCAGGTCATATCAGCTGGTTGGATATCTGGTGGATTCCTTGGTTCTGGCCTGTTTAAGAGCTCTTCAAAGTGCTCCTTCAATCTCCCTCTCTATTGCTGTTTACTTGGTATGGTGTTTCCCATTTTATCCTTCACTGGTCTCTCTACCTTGCTAAATTTTCCAGACAGCGTCTTAATGGTAACAAATAGTTCCCTCATGTTCCCCTGGTAAACTGCATCTTCTACTTCTTTAGCAAGTTTATCAACAAATTCTTTCTTGTCCCTCTTGATGGTTTTCTTAACTTCCTTATCTGCATACTCTTTCTGGGACTTGTTTTTCAGCGCTCGTGTGCGGCTGTTATTTATTTTTGTTTGCTTTCTTTTCCTTTCTTCTATTTTACTCAGTGTACTTGCTGTTATCCATTCTTTTTGTGCCAGTTTCCTGTTTCCTAGCACTTCTTGGCATGTTGACTGGACTGTTTCTTTCACGCTTTGCCACTTTCTTTCGGTGGTCTCGTCTTTGAGTATTTCGTGTAGGGCTTGGAACTTATTGGATAGTGAGATCTTGAATTCTTCCTTTTTGGCTTGGTCCTTCAGGAGGGAGGTATTATACAGAGTCCTGTATGCTTTTTTGCTCAGTATAATGTCTCTTTAGATTTAATTTCATCCTAGCCACAAGAAGATGGTGATCTGAGGCAACATCAGCTCCCCTCTTTACACATACATCTTGGAGAGATCGCCTGAGTTTTTTACAAATACATACATGGTCTATTTGGTTCATCGTTATCATGTTTGGTGAGACCCATGTAGCTTTATGTATTCTCTTGTGCTGGAAAATACTCCCCCCTATGACCAGGTCTGCTGTGGCACATAGGTCTGCAAACCTCTCACCATTGTCGTTCATCTCGCCTATCCCTTGCCGTCCCATGACCTCTTCATACCCTGTGTTGCTATTGCCGATCTTGGCATTAAAGTCTCCCATGAGGATGATGATGTTCCTCCGTGGGCAACCCTGGACTATGGTCATTACTCTATTGTAGAATTCTTCTTTTGTCTCTTTCATCGCTTTCATTAGTTGGTGCGTAGCATTGGATGACATCTAGGTTGATGCTACGTCACTTTGTCCGAAAGGTTGCTAAAAGAATTCTAGGTCCATGGGCCTCCCATCCAATGAGTGCTCCTTGTGCTGTCCTTGATAGCATCATAACAACACCCAGGGTATGTGGGACATCGTCTTCTTTGTGTCCCGAAAATATCACCATCTCTCCTGAGATCTCTTCTGTCCCTATCAAGTCCATCTTGCTTCACTAATTCCGAAAATCGTGAGCTTATAGCTCCTCATCTCAGCGGCTATTTGTGCAGCTTTACCAACCTCATACATTGTGCGGGCATTCCAAGCTCCAATGACTATGGTAGTCCTGGTAGAGATGATGGTTGTCGGCCTAATAGCTTCCAGATTTTGGCTTTCACTATTAGGCATCATATTTTCCTCCTCAAGGAATCCATCCTCTCCCAGGACTGAAATGTCTTTTGCTACTCTTTTCGGTGTTTTTGTAACTGTTTTTTTTACACGGCAGGGTTGTTGATCTTCTATCGAGAATTTGTTACTCTTAACAAATTGATACCACGAATGAACACACGAGTTTGTGACATACTTGTCAGACTAGTAAAGTCAAATACCTTCAAAGAATACCACAGCTTCTTAGTTTAAAAAAAGTCATTTTCTTGTTCTATCATAACTCTTTGATGAATATTTCATCAATAAATAGTTCTGCTCTTTCTACAATCTAATGCAATTTCAGTAACTTGATCTACTAGTATTCTTAAAATAATATTTAAACTTATTGTGTATCACCATGTCTTGCATTCCATTAATTTTATCAAGCAAAGTCAGGGAGCCGGATGAAATGACGTCAGCGGTGTCACATCTGATTAACATAATTTTGTGACGTAAGGTCACATGTATGGTGGACGCGGGAAGAAAGGAGCATTTCTATTGGTTGAAAGTGTTGGGCGAGCAGTTGTGTGTAGACTTCCGACAGGGAAGCATGATAGTGAATAGCTCAAGATTTCCACGTTATATTACCTCAAATGATTCTTATGTGTACAATATATATGTATATTAAAGTTGTTTTGGATAAACGAATTCTTCAGTGAATTATTGTGCACAAGATTAATTACTGTGAGAACGCCTACATAGAAAGAGAAATAAAAAGTTATATCGTTACATTGGTGTCGAAGTAAAAGTTCTATGTGAACACAATGAAAGAGGTTTCGTGGAAATAAGTATTGGATATTTCCAAAAAAAGGAAAGTATTCTTTAAAATAAGAAATCATAACAGCTATAGTATTTTTTGAATATTCAAGTTCGTAAGAAGCTGTGAATAAACTTTTGGAGTTCAATGAAAATACAAGAAGATTTCAAAATGGCGGCATAAACGGCAGATATCCGCAGTGTATAAAACTGGATCAGACTAGTTGGTTCTACGTCACATTCGACGAAAGTACAAGCATACTACACAGTACTGGAATCTGGGTCGTGTAGGCTTACTGAATGGTGACACACGGTGAACATATATAGGTCGTGACGTCAACAGGCTTAGTACTAGTTGATTCCAGGAAATATTTGTAAACATAACATCGAACTGAGAAGCTATGGACTATTCAATGTGTTGGTGTGAATTATAAATAAAGAAACATAATTTTTATCCATTCATTGTGTGAAGAGTTTGATTATCGCAATTTTGGATTAATGGAGTGAACTAAATTGTTTAAAAACTACTCAAAAATTGAAATTTTAACCAAGTGACTTTTATTCAAAACGATCGGACCATTTAATATATTTTGTCAATCTGAGGGAGCGTATATATAAAGTATACTAAAGATCCCGTGTGAGGATTCTTTTGTTGTCTCACCTTGTCAATAACTAGATTTCATGGTTTAGACGTGTCACTTATTTGAACTTAACATTTTGAATTCAAGATATTTCATTTGAACGATTTATAACTTTATCAATATATATCCATACATTCCTTACCGAATTGCTAGATTCATATTATTCAATCAAACAAAACATGGATTACTACGAAAGATTCACCGCCATAGCTAAAGAGATGGGACTAAAAGGAAAAGAAATGAGAGATTTCATTGAAGAAAAAGTTGCTGAAGAAAAAGAAAATCAAAGAATTGCTAAAGAAGAAGCAAGAATAGCTGAAGAAAAAGAAAATCAAAGAATAGCTGAAGAAAAAGAACAGCGAAGAAAAGCTGAAGAAAAAGAAAATCAAAGAGAAGCTGAAGAAAAGCAAGAATAGCTGAAGAAAAAGCAAGAATTGCTAATGAAGAAGAGATGCAAAGACTCATAGTAAAAAGAGAAATTGAACAACTTGCAGTCGACAAGTTAAAATTACAAAGGGAGCGAGACAGTAGTGGCCACAATCCTGGTGATGAAACAAATAGAAGGTCAGCACCAAGGGATACTATCAAAGTAAGAAAATATGATAGCCAAAAAGAAAAAATGGATGTTTATCTGGATTATTTCGAATCCATAATGGCTATGAAAGGCTATAATGAAGAAGATTGGCCAGCACAACTAATGACTCAATTAACTGGAGAAGCATTTGAAGCTTATAACAGTATAGCCAAAGAAGACAAAAGCATATATAAGAATGTCAAAAAGGCACTTCTATGTCATTTTGGAAAGTCAGAAAATGATTATAGAAGAGAATTTCATGAAATGAGAATCAAGATGGACAAAGATCCACAGATCATAGTGCATGAAGCACAAGTCAAACTAACAAAATGGCTGGAACTGACAGCAATAGATACGAGCAATCCAAAGGCCATAATAGACATGGTGTTAATTGACAAGTTTTTAGAAAATGCAACACCAACCCTATTCACATATTTGACTGACAAGAAAGTTCGTACTCAAGCAGAGCTAACAAATGCATTACGAACATTCAAAGACTCTCATCCCAATGTGGAAATGGATAAGAGACAAGACATATTTGCAGCAATGCAAATTAAAAGTCAAGAAAAAAGGCAAGGTATGAGAAACCAGAGTCTGCCAAACCAAG
Source organism: Ampullaceana balthica (assembly GCA_944989445.1). Classification (NCBI taxonomy): domain Eukaryota; kingdom Metazoa; phylum Mollusca; class Gastropoda; family Lymnaeidae; genus Ampullaceana; species Ampullaceana balthica. Next base: position 415,335 of record CALYLW010000721.1, read on the forward strand.
GCAACAGACAAACTATTTGTTGGTACTGTAACAAGCCAGGACATATGGCGAAGCAGTGTTACCACAATAAAGGACAACCAAATAGGGTGTCACCTAATGGCAGCCCTATAAGAAAGAAAACAGAAGAAAGGTCAAGACAAGGTCATTTTGAAAGCAAAGGTAGAAGATCATGGAGAGGCAGATACAATCATGACTCCAGATACAGAAATCATGATCAACCCTGGAGAAGGAATGACCACCAAGAGGGAGATAATAAAGGAAAAATGAAACAAGAAGAATCACAATCTAGTAGTACTGTGGCCACTATCAAGGATCATGGCACACTGAAATGTTACCCAGTGTACATCAATGATCGAAAGTGTATGTGTCTTCGTGACACTGGATGCACAACAATTGTAGTCCGTGATAAGATGGTGAAAGAAGAAGAGTATGATGGGAAAAAAGACACACTGATTATGGCTGATGGCACAAAGAGAGAGTGTCCAACTGCAATTTTCACCATCAACTCACCCTGGTTTCATGGTAAAGTTAGAGCCAGAGTCTTACAAGACGCCATTTGTGATCTTATTATAGGGAACATTGAAGGTGTGGTGGACAATACTGATGAAGTATATAAGGCCTGGCATGACAACAACCATCAAGTATGTGCTACTGTACAAACAAGAGCCACCACAAAAAGAAAAGAGATCACAGACATTGAAGTTGATGAGAAACTTGAAATAGGAAGCCAACTGATGTCCAAACAAGAGTTCAAACAACTACAAGAAGAAGATAACACAATCAGGGAAATAAAAATGAAACTTATCAAAGACAATGAAACAGGCCACAACAAAAATTACAAGCTAGATAAAGGCATATTAATAAACATTGCACAGGAAGGTACGTGCAAAAGAGTGGTTCTTCCCAAAAAGTTACAGGAAACCATTATCAAAATGACACATGACAGTCCTTTAGGTGGACATATGGGCGCCAAGAAAACAATTACTACAATAGCAGAAAACTTTTACTGGCCTAAAATGGCAAGGCAGATAAAAGAATACATCAAGGCATGTACAGTGTGTCTACGACATAATCCCAAAGATGGGAGGCACACAGCACCCATACAATCATCTGACAAGGCAAACTTTTTATTCGAGAAAATCGCTATAGACCTGATAGGACCATTCAAAAAGATGTCAAAGAAGAAACATATGTATGCTCTAACCATAGTGGACATAGCCACCAGATGGGGTGAAGCTATCCCACTGAAGCGAATAGATGCAGAAAATATATGCAACGCATTACTCAATGTTTTTAGCAGATATGGTTTCCCTCAAACACTTCTGTCTGACAATGGCAGCCAATTCAAGGGTCAGATGACACAAGCCATTATGAAAATGTTAAACATTACACAAGTACACAGCACAGTGTACCATCCACAGTCAAATGGAGTGATTGAAAGACTAAACAAATCCATCAAGAATATGCTATTAAAGGTGACAGTGGACCATGAGGACAGATGGCATGAATATTTACCCTTAGTACTGTTTGCATACAACAGCAGCAAACATGAAAGCACTGGCTTTAGTCCTTTTGAGTTAATGTTTGGCCAAAACCCTGCAAGTCCCTTAAAGAATTTCAAAGAAAGGCTTATAAGTAAACAAGATGCCATACAGGACAGATATCAGCTGATGTCAGACACTAGAGATAAAATACTTTACAGTATTGAAGCAGCAAAGCAAAGACTAATCAAGCAAAGTACAAGACATAGAGAAATCAAAAATAGACACAGACATTTGAGAACATTTGAGCCTGAACAACAAGTCCTAGTATGCTTACCAAACACAAAGAATGAAATCACATGGGAAGGTCCATACAAAATTGAAGAGAAACTTAGTGATGTCACATATAGTGTCAATATCAAAGGACATGTGAAAAAATTACATATTGACAAACTAAGAACATATGATGACAATAAAGAAGGAAAGCAAACTGTTAATGTCATAATCAAGGTAAATGATGAAAATGACAATGCAATGAAAATGAACAGTCTTGACAGTGAAAAAATATCATCTGACATACCAGATGATATGAAACACAGAGTGATCAAAATTTTTCAAAAATACAAAGGTGTCATAACAAAAGAAACAGGCAACACAAAAACTGTGACTCACAAGATACAAGTTTTGGAACATGAACCCTTCAAGACCAAAGTATACCCTATTCCAATGGCACATAGAGACACAGTAAGGCAAGAAATTGACTACCTACTTAAAGAAAACAAAATAAGAAAAGCAGTTGAAGCTAACTATACCTCACCAACTGTCATAGTAAAAAAGAAGAATGGAAAGATTCGACTGTGCTGTGACTACAGACAGTTGAATAATATTACAAAATTGGACCATGAACCTATTGGAGACCCAAGAGACATTATAGACATAATTGGTACTTCCAGAATATTCACTACATTTGACTTAAACAGAGGTTTTTGGCAGATTAACATGGATCCTGATTCTATAAAATACACTGCATTCATAGCCATGGATGAGGTGTATGAATGGTTAGTAATGCCATTTGGACTGGTCAACAGTACGGCCACTTTTAGCAGATTTATGAAAGTGATGCTAAAAGGAATTCCAAATGTGGTACATTATGTCGACGATATATGCATCCACACTAAAGATTGGGAATCACATATCCATACACTTGAAGCTGTACTGGATAGACTCAAGAAACATAATGTGACAATCTCACCAGAAAAGATCAACATTGGAAAGAAGTATATAGATTTTTTGGGATACAGAATAGGAGGCGGTGCAGTCACTCCCACTGAAGAAAATGAAAACAAGATATTTAATCTGTCTGTCCCAAAATCTAAAAAACAAGTGCAAGCCCTGCTGGGACTATGTAACTTTTACAGACCTTTTATTGCAAATTATGCAGAAATAGTTCATCCACTAACACAAGTTACAAAAACCAAAGATATTAGAAAATTTCAATTTCCAGGAGATTGCCTCAACGCATTAGAGAACATTCAGGAGGCATTCAGGAAGAAACCCATCTTAGTTACACCTCAATGGGACAAACATTTCATTGTTTCTACCGATGCATCGTCCATTGCATTAGGAGCGTGCCTCATGCAAGAACATGATGGTATCCTACATCCTATACAGTATCTTAGCAGAAACTTGACCAAAACAGAGTGTAACTACAGCACCATAGAGAGAGAATGTCTAGCCATAGTGTGGGCTCTACAAAAACTTCAAAAATACCTTCTAGGTAGAACATTCACTCTTCTAACAGACCACAAACCACTTGTGGCATTCAACAAGAAGAAGATCAGCAACGCCAAAGTGAATCGTTGGGCTATGCTATTAGCCGACTACAAATTTGACATTAAACCTGTGAAGGGAAAGGACAATGTGGTTGCAGACATATTAAGTAGAACGACAATAAATAAAGACACTCTGTGAACTCCTAACTGATAAAAAACCAGAGACTATTAAAAAGACATTCTGTGAATTACTACATGATAAAATAAGAGACTGTTTTAACATTAGTCTGTGAATTCCTAAAGGATACAAACAGAGACTGTAATTATATTAATATTTTTCTTTGTTGAACAATGGACAAGGAACAGTGTTTGAATTCCATTGGATTATTAGTTAATTTTAATAATATTGAGTGTTTAAATGTTTTAATTACACAAAATTACAGATGTGTTTAAAAGTCCATTTTCATTTTTTCAGCACAGGTAGACGGCTGCAGTCCTACAGATTTTTTCTCATTATTTCTTATGTTTAGACTGATGCAGTCCTACAGATTTTTTCTCATTATTTCTTATGTTTAGACTGATGCAGTCCTACAGATTTTTTCTTATTGATTCTATATCCAGAAGTTGTATGTAAGAAAATGAATGTTCATTGATGATAAATATTTGAAATTTGAATATAGATATAGATTGATTTGATTTTATGAAGACCAAAAATGTTGTATTTCATAAACATTTTTTTTGAAGGATGGGGGTGAATGTCACATCTGATTAACATAATTTTGTGACGTAAGGTCACATGTATGGTGGACGCGGGAAGAAAGGAGCATTTCTATTGGTTGAAAGTGTTGGGCGAGCAGTTGTGTGTAGACTTCCGACAGGGAAGCATGATAGTGAATAGCTCAAGATTTCCACGTTATATTACCTCAAATGATTCTTATGTGTACAATATATATGTATATTAAAGTTGTTTTGGATAAACGAATTCTTCAGTGAATTATTGTACACAAGATTAATTACTGTGAGAACGCCTACATAGAAAGAGAAATAAAAAGTTATATCGTTACAAGCGGTTAGATCCGTAGTTTGATGACCCCTGTTTTATTGTATCAGGAAAGTAGTATAGCCTTTGTAAACTAGTCATAAAAGTAGTTGAGTGTGCAGTGAAGTGTTGATATGTCGGTGCCATCTGCTACTAACACTTTCAATATGGGCATTGGCAGGGCCGTCTTAACGCACAGGCCCGTTGGGCATTTGCCCGGGGGCCCACGAGCATAGGGGCCCCATGGGAATATGTTTATTTATATATATTATGTATATTTATTTTTTTATTGCTGCGGGGGAGGGGCCCAAGACTATTTCTTTGCCCGGGGGCCCAAAATGGTGTGAAGACGGCTCTGGGCATTGGGAGGTGTTTTTATTGGTGTGACCTTAGCCAATTTGGCTATAGCATGAAATCTGTTGTATTTTTATTATATAATATAAAAAACTATTATTTTTATCAATGCCTTTCAAAATACTTTTTAAAAAATCCGGAAAGAACTAAAATAAATTTGAAATGATGGGAATTGTGTAATTAAGTTATAATAAGTAAGTGTAAGGCAATTACGTGTTTAAAATTTGGTGTCCTGGTATATATTTGGGTTTGGAAGGATACAAGAATATGTTTTGAAAACCGGCATTGTTGCAGCCACGTCTGCATGTATTGGTCTTAATAACCACAGAGGGAAGATCAAGGTCCTCAGGGTCAATGCCTACAGTAAAGCACCTATCATGCTGAAAAAAGTACTTGAGGAGGGTGAGAGCTTTATCTATCTTGGCAGCATTAGAGAGAAGCCAGGTGGGACATATCTGATGTCAAAGCAAGGGTTGGAGAGACAGGGCAGACTTCCAACAACTCAAGAATATCTGGGTCTGCATACACACACAATGGTTTTAACCTATGTCACTTTATGGAGCTGAGACTGAGACATGGAGAACCAAGACAGTGAGCATGAAGAGAATCCTGAATTTTATTAATTATTGCCTAAGAAAGATTCTCAGGATCCACTGGCCTGACAGAATCAGTAACCTGAAACTGCAGGAGCAGGCTAGCTGAAGCTGATAGAACAAGATATCCTTTTGAGATAATGGCTTTGGATTGGCCACACTCTTTGAAAACCTGCTTTTAGCCTAACCAGAAAAGCTCTGAACTGGAACCCTCAGGGAAAATGGAAAAGAGGCAGACTGAGAACCACTTGGTGCTGAGATGTGGAAACATAAAAAAAACTAGGCTTTACTTGTGGGATGCGCGAGAGATTGCCCTATGATAGAAATACCTGGCGGGTGCTTTGTAGGCGGCCTAAATCCTGGGAAGGACTACAGGACAGCTGTTCCCCAAAGTTGAAAAGGCCAGAAGAACAGATGATATATCTAACATTTTTATTTGGCTTCACTTATGTTTATAACAAAACTGCTCTTGCTGGGTCTAAAGCAAAAGTAATTTTGAAAAGTTACATGAGTAGTGAGTTTCCATGTTAACTCACAAAACATCCACCATTTATTTTTGTTGTGAATATAAATATCCCAATTCCCGGATAGGAGTAAAAGTGTATGATGTATACAGCATATCTTTCAATGAAAGTTATCAAAATGTTATGTTACTCAAAATATATATAACATGGCAAAAGATCACACTGGTCTTATTCATACTTCAATTGATGCTATTTTACATTTCAGATAATCTATGCTTGCCTTTTATGATGAATGGGTTTAAATGATAATGTGTATATTATGAGTGAATTAGGATTAGTAGTATTACTAAGTACTAAGGTGTACTAAGGTATAATATTTTTCAGAAATTAAAATAATTTTCTCTTTGTTTTTTTTTAAGAATGCATTTGGTATAGAAAATTTTAAAAATAGTTTTTTTCTTCTTATCTTCAAGAGTGATTTCAGACATTTATTAGCATAGTCTTGAAGTCATGTAAAGATGTCACTTGATTCTTCAAACCAAGCAGCAGAGTCAATAGAGAATGTCAAATATGGAGAGCTTGTAGTGCTTGGGTAAGTTTTCACACACTTCACTTGTAAATTGTTAAGGGAACATTTTGGATGTTTGTTTCCATAAAACATCCTACATTATAGTTGATTTTTTTTAAAAATTTGAATTCTGGTAGATTGTAATTATTTAAAACTTCTCTGAGTTAATCAAAAGAGATTACAATGCATTAAATATGTAACCTATTAATGGCTACCTCACAACACTACAGATAAAATATAGATTGATTAGGATCTTCCCACACAATACTTATAGACAAATAGATTGATTAGGATCTTCCCACACAATACTTATAGACAAATAGATTGATTAGGATCTTCCCACACAATACTTATAGACAAATAGATTGATCACAAACAATTTGCTTTTGCGATCATTTAAATTATTTTGCCCATAAGCCACGTGCCTAAGGATCTTATGTGTTTCCATATCTTTCCTTCTTGTTAATTCTTTGTAGAAAGCTTTAAAAAATATGTTTGTTTTTTTTGCCATTTGTTGCACCACAAATTTGGGAAGTAATTAATAAAGTATAGTTTTCTTATGCTGAAATAAATCTACGAAGAAGTTGTTGAAATTAAAGCTATGAAGGATAGTTAGATGTCATTCTTCATAGAACAGATAGGTCTAGTGCTAGTAGATTGTAAATATAAAAGTAAAGGGACTAAATAAAAAGGTAATGAGAAATAATTTTTGAAAGTTTATTCATGTTTACCTTGATTAGAATCTAGTAGTACAGAAAGTTTTAATGATTGTAAAGTTTATGCTGCTTTTGAAAATTTTAAGGCTTTTTTATGCAATTAAAAAAAAATTAATGATTTATTTATAAAATGATTTAATGTTTTAATATTATGAAATACAAAATACACAAACAAATTTGTGCAATGAAAACAATAAATTTAAGCTTTATTTTAAACTAAAACGACATTAGACATTTCGGCTAATGCCTTCATCAGTACAATAACATAAAATAGGTACTTACATAAGTAATAATATCTACATTCTTAAAACATATTATATCATAAGATAATTTAAAATATTTATGTAAAATAAAAAGAAAGGAAAAACAAAAACAAACAAGGACACAGTATATAGGAAAAAGGAGGAAGTATCTAAAGCTACAGTGAAAACCACAACGGGAAATTTTATGCTGTGATTTTAAGTTTGTTTGATTACGAAATATAAAAAGCTTTATTTATTTTAATAATAATATTCCAGTTATAATGGCCATTTACTATCTGGTGACAAGGGACGGAGAAGAAGTAAATACATTTTGTGGAAAAGAGCAAAAGCAAACGGAGTGAAACCTTCCCAGAAGCACCTTGTCACTAATCCACAGTCCTCTCAGGTAAACAAAGCTTCTGGTGACACTGTTTGAAGATTCAACATTCTGTTTGGACAATGAATTTGCAGCTATTGCATGATGGAAAGTGTATGGTTTCTCTAGAGCATATTTGAAAAACAGTTGGTGGTGGTTTCAGATGTAAAATCTTATTATATTGAGATAATGATTAAATGCAATGATTTATGTATAAATTATAGTATAGTTTTATCTTGGCTGTCAAAAACATTAGGTAACAGCTCCATGATTTCAGTTTCAGTTAATCGTTTTTGGTAAACAATTTCAGAATAAAAATATTGTGCTACCTCGGTTGCAATGAAACATATTTTTTTCCAAGTGCATCTTCTGTTAATTATTTTGAAATTAAATTTTGGGAATTTACTTGTAATGCTGAAGGTGAAAATCCCATTGTTAACATGTGATTCATGAAAAATTGTGAACTTATCCATTTGAACAAATGAATGTTTACAACTTTAGTAATACATTTTCAGTGTTCTTTCTTTTTCCATTCTGCATTTGCACTGAAATATAATAATCTGGAATAAGAAACCTTGAAGATGTATTCATAAGTTATATATGACATATATAGTTTTATGCATTTGAAAGGTGACCTGAGTTAGTTTAATTACTTTGGTCTAGAGATTATGTGTGTACTTGATTTGTGAAGGTGAACTTTTCACAATTATAAGAGCACTTTCAACAAGAGTGCCCGCCAATATGTATTCAACAATTCCATATAGCAGATCAAATAAATTCTTGATTTATTAGGAACTTATGTAATTCTATGGGTCTCTTGAGTCAGTTCTCATTTGGTTTTGTTTATTTTAGCAGTACCTTTGAAATATACCATTTACAAAAATGTTGACACCACAGCACATTTTCCTATGGTATTTTGTGGCTGAACTAAGAAAAAAATGTTCAGTTGATAAAAAAGATTATTTTTTTTTAACTAGGCTGTCCAGGATCAGTCAAAACACTCCGTTTCGTACACCCTGTCTCGGAACAAAGCTATAATTGTTGAATACCTCAAGGATGATGACACTGATATGTTCCAAGTATGTACTGCAGGTTGATGCAATTTACTATTGTAATTATTTATATTTTTCTTCACTAGTGTTTTGAAGTTAGCATTTGCTTTTTAACTCTATTAAAAATAAAAACTTGATTTCAGTTTTTCTGTCTCTCGCAGATTGGTAGGTCCATGGAAGGACCAATAGATTTTGTTGTCATGGACACAGTGCCAGGACACCTGAGGACTCAGAGAGACACAGCTCCACAGAGCACAATATCTAGATTTGCTTGTCGTATTATAGTTGAAAGATCCCCTCCTTACACAGCTAGAATATATGCAGCTGGATTTGATTCTGGGAGAAATATATTTTTGGGGGTAATAAACTGTATGCTTTATATTTTAAAGTTATAGCAAATAGTTTTTTTTTAAATTTATCTACACCATAGAAAAGTATTTATTTAGGTTAATAAAAATTTCTATTGCCCTAAATTTTTAAACTTTTATGATGTTGAGAGTTTTAACAAAAATAAAAATTGTGTGCAGCAAGTTTTTAAAACAATTTATTGAAATCTTGTGACAGGAAAAAGCTGTGAAGTGGTGTTCAGATGACAATGTTGATGGTCTTACAACAAATGGAGTCTTTTTAATGCAACCTCAAGGAGGTTTTACCCCATCAGGAAAGCCAGGCCCATGGAGAGAGGTTTCTGTTGGGGGCAGTCTTTTTTCATTACGGGATTCTCGTCCATCTCCACTGAAGAGTCATCAGGTAGGTTAAATCAGATGATTCATTTTATTGATCCAGCTAAAGTAAACAATTCCTGTATATTTTAAATATTCCATGGGAATTTTTTTAAAAAAAGTAAAACTTATATTATATACTTGTTGTCACTGTTCCTTACTGGTACTTAACTCTCAAAGTACTGTGTAACCTTGACTTTTCGACCAATACTGGTTGACACTACAGTCGAAACCGGTTAAGTCGATGGCGTTGGGGTATGAAAAATGGTGTTGAGATAACCGATGATCGAGTTAAAACGAAAACCAATATGGCGGCAAAATATTAACATGTGCTTGAAATTTCTTTATGTACGTGATTAATTAGTTAGCGTTAATTAGTGATGGGACTATTAATCGGAATCGTATCGGAACTATTAATTTATTAATATTAATTTCTTCACTCTTTCCTAAGGTTGTAATGACCGTTCGTTTTTAAGGACCGTTTAAAATTTAAATATAACCATGGACCATGGTTCCCACTCAGGAAAACGGGAAAAAGTCGGGAATTCTTTAAAAAAAAATTCTCGGCCTTGAAAGTCAGGAAAAGTTATGACTAATCGGGAATTTATATTTATTTATATATATATATATATATATATATATATACATGTATATATATTTATGCCGAAGTAAAGGACTTTGATTACGTCTCACTCTGTGGTCATGTTTCGATTCCATTTAATAAATAAAAAAGTTACCAGTTTATAATTGTCTGCGCATGTGTTAAAAGGTCAAATTTTTCGCCTCGCCTCGTCCCATGCCGCGTGTGGCATGGCATGTCACAGCCGCTCGCGTTTGCCGTCGAATCAGCAAATTAAAAAAAATAAATAAACAAATCAATATGGTAATTTTAAGTTTAATGCTTTTGACGTGCAGGATATCTGTTACTATCAGAACGCTCTCGAATTTCCTCAGTCAATCAAACTTGTAATGTAAATAAAACTATTGCGGCCTTGACCGTTGATCACAGCACGCTGTGGGCTGTGTGTTAGACCTCGGCCGTCAACTAAGTCTAAGCAAATTTTTAAAAAAATCTTTCCTTATCAGAATTCGACCTACAAAAGTGATGATACATACTCCATGGATACACGTTGAACTAATAATTCACACATGCAAAACATCCGGTAATTTTTATTGAAATCTCGTAGAATCACACAATAGCCGGAAGTCTCGAAGAAAGCGAGATGTCAACACTGTTTTGAACTAAAAATGCCAGAGTGCATTGCTACATTGCTAGGCGTACCGACGAGGATCGAGCTAACAAACGTTAAGTTGCAAATTTGGCCCTCTTTTGTGCTCGAGGTATTAGGTTTCGGCGACTTAGAAAAATCGAATTAGCCGATGAGAAAATGCTAAGACAAAGAGATAATTTGGCGGTTCCAATAAAAAACGTCGAGTTAGTAGGGGGGTCGAGCTAATCTAGCTCGAGTTAAGTGGGTTCGACTGTAATAAAATGGCTTTTTTTTACCTTTTTATATTACAATTTTATTTAAAAAATTTATCCATAAATAATTGGATAAAATAAGGAAAAATTACGATTTCAGACATGAATTTATATTTTAAATTTTAAAAAAATTTAGTCCGAGCCTCGTGTTTTTGGTTTACCGGAATGCTATTTTCGTTTGTCATTTTGACAACCAGTCTGCCTCAATTTTTTACATTTATGGAGCAAGATTCATCATTTAGCGAAGAAAACGCTTATATTCCTAGCTGAAAAGTTATTTCTATTGAAAGGAATAAAAACAAAATATTAATTCAGAGAATTTATTTTCATCAGTGGACAAGTTCACTATCGAAGGTATGTATTTTTCCTTTGTTACGAAGTTCTCCCACGCTTTACAAACAAAATTGATTTGACTAAATCTATTGATATATTAAGTAACAATGAGACAATCTATAAATCAAGGAAATTCATTTTAGCACGTATATTTGTCTTTCTTTTTATTTTATATGAAGTATGTATTTTATTATTATTTTTTCCCCAAGTCCATAATAAATTACATTTGACTTTGTTTACCTTGGTTACACTCTAAGGTGGCATCAGTATTTCACAATTTGCTTTACATTCTGCTTGATAATAAGCTTATACTCATTCTAGATTTTCTTTAGAATTGAATACTGTACTATAATTAATTATGTTAATTTTATAATTGCTTTTTACAAGCCCATTTCTAATGTTTATTCTAATATTTTTATTTCACAGTTACAGTTATGGCTCTGTAGATTGAGACCTTAGACCACCCCAAGCATTTTCCTGACTACAGGCCTAAACAATCACCCATTGTCCATGTCCCTGAGTCATTTTATGGTGACCCTTTTGCTGAATCAACCATCACAGATGAGGGGTGGAAATATAGACTTCTCTTTCATGTTTCAAGTTGCTATTGGGAATTCGCAGATTAACTGCTGGAGACTCTTCGAAGCTATACCTATATCTAATATTAATATATATGTTCTCAGTTGTTTGTATGTCGGTATGTTTCACTTTTCAAAGTTCAGTTACACAATCACGGAAAAACCAAACGATGGACGGGGACCAAATTTGGCAGGACGGTTCCTTTTACCCCGGAGAGGGTTTTAAGTTATTTTTTGTAATTGTCCCTTTTGCCCGAATGCCGTAAATTAAATAATCGGAAAATGCAGAGACAAAGAATGAAAAATTTAACCTCATTTCTATATTGAACAACTTTACGCGGACGTTCAAATTCCGTTCAAAGCGAGTTATTTTTGGTAAAGTTTTTTTTTCCCCAATACTTTATTTTCAGCGGTGCGCATTCAAAACATATTATATTGTCTAATTACGGTGCGCACATTTTCGTGTACGCTTCTTTTAAAAAAATAAAATATAAGCATAAAACAATGACGTAATTTAATATTTCTATACAATCCATACAGACCACGGGAATCTATATACATAATTAACATAAGTAACTTATCCGTTTTTAATAAATACGCAATATTAAACTTGCTGAAATGTACACAAAGTATTTCATAATAATTATAAATCCTCAAATCTATTTTTACATTGTTGCCTTTTCAAAAATTAAAATATAAGCATAAAACTATGACGTCATTTAATATTTTTATACAAAATCATATTGTCTAATTACGGTGCGCACATTTTCGTGTACGCTTCTTAATTTGAGCTGTGCAGTACAAAGAATTGTCATTTTCTTTACTGTTACTATCTATATATTATAGACACGTAAAGATATGTAATTACAACTGCCACACAATGCATTAGGTTTAATTGTTTACATGTCTAAATTTAATTGCGATTTTGTTTTAATATATTTTCTGTTCCATAACTCGACATTTGATAAAATCCTATTTATGTAATAATTGTGTCATAATTTTTTTCAATGCTTCATTTTTAGCAGTGCGCGTTCTAAAATCTTTTATCGCGCACATTTTCGTGTACGCATCTTAAATTTAGCTGTGTCCTATTTATATAAAATTTATATTTTGTTTGTCTTTTACATAAGTTATTGTCTTTTACATAAGCTATACACTTATACAATTTAAACTTAGGCTACTGGACCTATTTACATAGTAGATTAAACTAAATAAAATTATCCTGAAAACGCTTAATTATTTTTTTTTGCGAATTGAATTTGTTATGTTCATTCCTTTGTAGTTGGATTTAAATAGGTCATTTTTAAAATCAATTATTTTTATTGTTTCACATTCGTTTTTTAACAGACATGATTTGTTTTTTTGTTTTTTTAAAATGTGGAAGATAATTTCTTTATTTTTTAGAAACAAAATCTTTTATTGTGCAATGAAAGTGACTCAAAAAAGAATTTCATTCCTTTATGATATTATACCAATTGCATAAAGCCCTAAATTTAAATCGTAAATGTAGACACAAATATATATAACAATTCAAATATTATTTCCATGTTACAACAACTATAAATAGATTACAAAAGTAGAGTTATTTTTGGTCCAGTTGTTATGAGCAGACTTTTTATTAAGCCAGAATATTTCTATAACCATTTATTATTATTGTCTAAATACAGTGCGCACATTTTCTTGAATTCCTTTAAATACGACTGCTTTAGTTTCTTTGAAGTATTTTATAAAGTACATTTCATATATAACATTTATAATTTAATTTATTGGCGCTATATGTCAATAAACTTACACTTTAAAAAAGTTTACATAAGCTATACATATATATATATCTTATCTTATCTTATCTGTTTACAGACGCTCCTTCTATACAGAAGATTATTGCGTCCTACGCTTATCTATGGTTTGTGTTTAGTCCTGCATTTTTATTAGAGATTTAAATGTTGATAAAGTGTTGGTTTTCCTGGATTCTTCAGGCAACCCATTCCACGCCCGAATTCCGGACGGGAAGAAGGAAAACTTGTATGTGTTTGTTCTTGCTTACGGAATAAGAAAGGTGTTTTTATCCTTATGTCTATCTGAGGGTTGTATTAAGTTATCTTTGTGTTGTATTTCTAAATTAGAATTAATTGCTTTATGTATGATTACTACTTTGCTCTTGGTTCTTCTATCCTCTAGTGTTTCAAGGTTTAATGATTTAACTAATGGTGTTATTCTTGTCAGTTTCGAATATTCTCCAGTAATGAATCTGGCAGCTCTTTTTTGAATTTGTTCTAGTTTATCAATGTTTTCTTTGGTGGATGGGTCCCATACAGAAGATGCATATTCTAGTACAGGTCTCACCAAAGTGAGGTAGCATTTTAGTTTTATATCTCTATTACATTTTTTAAAGTTCCTTTTTATAAAGCCTAAGGTTTTGTTTGATTTTTTAATAACTTCATTGACATGGGGATTCCATGATAATTTCTCATTTATTAAGACTCCTAAGTATTTTGCATCTTTAGTTTGGGTCAGTTCTTTTCCATGAATGTAATATTTTGAATTTATTTGTTTCTTTTTCTTTGTTACTCTTAACAGTTGACACTTTTCTGGGTGGAAAGACATACTCCAGTTAGTTTCCCATTTTATCAATTCATCTAAGTCTTTTTGTAAAATTTTGCTATCTTGTTCTGATTTAATTGTTCTATAGATTATACAATCATCAGCAAATAACCTAACTTTTGTACCTGTTGAGATGTTGTTGGGTAAATCATTTATATAAATTAAAAAGATTAAGGGACCTAGCACAGTTCCTTGTGGAACTCCTGAGTTAACCTTTATTGGTGCAGATTTAGATCCATTAATTATTACAGTTTGCTCCCTGCCCAAAAGGAAGTCTTGGATCCAGTGATGTAAGGAACCTGAGATTCCAAAGTAGTTAAGTTTTTTAAGTAAACTAAGGTGGTGAACTTTGTCAAATGCTTTTGAGAAGTCTAGTAATATTGTATCTATATGATCATTTTTGTCCAAGCCTTTTGATAGTTCATCTATTAAACCTATTAATTGTGTTTCACATGATCTGTTTTTTCTAAAGCCGTGTTGATGTGGGCATAGGGCATTATATTTGTCAAGGTGGTTAACTATTCTACTATATATTATGTGTTTCTAGTAATTTACAGGTGATACTAGTAAGTGATACAGGCCTGTAATTACCAGGGTCTGATTTATCCCCTTTCTTAAAGAGTGGAGTTACGTTAGCTAATTTCCAATCCTGGGGCACTTTACCCTGGTTTAGAGAGGCTTGAAAGAGAACTACAAGGATTGGGGACAGTTCATTGCTTAGTTCTTTTAATAATCTTGCAGGCAAATCATCTGGGCCAGTAGCTTTGTTTATTTTTAAGTTTTTTAGGAGTGAATGTATACCTATCTCATCTACAGTTATGTTACCTATTTCCTCCATTTTATTTAAATTTATTAAAACTTCCTTGTCGCCTGAGGCAGAAAAAGATGATGCAAAATATGTGTTAAGGATATTAGCTTTAGTTTCATTATCATTATAGGTTTTATTATTTGAGCCTTTTAGTGTGGCTATTCCTGAAGGTTCCATTTTTTTAGATTTGATAAAGGACCATAAGTTTTTATTGTTATCTTTGGTAATTACATTGTTTATATATTCATTTTGGAGGTTTCGACTAAGTTTTTGTGTCAAGTGTTTAATCTTTAAGTATTTTTTGTGTATCCTATATGAATAGGTAGCTTTATATTTCTTAAATAAGTTCTCTTTTAGTTTGCATAGCTTTTTCAATCTAGAATTGAACCAGCATTTGTTAATTTTATTTGATGTTAGTTTTGTTGGAACATTCTCATCCATTATAGTTTTTAGATTTGTTTTTATATCTTTCCAAATTTCTTCTACTGGGCTATTTGTGTTAAATTTACTTAGGAAAGTTTGTTGGAAGTTAGCCGCTGATTGGTGTAGTTTTATTGAATTACATTTATTCCAAAGATAGATTATTCTTCTAGGTATCTTATTAATTTTAGTTTTTATTGTATTGGTGACCCTAACAATATCATGGTCGGACAGTCCTGGAATTATTTTATAGTCTAACACTAGTCCTGGTCTATTTGTTAGGAATAAATCTAGTGTTTTATTTTTCCTTGTTGCTGTTTTTACTATCTGTTCTAGGTTTATGTTGTTTATAGTGTCTAAAAAGTGTTCATTAATTTCTTTGTTAGTTTGATGGTTATCAATTGTATAATTTTTCCAATTTATATCTGGAAGATTAAAGTCCCCCATAATCCATAGAACTGCATTTTTATTATTCTCTTTTATGAAAGTTAATTGACTACAAAGATTGTTCATGTATTCTAGGTTTGTATTCGGAGGTCTATATATACTGCCTACAATAAGTGGGGATGAGTTTGGTGTAATTATTTTACAATAAATAGACTCTATATTAAAATTTGGCTGTGTAGTAATTTCTTCAGCTATGATATTTGATTTAATTGCAAGTAGCACTCCTCCATAATTGTCTGGTCTGTCTTTCCTAAAAATATTATAATTGGTGTTTAAAATCTCAGAGTTATATATGTTGGGGTTCAACCAAGTTTCAGAACCAGCAATTATGTCTGGTTCTTCTGTTTTTATAAGTAGTTCTAAATCTGGAATTTTATTTTTTAAGCTTTGGAAATTAACTATTAGTGTTTTGAGAATGTTTTGATTATTATTATTATTAGATTTTTTATGGGTAATTTTATGGGTTTGTGTGGTAGGTTTCATTTTATCTAGTGGTTTATTTATAAAAGGATTAGCCAAAACACTGTAAGAGTTTGTGGTGATAAGGTCCTTATAGTTAAATAAATCTGAACTGATTTGGGGCAACCCACAATGTATGCAGTGCCAAGATGCATATTTATTTCTTAGGCCTATTGCTATGTGCTTTGGTGTGTTAGAATGCAGGCATGCAATGTGGTACCATTCATTGCAGGTGTCACACTGAATGGTTCCTTGTTTGGTAGTGCATGCCTTAATACAAATTTGACATTTAGATGATACTGGGCCTGGGTTAAGTTCTATGTCGCCTGAGAGGAGCAAAATTAAGATTAAGTGTTTTTGCTTATATCTACATATTTTATGTTTCCATTGTTTGAAGGAGATTTCCTTTATTGTGCTTAAGATAGAGGTGTAGTCAGTGTGCTTTGTGTTGTGGTGGTTTATAATTATTGATATATTACTCTGATTTTTAGGATGTTTGTTGGTTGACGTTAATGTCCTTAAAAGTAGTGTGGTTATTACTAAGACTAAGATGAAAATTCTCATTTTCGGGTTAGTGTTAGACTAGGTTTAATTTTAAGGCTTAAGTTTAAGACTAGACTTAAGACTATTACTAATTACTATTATTATTATTATTATTATTATGATACTATAAGTTATGTATAATTTTGTTAAAGTGTGTTTAATTGTTCTAATTTGATTAAGTTCAATTAAATTTAAATATGAATTCTACACCTAGTAATTAATTTATTTGGAAGGTATATAAAATTGGTGATTTTATGTTATGTACACAGTTACGATTAGGAGAGTTCAAAATTAATAACAATTCAATAACAATAAAAATGGCCGCCTACATAACTACTTAGGATTTTAGTAATTTTAGTAAAAAATAATATTATTAAACAGCTAAAATTATTATAATTTGGTTAATTAAAGATTAGTTAAGGGTTTGAAAAGAATTTAGTATTATGAAATTAGGCAAATATATGAAAAATATAAAACTTAGCTCTAGTAGAAATAGTGACCGCTCACAAACCGGAAGTCTTAAGAATATATATATACACTATACATTAAAACTTTCCCTACCGAACGTATTAACAGAAGTTGACTAAATTTAATAAAGTGATCCTGAAAACGCTTAATTAACATGAATTGCGAATTGAACATGTTATGTTCATTTCTTTTTAGTCGGAATAACATAGGGCCATTTCGAAAGTTGCTTTTTAATCATTTTTCAGATGTGCTTATTAACAGACGGTTGAATCTTTTTTTTTAATGTGGATATATATTTTTTTTTCTGAAACAAAATCTGGTGTGTGTGTGTATTGAATATAATTTACAAAATATGATTCCTTATCAGAAATAGGGAACAAAAAAAAAGAATTCCTTTTTGAAATTATACACATTGCATAAAAACCGTAAATATAAATCGTACAATTTAGAGACGTAAAATTTTTAAAATATTATTTCCCTGTTCTGACAACTATGAATACGTCAAAAGGAAGAGTTATTGTGGTCCAGTACATTTACGTTATAACAAGACTTTATTTTATGCGGCCAGCTTTCTATAATCTTTTATTGTCTAAATATGGTGTGCACATTTCTTAATATCATTTTAAATTTTAATACGACGGTTTTAAAAAAAAAGTATTTTAGAAAGTACATTTATAATTTTGTTTATTGGCGCTATGAGTTATGTAGTCTTTGCCTTTTTAAGGGATAGCGCCATATGTTCTTTATCTCATAGACACGGTTACAAATATTGTATTATTTACAATTGTGTTACTATGCAGTGTCGTAATTATACATGAAATTTTTGAGTGACGAGGGTGGTAGAGCTCTTTCGGAAAACCTATCAGTTATGTTTATTTAGTACAAGTTGGAATGAAATAGTAAATTTAGTTATTATGGTCGTCAAGATTCATTAATCATAAATCATATCTTTTAAATAGTAAGGTAATGTTAAAAGGCACTGCATTAAGTGAAAACAACTCATGCGGTAACATGGTAAAAATTAAATAATTGTGTCTGTTGTGTTTTTTTTCCTCTCTCTCTCTCTTTTTTCTTAAATAGATTTAA
Source organism: Ampullaceana balthica (assembly GCA_944989445.1). Taxonomy (NCBI): domain Eukaryota; kingdom Metazoa; phylum Mollusca; class Gastropoda; family Lymnaeidae; genus Ampullaceana; species Ampullaceana balthica. The sequence goes on from CALYLW010000721.1 coordinate 433,940, forward strand.
TTTTTTGTCCTTAAAATGGAATATCTCTGTTTCCCATAAGATTTTAACTAATAGATGAATCTGAAATATAACTTGGCAAATAAAAGTTGTAATAACCAGCAACTAATACTGGGAAAAAGGGTCAGCACACTCCCGCTACGAAGAGCGGGTATATTTCTAGTAACATATAATTGTTGCTCCCTGAGTAAACAATGTTCAGAAACTCATTTCATCTTATCATGGACATACTAAGGAACTTGGGACTTTTGCAATTAGTTAATGGAATGAAATGTCATTATTCAAAGGATTAGTGCAAGGCAGTTCAAATTTTAGACTTTAAATTTTATATTTTCTGAAATGTTCAAAAAGGAATACTGAGGCAAAAAAAAATCAGTGAAGAGACATATATGTTCCAATTGTTCTAAAGAAAGTGAATGAAAATGTATCTTTCTAGACCCAACATTTCAACTGAGGAAAGAATGGTACCGGTAAGAAAAGAAAAGATATAATTAGGCAGATATATTCGGTTGACCACTCATAACCGAATAATATTTTACAAAATAAGAATTAAATATACAGTAGAAGTCCATTAGTCCGGCATCCAACAGTCCGGAATGCCTGATAGTCCGGCATCCAACAGTCCGGAATGCCTGATAGTCCGGCATCGATCCCGAAAATTGTAAAAATTTTGGTTTTCTCCAAAAGTGCGTCTTTAAAGCAAATAAAAATGCTCGAAAGCTATTCGGACGTATTCGGGGTAGTTCGGGATCATCCGGTAGCGCTCGGTATTGTTCGGAAACAATTAGCGGCCGGCTAGTCTCAGCTGTCACAACAGATGCAGTGCAGCACAGTCAATCAATCACGAAGTGTCTTCGCCATTTTTTTGTGCGTTCTTGTTTTGTGTCCTATCACATCGCAGTAAACTGTGTCTCAGTACTCTCTACTGTAATACAGTACATCTTTAGTGACGTACGTAACTTTTGAAACTGTTTATAATCTAAGTGAAATATGTTTTACAGTACGTGTACATACATTATATGAAATGTAAAATAAACTTTGTTGTATTTGCATACTGTATTTGTTGTTTAATTATTAACCTAATTGTTCTTATAATTATGATTTATGTATTGTATGTATGTAGTTAAAAAAAACAAAGTACATTTGTTTTACGCCAAAGCCTGCACTATAAAGAAGGGGCACCGCCCAATAGACCGGAATTTTCGGTAGTCCGGCACCGAGCCATCCCGAACGTGCCGGATTATCGGACTTCTACTGTATTACTATTAGTAACTTATTTTAATAATATGAACAAAAAAAGCAATGTTCACTAAAGTGTGGTTTTAAATTAAATTTGTTTTTGTTATCAGGAGAAATTGTCTTATTTTATATCATAATTAATATCTTTAACCGTTTATTATCAAATGAAAATTGATTTTTAGGATAATAATGATTATAAGAATAATATTGGTTCTGACAATAAAGGTTTAGTTATAGAATTATTCCATGTTAAAGTTTATAATTTGTGTGATAAAGAAAAAAAATGTCTCTATTTTATTAATCTAAGGATACTTTTAAAAAAATAGTCTAACTTTTTAAATATGAGCCAAATGCTTTGAATTGTTGTTATGCCATGTAGAAATGGAAACTGTTGATGATGATGGCTATAACTATAATAAAGACTTTATGCTTGTTACAAACACTTATTTTTTTCCTTCATACAGTTTGTGACATGTGATTTTCTGTAAAAAAAAATTTGGTTTCATAAATTGTTCAAAAAATTATAGATCAAGCTACATAAACACAATAGACTTCAATTTGGTATCACTGGATAGATAATTCAATTATGAACACAAAGATGCATGACATGCCATTATTTGTGGTGTTATTTATTTTAAATTTTAAAAAATTCCTGTAACTACCTAAATCAGGTGGAAAAAAGGGGAAATAACCAAGAATATTTGAGAGTTAACTATGTCTTACTGACTTATTATCAATGTTTATTACATTTCCCCTGTTCGTAGATGACAGAAGAAGACAATATTTTACGAGATGGGACATTAATAGATCTTTGTGGGGCAACTATTGTCTGGAGGTCTGCTCTAGGTCTTATTGCTTCACCTGTAAGTTTTACACTTTTTATAGTTCATTACTTTTTAAAAATCATAAAAATCAATTTCTACATTAACATCTTTTTCTTGCAAAAGGTTGCTTTGTTAAAAATATGTGAAGAAATTAGAAAAAGTGAGGCTGTCATACCTATTCTTTTTGTTGCCATTTAGAAAAAGCTAACAGATTAAATATTTCCATAAAATTAGTTGGTTCCATTTGTATCATTACAGAGTGAAAATGAGTTTCAGCAATTGGTGGGGAGACTAAATGCTGGTCGGCCTCAGTGTCCCGTTGGCCTTAATACATTAGTTCTTCCAACAAGGGGTTCTTTGAATTTGAAGGACCGCCAGCCCTATGTGTACTTACCCTGTGGGCATGTTCATGGGAATCATGAGTGGGGACAAGCTGACACTGATATTCGTAAATGTCCACTGTGTTTGATGGTATGCTAAAATGGTTTCTTATGCAGCGATTTAAAAATTTAATTAAACAACCCGTAAAAACAAAGTTTTTGACTATAAATCCATTATATATCAGATATAACTAAAATTATGGGCAATATAATTTTGACTGCGCGACAGACTAGCATATATATTTACAGATCAGGAAAATATAAAAGTATGTTCAATATAATATGCACCGTACCGCACAACAGGAAAATATAAAAAGTATGTTCCATATAATACGCATCATGCGACAGACTAGCACAAATATTTACATGCTACATAGAGATAATCTAAAAATTCATAAATTTAATTACAGTACTTTCGGTCGATCTGACATTTTGATACAATGCATTGTTAGGTGACGAATGTCTATGTGAAAAATTTCAGCTCGATAGGAACACGGGAAGTGGGGGTTATTTTTTACTTTTGTTTTTCCGCGGGCGGGACCATGACAGACAGACAGAAAAACAAGACAGTGAAGTTAATATAAGGGATTTAAAAAAGTAACTTTTCTGCTGTAAGAAAATATTTTAAAAATTTTGAGGAATTCTATTTGAATAAAAGTAGACACAAAGGACTAAAAATTATAATGGATGAAAATTTTAGTTTTAGCTAGTACTTGCTTTGCTTGAGCCAGATATGTGAAGAAAGCGGCAAAGGATTTTAATCACTAAAATATGGCAACATGGTCTGCAAAAATGTGCATGTATTTATAAACTGTTATAAAATTGATGAGAATTAAAAAGAAACAATATCTGATGGATATATTCAGTTCAGGTATATTTTATTTTTTAATAATTGAATCCATTTGTTTTTACAGGATGGAAAATTCATCAAACTTCAAATGGGCTGTGAACTAAGTTTATATGTTGACTCAGAACAACCCACTTATGCATTTTCACCCTGTGGGCACATGGTTTCAGAATGTACCGCTAAGTTAGTCTGTCTTCTTATTTCCTTTATAAATCTTTATTTTTATCCTTAAATTAACTACAGTATGTTAAATTTTTTTTAAAATCTGGAGTTAAAATGATCAGATATTAAAATAAAATTTTATTAAATACATCTGACAGAATATAAAACAAATTAATTTATGGAATATTCTTTTTAAATTTTAGTTTAACATATTTGTTTCACTGTTGTCTTAGGTATTGGTCAAGAATAGCTGTACCACATGGCTCACATGGGTTCCAGACCATATGCCCTTTCTGTGCTACACCTCTGTCTGAATCCACACCATATACAAAACTCATATTCCAGGATAACACAGATTTACCTGTGACATGATATGGACTTAATAACTAAAGAATCAGCTATTGCTAGTCTTAAAATGAGTATTACTGAAATCATTAGTGAAACATACTGAAAGAGTTTCCACAAAATAAAACTTTTTTTTTGTGTGGTACAGTAATTGTGTTTCATTGAATGTAAAGCAGGTAATAAATTTCTCAAAATTATCATTGTCATCGGCCACTATACTCATATGATGTAGGAAAATTTACCTCATCTGAGCAGTTATTCTTCTCTCATTTTGAGAATTTGCCATGGCCAGTTTTTTGGGATCCCATTCCAGAACACAAATGTTTGTATATTAGAATATATCACTTATCTCTAAATACATATTTTACTGTATTTAAAGACAATCTCTTAGTAATCACAGAAAACATGTATGTATGGAAATTAGATTATCTCACATCAAACTCTGTGTAGAGAAAGTATGACGAAAGAGATTTTAAGTTTTTACCAATGTTTTTAAAGTATGATGCAAGTGATTTAAAGTTTTTCTTACTCCCTAAGTTATCATCTAGCATCTTTGTACATTAACTGCTCCAAATTGTCTTTGACAAAAAAATTCTGCCAGGTTAGATACTTCACAATTACAACTTATTTTCATTTATCATAAATTGTACTTAATTGTATCTGAAGTTTATTTGCATGCTCATCATGGGTAGAAATGTATTGCTATATTTAATGGGGTAGATTTTTTAATAAGATTTTTTAAATTAAAAAAAAATTAGATATCTTATAATTATAAGGAGATTGCTACAGGGTATGTGCAAAACCAGAGTTAATTTGGTAAAAAAACAAAAAAATCAAACATGAATTTAAAATTTATTTTTTTACATATGCATTATCTAACATATTTTATTCTCTTTAAAAAATTATAAATAAATACAACTTATTTTCTACCTCACCATAATTTTTGAGATTGGAGTATGAGTTGTACAATTTTCTTTTTAAAAAAATAATTCATTTTGAAAATAAGTTTCCTCAATGAATGGGTGTAGTTTAAAACGCTTTAAAATTTCTTTTGACCCTCTTTAATCCTAAATAACTTAATCTGAGAAGAATTAATTTGCTGATTCTAAAAATAGCATTTAAAGGATGTGTGCAATACATGTTCCCATTCTTAAAAATTAATACAAATTATTGAATATTATTTTTTGTGTTTAAAAGAATTAAATTAAACTTCTCCTGTTAAATACAAAGTACAAGTTTAATTTTTAAAATATCCGATGCTCTTTTTGGTGACCAAACACTAGTTGCTGACTGAATTATTAGTTAGTTGCTGGCTGAATTATTAGTTAGTTGCTGGCTGAATTATTAGTTAGTTGCTGACTGAATTATTAGTTAGTTGCTGACTGAATTATTAGTTAGTTGCTGACTGAATTATTAGTTAGTTGCTGACTGAACTATTAGTTAGTTGCTGACTAAATTATTAATTAGTTGCTGACTGAATTATTAGTTAGCTTGCTGACTGAATTATTAGTTAGTCGCTGACTGAATTATTAGTTAGTCGCTGACTGAATTATTAGTTAGTCGCTGACTGAATTATTAGTTAGTCGCTGACTGAATTATTAGTTAGTCGCTGACTGAATTATTAGTTAGTTGCTGACTGAATTATTAGTTAGTTGCTGGCTGAATTATTAGTTAGTTGCTGACTGAATTATTAGTTAGTTGCTGGCTGACTTATTAGTTAGTTGCTGACTGAATTATTAGTTAGTTGCTGACTGAATTATTAGTTAGTTGCTGACTGAATTATTAGTTAGTTGCTGGCTGAATTATTAGTTAGTTACTGACTGAATTATTAGTTAGTTGCTGACTGAATTATTTTGATCTGCAATTAATTAAAATGATTTTTTTTTATAATCAGAATAAAGTTTTGTTAAGAAATTTTACTTATTTAAAACTAATTTAGTTTAGAATCTCATAATATAATTTACTACTAATGCTACCTTCAGAAAAAGAGTTATTGAAATAATGATCTTAAAATTTTGTTAGTATTTTCTTTAAATCTTCTCCTCTTTGAAGTTTAATTAATTGAATTAATATTATCTGTTAATTTTTCTTTGTCCCATTATTATCAAATTACATTAGATTTCCTTCCATAAATAAATTGCCCAAACATCTCCAATTTTTTAAAATACAATGGTTCACTCATTTAAGTAAATGTAAATAGTTTCTAACTTATGTCCAAGGTTTCTCATTCCTCAATTAAGTTCATAAAAACCAACATATCACTTACTTTGACAGTATATTATTACCAGTGTCATGATCACAAACTTAAATTATTTCTCTAAAACTCACAAATCCGATTTTTAAATAAAAAAAATAATAATCAACATTTAATATTGCTAACAAGGAAATCCTAGTGCCAACTAATTATTGTATCATTGATTGCAATGCTTAATTATTTATTTTATTATCACCAAAAATGTGTAAACATACACTTGCAACTTTTTATGTGTTTGATATTATAATTTTTGGTATTTTAAAAGTGGGAATGAATCTACTATTCAACAGTAAATTCATGTTCTTAAGTGTAAATATTTTCATGAGGAAATATTAAAAAGAATAAGGAGAATTATATGCATAAAGAGAATTAATGTGCATGTAAAAAATAATGAAAAATTGCATTTTAAACTATTAGCATTCCTGTTCATAAGAGTGAAAGTTAAATATATTTTTTTGGTAACTTAACAAGATTTTGAAAATTTAGCCATTAGAGTGCAATCTAAACCCAGACATTAGTTAATATTGAGACTATAAATAAAACATGATGTTATTTATGTTTTTTAATGGAAAGAGAGATCAATCAACAAAAGCAATTTAATTTCATGACATTTATTATTTATTTGTGTGCATTATATTTTTGCCTCCAAATAAAGGCATCCATTTTACACTAACCTAGTCTCATTGAAAATGGCCTTAAAAGATGTTAATATTGTTTTTCACAATTGATCTTCCTATTACTTTGCATGTGATTTTATCACAAGCGATGGCATTTTTAGATTTCACAAGGGACAAAGATTTTCTTACACTTTTTTGTTTCTGTTTAATTCAGAACTTTCCCAGAGTTATTTTAGAAACATCTACATAAATCTATAGCTCATTTTGTGAATGAGTTTGTCTTGAAATATTTGCTTTACAACTAAAAACTAATCTCTACAAGTATTGAAAGTTATATAAATATATAAACACAACAATTTTTGTAATATTTATTTTTACACTCTCATTTGATATAGAGTTCATGATTTTTGTTTGAAGTCATGTTTCATTATTTGACTTGCATTATGAAAATGTCTGTCATGAATCTAACTATCATGTAGTGTGGTCCAGCACATGTAGAAACTAAATGTATATAATTTAGGTAATTGCATTTTATTTCCAGTCTAAATTAAACTTACCCGTATATATCGTTCGCAAGCCGACCTTTTCTGGACAAAATCTAGAGGGAAAAGTTGGGGGGTCGGCTTACGAGCGGGTCAGTAACATAATTCTGCATGGGTATTATTGAATATCAGTGTTGTTATTGTAGATCATCGAGGTCCTTTTCTACATTCTACAATTTCCGACTGCTCTACCAGAAGCTATAATATATTATTAAACATCTGCACTTACCTTATTTAATCATTTTATTTATTTTTGTGAATGTTTTATTAAATTGTTTCACAAATTTTGTTTTCAACAACGAATTTTAATGTACGCGCTTTCGTCACTGTTTACCAAAGAATTTTTTTTAAAATACCGGTAAACTCTTGCCTAACAAAGAGCACAAAGACAAAGATAGGCAGTTCAAAATAAACAATCATAACGACCGATTTAGCTTGTAGTTGAAAAAAAAGTGTACCATTTTGTTTAAGCTGTCCTATTATTTTTGGGGGGTCGGCTTGCGAGCGGGTTATACACTTTTAATACTTTTCTCTTCCAAAAGTGGGGAGTCGGCTTATGAACGAACGGGTTATAGAACGAGTATATACGTTACTTTAAACTGTTTTAAAAAACACATTGCAATTGTATTTTTTTTTAAGCTAATTTGAAAAATATTTTCTCAAACAAAAGGCTTATAATGATTTGTTTTATATGACTATTGACAAGCTCAGGCAATTGCCCTTGACTGTCTCATTTGTTAGAGTTAGGTATCCTTAAATGTAAAAAAGTTAAAAATAAAAAGAGCAATTAATTTTAGATTCATTTTTGTAGGTGTCCAAAAAAATGTTTCACTTAAACTGTTGTTGCCTTTGAAAAGAATTTCTTCAAAACAAATTTTTTTCCATCACATCTCTTTGTTAAATGATAATGATACAAATAGAAAATAAATACTTACAAAGATCTTATCTACGGTACAATGCAATGCTAATAACATAACATGTGTGTCTTCGTATTTTCTTAATTTGAAAAGATATATGATGTAATTATTGTAATTTAGTATCTTGAGAATTTTGAACACTTAATACTCATATAGTTTTAATCTCATGTTAATTTTTTTTCTACTTAACTTATATTGTTTTGTTTCTGTTTTATCAGGAGATTCATTTCATCTGCTCTATTTTAATAAACTCTTGCTCCAATTAATCTTTAATTATCTTCAGATTAACAACACTGTAGCTCATATGTTACTTGATAGTTCACTTGATCATTATTTTAAAATTTGCAAATTCTTTGGATGATAATAAATGCCCTTGTGGTAAAAACGTTGCACACATTAGTTCAAATAATTAATAACATGGCATGTAATTTGATGTAATTTTATTTTTCTCTTGAAATGAATTTTTGTTGAAATCCTAGATTTTCAAGGTCATTTTGGCAAACTAATTTAACCGAAATGAATCTTAATTGCTTACTGTATATAATGATATTTTATGTACTGATTGTAATGACTACCTTAATCTGCTTCCTATTAATTTTTAACCTATAATAGGTGGGAAATGAATCAAATCTGTAATATCAACACCTTAAGTTTAGTAAATCAAATCCCTTATAAATCAGTGTTTAACAGATAATAAAAACAGTCCCTGCTAGCGATATCCAAACGCAATGAATAATTGCATAAAAGTTTCTTTGAATTTTTCACAAAAATATAATTTTAATTCTGACTAAAACTGGAATAACCTTTAGACTTACTGATGCGACTCTACATTTTGTGTTCAAATGACATTGATTTCAAATTTCTACCTTCAATAAAGCTCCCTAAATGTTCTCTTTTTATAATGTATCATATTTTTATTTATAATTTATATTATTTTCATTATATCATATAACTTAAAACAATAAAACCATTATAAAGTCAAGAGTATTTGTAAACATCTGTTAGTTCATTTAGTTTTTTTTTATCACCCCAATTTTGTAATGTCATTTTCAAATATTGATATTTAAGTAAACTGCAAATTTGCATTGCTGAAACTCCCTCAACTTATAAGCATACAACAATGTAAAAAAAATGTTGCATAGTACCAGTGCCATGTGACTTTAGTACATGTATTGAAAACAATTTTATTTTGGGGAGCTTAATTTCAAATGGGTTTCTCCACAAAAGAAGAGAAGACGTATGCATTATCACATGTCATTACTGAACCTTTGAATGTCCTTCAGGAGATACATGTGGCCTAAATTAATTTTGTTGTAATAGTTATTACATTATTTACTTAATAGACATCATAAGTTCTTATTAAATTTAATATTCGTTTCCCTTTCAATGTCTTTTTCTTACAATATAATGGGGCAAAATAAATGAGGTCCTTTAAGATGAAAAAGTATTAGTAATTAGCTGTCTCTTCAACATTTTTGTTAAAGGCTATCAACATCAATTATGTAAGTAATTCAAATTATTGCAACAGTTAATGTGTGCAGATTTGAGATGTTACATGAGATTGTTGTGTACAATGTCATTCAGATATCAATTGATGTTACAGTGAAGATAAATTCATTCATCAAAACATTCCAGATTTGAACCTTAGAAATAATTGTCATAAATCTTTTCAAATACACAAAAAAAATATTGTTGGGTATTGAATTTATAGAAGTGTCAATTGTTTAAAAAAGACAATTTATTAAACCTTGAGTGAATTTTTCAGTTGTCTAAAGTAAATACATCTATTCCACTAAATTCAAATAGTGCAAACAATCAGAAAACATGTTTGTTCACAAATGAAATAAAGATAAGGACTGTTGCACTTACTTAAACTTTACATGTGTTGTAAAATATAGTCCACATCATCTCCTAACAGATTTACTCATAAAAATCGTCGATATAACATATTTATTTTGTTTTGAGATACATACGTAAATTGAATTTACAGACTTAATTGCTTTATAATATCCTTAGTTTACAAAAATATGAACATAGGTTTTCCCTTGTGTAAATGTTTGTGAAGAGGTAAGTGTTTATTCGATTAATTCAAAACTGTATGCCATGTGTTTGTTCCCCAAAATGAGTAAAAGTCAAAGGAGTCCAAACAAAGAAATTAAAAAATAAAAAATAACTCCATTGTAAATTAATACACTTTTTATTTTAAAATAAAAATAATGACTTCGGCATAAGCCAGTAATCAGATTAAAACGACTAATGATGCTCTGCTCAACAACACAATTTCTCTTGGTATAAATAATTTAGTCATGTGGTAGATCGAAGAAGGGTTCTAATAAAAAAAAAGAATTCAAAATACAATTAAATTATACTAAAAATATCACTTCAATTACTTATAATTAAAAAACTTCCAAATTACAGAGGTGAAAAGGAAAATGCAATCTTGTTAAGTGAAAGGAAAAGAAGAAGATGACTAATACAACAAAGTAATTATAATTTTTTTTTTTTAAATTCAAGAGTAACAAATACAATTTTTGCAGACATCTAGATTTTTGTTCATGTACAGATTTCTTAATAAATTATACCTGAATCTAAAGTAACTAATATATTCCAGACTAAGTAAATTGACATATCACAAAAATAAAAACACCAATGTTTAATTAATTAATTTAACTTTATTTGAAAACCATGATAACTTATTAATGAATGTTAAACATATTATAAATATAAAAAAAATCCCAAACGATTCCGCTGGCTCTAATTACTTTCCCATTGCTAACATTGCTGGAAATACCTAAAAAAAAGATAAAAATAATTGAAAATTAGCTGTATAGTACACATTTTTATTCTAACAATAAGTAAATGCGAAAGTTATTATTACTTTATAAATAACCTGTCTAAAGCAGACCTTTTTGGACAAAAATCAAGGGAAAGTGGGGGGGGGGTCCCGGCTATGAGCAGGTCATAGGTGATTGCTGCAGGAATATCTGAAATTTCAGTTTGTTATTGTATCTCATCAAGTAAAGATTACATTCTACAAGAACGTACAAGCTCAACTACCCAGAAGCCATAATAATTAATAAACATCTGCACTTACTTATTTAATCATTATTTATTTATATTTGTGAATGTTTATAATAAATTTATCCAGAAATAATTTTTTCAACAAAGAATTTTAAATTATGCGGCATTTCGCCACTGTTTACCAAAGAATTTTTTTTTAAAATACCGTTAACTCTTGCCTACCAAAGAGCACAAAGTACAAAGCTAGGTCATAACACAGAAAACAACCATAATGACCTATTTAGCATGTAGTATTTTAAAAATGTGAAACCATTTTGTCGTCCTTGCTGTCCTATTATATGGGGGGGGGGGTGGTCGGCTTGCGACGCAGCTTTAAACACTTTTAATACTTTTCTCTTCCAAAAGAGTGGGGATGGGATGGTGGAGTTGGCTTATGAACCAACGCTATAGAAGTAGATAACGTAGATTTATTCTAAATAAGGATTCCTAACAATAAAAACTTATATACATAAAATTATTTATAGCAGTTATCTTCCGATACGTACCAGGTGTACTTACTAAAGTTTAGACCAATATCCAAACACTGGAATAGTGCTAGTCCCTTGTATAAAATATAAACTCTAAATACACTTGAATTAGATCCAGTAAAAAGCAAAAGGAAAATTGCTGTAATTGTTGAAAAACATTCCATGGATGCATGAAAAGCTCACCACCACCCCCGGACTCTGGATAAAAATTAAAGAAACAAATATTTGCATGCAGCTAGTGATATCACATTCCTATTAGCATATCAATACACTTTAACAACCCCCAGCTTCCTATAAAAAAAATATATAATTCATAATTTCTTTGTATAAATTGCATCAAATTATTTATGCTTTGAACAGTATACCTATTTATAAATGCCTGGCAATGATTGGAATTATAATACAAAAAATTTCCCTTCAAAGGCATGTAGTTAGAAAACAATTGATGTTAGCTGCTAAAATATAGTAGAGACACTTTTCATATATAACAATCATAATGATGCCTAGCAGATTTTTTTGCATTTCTATAAATATCAATTCAATAATATTTTGATGTACAAACAAATTACTGTGATTTACATTTCATTTGACCTAGCTTAAAATGTACCAACTACAATTATGATCTTAATTATTGGATATTTGAAAAATCTCTCTCACACTTCTATAAAAATGTCTCAGAGGCCAAAAACAAAGATAAAATAAAGGAATATACGTAATTTGACATTATATTCTGTAAAAAAATTAAGAACCTCTTTCTTCCTTGTTCATTCGACTTCAAAAATAAGAATTATTTCATATCAGTGCTAAACCAACAGTGTGACCAAACTACTAATTACAAACACTTAAATAAGTCAATTCCACATCAGTTTCTTTTTATCATGAAAATTATAATTTAGATAGGAAGTGACGAAGTTCGAAGCCGACGATCATTCGAACTTCGGCTTTTTATGAGCAAAAACAGAATCCCGACAGATATTTTTTAAAAATTCCATCGGATTCGAATTTGAAAAATTACCGTTTGCAACAGATCAAACACAGCCGTATTTAAATACAAATACATTCTTTTTTTTGTGCATGAAAATTATATACGAAATAGAAGCGTTTTCTGTAAACTTCCGCCTCATTCCCCAAACAGTGATTTCCCCGTATCGCACGACTGTTCTAGAAATTAAAAAATAGCTTGTAAAATAATTTATATTATGATATTGTCAAACAGACTTCATCTTTTTATGATAAGCATGGTTATTATTAAAATAACCAAAAGACCGATTTGAGTTTAAAACAATACTATTGACCTTTAGATTTCGTACTATTATTTTTAACAAAAAAATATATGCAAATCACATTTTCAAAAAAAAAACGTAAAAAACTACCCCTAAACTTTCACGCATTGAGCGAAGACAATAGCCGCCATTGCCGTAAGTCCGGAACACATCATTCTAGCCAATAACTTTCTATCCCTCACTCATCACTGCATAGTTTGAACTTATCAGTGATTTCTTTCTAAAAAGAGTACTATCGAGGCTCGCTTACTGCACTTTGGGTAATAGAGGCTAGGGCGCGCATTACTCCGAGCGCTTTGTCCAAATTAAACGTTTAAGAGAATTTTATTTAATGCAAAGCATCTTGTACTTATGATCTCGTTAACAATGTGGCAACTGTGCTTTTGTAATAATTGATTCTGCTAGAATCATTACAAGCAAGCAACAATAAATGCTAAAAATTTCTTCGTTTGTTATGGTATGGGGGGGGGGGCACGGGACAGAAACCTTGAATAACCCCCTTTTCAGAGCCAAGTGTTGACCAACTCGCAATCCGCATTCGAAACCGACAGATTTATATTTGCCAAAGGCCGACGGTGCGATTATCATCACTCCGTCACAGATCCCTAAAATTTATTATTTCTAATAAAATAAAATTCTCGGTTAAAGATCAAATTAATGTACATGTATTACAAAATGCAAATTTTAAAATATAAAATCTTTGATATCAATTCCATAATATTTCCTTCAAACAAACAAATATATAATAAATGTTCAAATACGCATAACCTAATTCAAGGTAAGTCAATTACAATACAATAAACACAAATCTTGAAATTTTTAACTACAACCTCGATAGACATCTTATTTGTGTTTTAGTACTGATATTTATATGCAGGCTGAGGTTATGTATTATCAATTAACCAAGCTAACTATAAATAGACTAATAGGTTCTTATTAATTATGCAGAAATATTTTTAAGGTTTTTTATAATGTGATAATTTTATATAACAACAACTCAGTCAATCTCTTATAAGTGATTTTATCTCGTTTTTTTTAAATATTGGTATTATTGTCTAGAATGACATAAGTACCAACAATAAGTTGTGCAGCTTTGGAATATTTAACCAATAAAAAATAAAAATCAGAATTTAAAAAAAATGCATGAACAATAAAGATAATATATGAAAAGGATAAAAATTACATTAATGATTTGGATTCCTCTGCTGAAAAAGGTACAGAACCATAAATAGTTTTACAATAATGTACCTGGTGTCCTATATACGAATTAAGAAATGATTTAAAATCATAGTTTATCTTATCTACTACGAGACGCTCCTTCTATGCAGTAAGATAGTGCGTCCACAGACCATGACAGATTATCTTTGGCAAGTGATGCAGCGTGTCACAGGCACGGCTATTTGTGGGTCCACGCATGTAACCCAGCCGTACCGAAACTAACATGTATGTCGTTAGTACCCATGCTCGGAGCGTGACATCAGGACGCTCTAGGCGAACAAACCCTTGCCTTCCACACGGATTCGAACCCGTGACCATCGGTAACCCTTTACGAGCTGAGCTGCCACTCCGACCACCGCTCCACATTTATAATTTATAATAATAAGATAGAAAGACAAAACAGGTGTATTGAAAAGGTCTTAGCAAGCCCTTAAAAATGATAAATTATTTAAGCCTATGGACTTCATTTAAATTTATATTATCAAAATGCCTAGGCCTAATATATCTCAATTGTGGTGTACTGTAAAATCTGATTCAATTCGAACGAAAGAGGTTTAAGGGCATTACAAAAAATCCATAACTTTTGACATTTTCTTAGCCAAGAACCGTTTTATCTTGTATATTTCAATAAACATGTCACATGGGTCAACCAAACTGTCAAACTTATTAATTTTTAAAAATTTGTTTTGAAAATTTTCATCCAAATGCCTAGTCATAGGTACATTAGCCTAAAAATAGCACAGTAGCAACACTAGCTTGGTCAACTAAACTAACTAATACTAATATAACCGAGTAATACTAGTAATAGTAATTGCCCCACACTCACACCCACAGTGCCCACAGCCTAACACTAACACTAAGTAACTAACTCAACTAACTGGCTGAAAATTGAAAATTACCGACTACCTCCAAACACTGATTATACATTTAATATAATTTCACTGACTCAGCGCTTTGAAAAGTCGCTTAAAAAGCCAAAAACTTAAGTGAAACAATTTTGAGCATGAAGCTTAAGATTCCAGAATATGAATTATTATAAAAGACTTACTTTCTCAACAGGCATCTTGCAGATACTTATCAAAAGAAATGTACCCTGAGCAAGGTCACTGAAAGCCCGGAAACGGTTTCGATTTTATGACTCCGTACAAACCAGTTACACACTCAGCTCTATAATTTACACTGCACGATTATAACTATAAAATATGCATTCAAATTATATTTAACAACAAATAATAAAATTTAAAAAACGTAATATTTTCACAAATGATTCCTTTCTTTTAAAGATGCATTCATTGTTAAAAAAATAATCTAAAATATTGTTAAGTAAATTTAATTAGTTCTTAAAAACTTTCTTTTTCTTAGGCTAGCCTATTTAATATAATTTAAGGGTCATTTTAAAAAGAATATATATCATCGAGTTATCTTTTTCACTTGTTTTGTTTTGTCTAACAAATCATAGAAATTACCCTAATTATTTTATATCTTAAAAAAGAAAAAGTATAGGTTGCTTGAATAATGTTTTGCTATGTTTGTAGCTTCGTCATCTTTTGTTGGTAGCAGAACAAAATTCAGGATAGATCACTCTTATCATCTATAATTATATAATTGGCTCGAATTATACTCGAATATACAAAAATATAAGTTCAGCCCTAAAACATTTTATTTCGAAGTTTTACTTTTGATTTTCTATGCTGATTATTATTTTAGGTACTTGAACTTGAAAGGGAGATTCTTTAAATTGAATTAAAGATAAATATACAGATGCTACAGTTTTCTTGTAAGCTTCAATAGTTCTAAAGTGGTATGCCTACGCACTTCTTACTTTATACTTTGAACTTTACAGTGCCTTACACTTACTGCCTTACTGATGAATACTAAATTACTGACTGATACTGCCTTGTTTTTTTTTATCCCTAGCGCAAGCCCTCCTCGTTGAGTTTGAGTTATCTTATTGACAAATAAACGTCTTGACCCTATGCCTATACAGAGACTTTACTATTATTATTGATGCAGTCAGTATGATACTAGAATGAGTATGATTACTAGACAATAGTTAAAGGGTTTGCCAGATGTCCGGTTTTTAACCGGACTGTCCGGTATTATCGCGCTTTGTCCAGTAAAAAATTGAAGCAATACCGGACATGCACGCGTCCGGTATTTTCATTTTTCTTAGTATTTTCTTAATTCAATACACTAGTAGGCTTTTTAAAGCAATGTTAAAATCTTCTGATTATATAATCGACCGTTTGACCTAATTACGCATCGAAATTTGCAATTTGGATTGTAATAAAAAAACACACCCAATGTCTTTTATTATATAAATGGAGCACATAAAGAATTAAACGTTAATCCATTATTGCATTACAAAACAATTTTAAACGCCTCACAGAATGATGAACGTAATCGGATGTGCGTTCAATCTGTGAGAAGTGAACTCTGTGTGTTTTTTTAATATACCGTATACCTGCACAGAATTTAAGGAGGCAATTTCTAAGAACAAGAAATTATTGAAAGCAGCCAACTCTTGTGATAAATATAAAGTCAATTAGTATTTTATTATTTCAAAATGCTGATGATTATTGTGCAGTGTAGTGTGAGTATTGTACTTAGTCAAAATCTTCAAAAAGACAAAAATAGAAAGTTCTAACTTAAATATTAGTTAGGAGATGTTTAAAAGCCCCTTACATGAACAAAAATTAATTTTTTTAGTGACATTATCTTGCTATTAGAGTAGCAGATTTGCAAAGCCTAATGGGCCGCTTTGCCAAGGCCGCCAGCGACTTCGGCCTAACCATCAGCCTCAAAAAGACTAACGTGATGGCCCAGGATGCTGATCCACCCAACATCACCATCAATGGTTGCCAACTTGAGGCTGTGGGGTCACTTTACATACCTTGGCTCCAACATCACCAACAACCTGTCCCTTGATTCCGACCTAGACATAAGGATCGGCAAGGCCTCCACAACTCTGGCCAGGCTCTCAAAAAGAGTCTGGAACAACAAAAAGCTGACCATCAGAACCAAAATTGCTGTGTACTGTGCATGTGTGCTAAGCACCCTCCTTTATGCCAGTGAATCCTGGACCCTATACTCCAGACAAGAAAGGAGATTGAGTGCTTTCCACATGCGCTGTCTCCGGCGCATACTGGGAATCGCCTGGCAGGACCATGTCACCAACAATGAGGTGCTACAACAGGCACAAATACAAAGCATGACAACTCTTCTCCACCAGCGTCGGCTCAGATGATTGCGACATGTGCGCAGATTGAAGCATGGCAGAATCCCAAAGGACATCATCTATTCTGAGCTAACCGAAGGAAAGAGGACTACAGGCCAGGCCAGCCTCAACTCCGTTACAAAGATGTCTGCAAGAGAGACCTCAAAGATATGGGCATTGACATAAATAGTTGGGAGGAACTCACTGGGGACAGGTACAGATGGAGACAGGCGTTGACTGCCGGGCTAGAAGCAGGAGAAAGAAACCTGCAACAGGTCGCAGACGTAAATCACCTTAATAGGAAAAGGAGAGCAAATCAGCCAACCACAAAAAAAAACCTTTCAGTGTCAGAAGTGCAGCAAAGGCTGCCATTCGCGAGTGGTCTTGTACAGCCACAGCAGAAGCTGTAAAGCCATGCGCGCAAATTCCACAGGAGCACAGAAAATTCCGTCGTGTTACGAGACATAAGGAAGCCAACAATCTTGCTATATTTTGATATTTCCAATACTGTAATTTTCTCCAGAAAACATGGCATAAGCAGACATATTACCAGACAGAAGAAAAATGACATTATTATTTTATTATATTATATTATTGCATTCATAATTATGCCATATTTTGACAATATAATAAAGCAAGGATGTTTAATGAGATTCCGATCTTATTCTATATTCAATATACGAATGTTGCAACGCATCATTTTTATCTTGATTTGATCATATTAATATTAATGACATTTACAGACTATAGCACTTTTTTAATTCACACAGTTCTCTAAACCTATTCAATGATCCCAATACCGCAAATAATTCATGTTGCTATTTTGGATTTTTGTGCCATCGACAGTCGACACTAGTGTCCGGTATTTTTGAGACAGCCATCTGGCAACCCTACTAGTACTAGACTAGGCCTCTTTACTATTGACTGTATTATTATTCATCCACTTAGACTTAGACTAAACTTGCACTATAATATATAATATAATATCTAAATCTAGTCATAATATAGTACTGTATTAGTATTTTATTTCCTGAGATTTTATTGATCCTTGGAAAATGTTTAATATTATTATTAATTATATTTATACTAGCGTCAAAAATGGCGGAAGTTTTCAAAATAAATACACATCAGATTAAAAAATAACGTAATAGTAATACAGAACTTTCATTTGTTTTATTTATTTTTATTTGATTCATTTATTATCATATTGAAGAATTTTATGCTGAACGTTCGAAAAGAGTTATTTTTGGTGCAGTAATTTGGTGCGCTGCTTTCTAAAATTGGGGCGCGATGGTCTAAGTGGTAGCGCACTGGACTATCGATCCGAGACAGATCCCGAGTCGCGGGTTCGAGCCTAGGTACTTGCAAGGCCCCTGGGGCATTGTGCTGGCCACACATTCCCCTGCTCGTGAACGCTACATCACTTGCCCCATAGTCCGTCATGGACTGGAAAGGGGGGTCATTTTTTTCATTTCTAAAGTTAGTAGCATGTTACATCCACACATACGTACATACAAACAGACGACGGGAAATATGTATATTGATAATATAATATAAGTTTAAGCTACCGTATTTTTCGCCTTATAAGACGCTCACTCCGGAATATAAGACGCACCCCATTTTAAAGTAGGAAAATTTCGGGGGGAAAAAGTTTCTGAACCAAATACTGCACCAACTCCCCCCCCCCTCCCCCCAGTACGCGGTAATTAATTTTATATCATAAATTGTATTAATATTTTAAAAATAAATCAGTCAAATAAAATTATGAATTAAATTTAATTTAACAACCTATTACTGTGTGTTTAAGTAAAAAATTTCATAATTTTTTTATAAATTTAATATAAATTAATTTAATTTTTATTTAATAAATATACTGATGTTATGGCCAGTGTTCCCTTGGTTCTGCCTGGTTGCGCAGATATCTGACGGATGCAGTGCAGCAGTTTAGAATTACTGCGCAGCAAATTTGGTAAAATATTGCAAAAAAAAATAGATGAATAGTTGCTGTGCAACTTTGCATACGAGTTGTACTTTGCACACTGACCAACGAACCTTAGACGGAACATTGGTTATGGCATGGCTTGTTGAGAGATCTGATTTTATAATTAGTAATACTAATCGCTAATGGTACTAGTGGCTTTATTCCCCTCTGCCAATGGCCAATTAAAAGATAAAAATCCTGTTAAATAAAATTTGTATAAGAACACCTCTAAAACAATCATTAACATTTTATTTGAAACATCGTCTTTGTCTTATCTATACAGACGCTCCTTCTATGCAGAAGATAGTTGCGTCCACAGACCATGACAGATGATCTGTTTGGCAAGTGAAGCAGCGTTCACAGGCCACGGCTTTGTGGGTTCCACGCATTACCCAGCCGCCTAACTACATGTAGTGTTAGGTACCCATTCGGAGCGGGGTGACTCAGGGACGCCCTAGGCCCCGGGAACAAGCCCTTGCCTTCACACGGATTCGAACCCATGACCATCGGTACGACAGTCCAGTGCGCTGCCACTCGACCACCGCGTCCCATCTCGTTTAAAACATCTAGTTTAAGCTAAGGCAATATGTTACAGGTGTATTTTTAAAACTAATCCAGGGCTTAGTTATGAAGAAGAAATTACAATAATATCAATATTTTATTTTAAACTGAATTTCTTTTATTTTTTAATGTCATCTATCCAGGCCTGCCAACCATTCCAATTTTGTCGGAGTCATACAGATTTTATACCCCTGATTCCAGAATTCCAACAAAACCTTTAATTAATATTACGATTTTTTTACCATTAAAATTTTTCTCTTTATAAAAAATCCAAAAGTGACAAAAATAACAATATTAAATTAATAAAATTCGAATGTGGCAGGAGGTGATGCAATTTGATGATGCCACTTCCTTGGTTTTTGTCAGGTACTTTATTTATCGAAGCGAATCGCAGAACCGCGATCTCTAAATCTTTTTTCGTTGGCCATCCGATTGTAAATTATTCCTTTTACCAGGCTATTCAAAATAATTCAGCTGCACTTTGACTTTTTTAAAAATTAAGTGGATAGATTTTTAAAGAAACCTGCTGAAAAGGCTTTTCCAGTGACTGAGCTTGAGAGTGATAGTACTAGTACTAAGACCAGTCTAACTAAAGTTAAACAAATTTTTTTAAAATGCCATTCAACGTTTTCGAAACAGTATCAGTATTAAGAAAAAAAGTAATTTATTAGGCCATCACGTTGCGGCGAAACATTTGTAATCTATGCCAGACCCAATTATCTATTGATAGTGGTTGATTTAATGATAAAAATAACCTATTTTAACTCAAAAAATACATTTTCATTTTTAAAAAAACAACTGCTGCTAAATGTAAAATTAGTGAATCTACATCTCCTCTTACCAATAACTTTGTTATGACCAAAGAACTTTTTGAGAAATGCAAAAAGGCCACTAGGGAGATGCTTGAAAACTGAACTCTAAGCAGCCTCTGTTCATATGTAAATTTAAAAAAAAGATATGCTGCTGTGTATCTGTATGTAATTTAAACATTTCCAGTAATATTTTTCTCATATACTGTGGTGTTCTGTAGATTATTAAAAGACAATGGAAGTAACTTTACATTATATTTATTAAGTATGTATTTCTTAAACCAGCGCCCCCCCCACCTCCCCACCCGGTGCTGTGACTCGCAAATGTACCCTTATACTTATACTGATTTTTTTTCTTGGCAGGTTGGCAGGTCTGTCTATCCATCACAAGGTGACAAAGACTAAAGACTACATTTTTTTACTTATAAAGCTAATAACCTTTCATCAAACATCTGGATAATCGAAAGGAACTTAAGAAATTACAATACATTACAACCTGGTCAATGGAATGGGGCAGCGGGGTTTTATTACCTCTTCACCAAGAGTGTAAGCTTCCTCCCCCTCCCCTCTCCTAGTGTTAACTTTAAGGCTGCACTGCTAACAACAGAACAATAACTATAGTTTAATAAATTAATTAAAAAATATTCCCTTCTGTAATGCTCGCTTTGTTGAAAGTGTTTTGTTATCTTATCTTGTCTTAGTCAATGTTCTATTTAGGATAGTGAATTCTTATTTTATGTTCACAATTACTAATTGGCTTTTAACTTATTATAAAAGAGAGTAATTTTAAACAATACTATAAGTTTATTGTTTTGTATTTCATGTTATATTTCTAGTAATACGTATGTTAATTTTGAAATAATATATAATTAATTTTTTAATAAACATATTTTCATTTCGCCAGGAAGCCATGAGTAAGCTAAAGGAAGCTACAGCTTCTCAGGCTGTATTAGCCTACATGATCAAACAAAACAGGCCTTACAGTGTACAGGATGTCTTCCAAAATATGGGAAAGGACTTGGGCAAGACAGCAGTGATGAAAGCCATGGAGGGACTTACTGCTGATGGTAAACTAAAAGAGAAAGTTTATGGCAAACAGAAAGTGTATGTAGCTGATCAGAGTATATTTCCTGCAGTGAATGATACTGAGTTAAGAGCTATTGATGAGAGAATCTCACAGCTAAATGGAAAAATTCAAGTCAGACAAGAAGAAATTCGTAAACTTGAGTCTGAACTTCAGCAGTACAATGGAGTTATGTCAACAAGTGCTGCTCGTGCAGAACTCAGTCAGATCTATCCAGAAATTGAAGCCTTGAAGCTGAAGCTAACAAAGTTGAAAGAAGGGAGGGTATTGATACCTAAAGAAGAAAAGGAAAAAATCTTTCAAAATAGAGAAAAATATGTCAAAGAGTGGAGGAAAAGGAAAAGAACTGCATCAGATATTCTCAGCTCCATAATGGAAGGCTACCCTAAGTCAAAGAAGCAACTGTTTGAAGAAATAGGAATTGAAACAGATGAAGACTGCAATGTAAAACTACCAGATCTATAAATTCTTATTACATTTATGTTAACTTATCATCAGGAGTGTCTAATTGGTTGGTGAATCATGTTGAGAGTATTTTTTGATTTTCACATAAACATGCTGCACTGACTCTGACACACTGAACTGTATTTCACACATTGTTTCTCTAACACGCTAACCAGCACTTTAATGATATCTGTTTGTTCATATTGACATTTTCTGGAAATTCCTGTTATTAATGTTACTTGCAATAAATGTTATTTGCCATTATTAATGTTTTGATTGTTTATCCTAATATTAGTCCTACTTCTAAATCTGTTTGTTGAGCTGTTTGTAATTTTGTATCACATCCAGTAAATTATGCGGTTTGTTAGTCTCCCCAAATCTAACAAATAAAATTCCCAGGGTTGTCGTACCCAGTTCAAAACTAAAAAATGGTGAAGGATTTTATTATTTCAAAACAATCTGCTTCCAGTGGTTATTTAAACAAGGAATACCTGCCACGCACACCCATAAAAATAATCATAAAAAAATCTAATAATCAAAACATTCTCAAAACACTAATAATTAATTTCCAAAGTATTAAAAATAAAATTCCAGATTTAGAGCTACTTAATTACTTATAAAAACAGAAGAACCAGAAATAATTGCTGGCTCTGAAACTTGGTTGAACCCCAACATATATAACTCAGAAATATTTAACAATTATAATATTTTTAGAAAAGATAGACCAGACAATTATGGAGGAGTGCTGCTTGCAATCAAATCAAATATCATAGCTGAAGAAATTACTACACAATCAAATTTTAATATAGAGTCTGTTTTTTGTAAAATAGTTACACCAAACTCAACATCACTTATTGTAGGCAGTATATATAGACCACCGAATACAAACCTAGAATACATGAAGAATCTTTGTAGTCAATTAAATGTCATAAAAGAAAATCATAAAAATTCTGCAATTTTGGATTATGGGGGACTTCAATCTTCCAGATATAAATTGGAAAAACTATACAACTGATAACCATCAAACTAAATAAAGATATTAACGAACACTTTATAAATACTATAAACGACTTAAACCTAGAACAGATAGTAAAAAAAACAACAAGGAAAAATAAAACACTAGATTTATTCCTAACAAATAGACCAGGACTAGTGTTAGACTATAAAATAATTCCTGGACTGTCCGACCATGATATTGTTAGGGTCACCAATACAAATAAAAACTAAAATTAATAAGATACCTAGAAGAATAATATATCTTTGGATATAAATCCATCAGCGGCTAACTTCCAACAAAATTTTCTAAATAAATTTAATACAAATAGCCCAGTAGAAGAAATTTGGAAAAATATAAAAACAAATCTAAAAACTATTATGGATGAGAATGTTCCAACAAAATTAACATCAAATAAAATTAACAAATGCTGGTTCAATTTTAAATTAAAAAAGCTATGCAAACAAAAAGAGAACTTATTTAAGAAATTTAAGGCTACCAATTCAAAAAGGATACACAAAAAGTACTTAAAGTTAAAGATCAAACACTTGACAAAAAACTTAGTCGAAACCTCCAAAATGAATATATAAACAATTTAATTTCTAAAGATAACGATAAAAATTTATGGTCCTTTATCAAATCTAAAAAAAATGGAACCTACAGGAATAGCCACACTAAAAGGCTCAAATGATAAAACCTATAATGATAATGAGACTAAAACTAGTATCCTTAACACATATTTTGCAGCATCATTCTCTGCCTCAGGCAACAAGGATGTTTTAATAAATTTAAATAAAATGGAAGAAATAGGTAACATAACTGTAGATGAGATAGGTATAAATTCACTCCTAAAAAACTTTAAAATAAACAAAGCTACTGGCCCAGATGAATTGCCTGCAATGAACTATCCCCAATCCTTGTAGTTCTTTTTCAAGCCTCTCTAAACCAGGGTAAAGTGCCACAGGATTGGAAACTAGCTAACGTAACTCCACTCTTTAAGAAAGGGGATAAATCAGACCCTGGTAATTACAGACCTGTATCACTTACTAGTATCACGTGTGAAGGCAAGGGTCCCTGAGTCACCCCGCTCCGAATGGGTACCAAACACTACATGTAGTTAGGCGGCTGGGTAATGCGTGGAACCCACAAAGCCGTGGCCTGTGAATGCTGCATCACTTGCCAACAGATCATCTGCCATGGTCTGTGGACGCAACTATCTTCTGCATAGAAGGAGCGTCTGTATAGATAAGATAAGATAGACAAATATAATGCCCTATGCCCACATCAACACGGCTTTAGAAAAAACAGATCCTGTGAAACACAATTAATAGGTTTAATAGATGAACTATCAAAAAGGCTTAGACAATAATGATCAAATAGACACAATATTACTAGACTTCTCAAAAGCATTTGACAAAGTTCACCACCTTAGTTTACTTAAAAAACTTAACTACTTTGGAATCTCAGGTCCCTTACATCATTGGATCCAAGACTTCCTTTTGGGCAGGGAGCAAACTGTAATAATTAATGGATCTAAATCTGCACCAATAAAGGTTAACTCAGGCGTTCCACAAGGAACTGTGCTAGGTCCCTTACTCTTTTTAATTTATATAAATGATTTACCCAACAACATCTCAACAGGAACAAAAGTTAGGTTATTTGCTGATGATTGTATAATCTATAGAACAATTAAATCAGAACAAGTAACAAAATTTTACAAAAAGACTTAGATGGATTGATAAAATCGGGAAACTAACTGGAGTATGTCTTTTCACCCAGAAAAGTGTCAACTGTTAAGAGTAACAAGGGAAAAGAAACAAAGAAAATCAAAATATTACATTCATGGAAAAGAACTGACCCAAACTAAAGATGCAAAATACTTAGGAGTCTTAATAAATCAGAAACTATCATGGAATCCCCATGTCAATGAAGTTATTAAAATATCAAACAAAACCTTAGGCTTTATAAAAAGAAACTTTAACAAATGTAACAGATATAAAGGGCCGTCCATAAATGACATCACGCTCCTAGGGGGTGGAGGGGGGTCAGACTTTTGTGACGATGCGTGACGAGGGGGAGGGAGGGGGGTTGAAGAAATGTGACGTCACATCAAAAGGGTAACTTTAAATAAAACTTCCACTGAAATATTTGGTCGCTTACAATTTATTTAATGACTTTTTTTTTCAATCAGGGCTTCTCAATGTGCTGGACGGTAGGCCATCAGACGCTGGTTGGTGTAAACCAGTGGTTCCCAAACTTTTTTAACCCGTGGACCCCTTTTATAGTCAAAATTTGCCCACGGACCCCCAAGTGAAAACGCTACATGAATGTATAGTATACAAATTTACTAATTAAATTAACAACATTTTGTTGAAGAATTATTTATTTAAATTAAACTTTTGTTAAATTAAAAAAATAAATTATTTACTTGGATGAACTTAATGAGAATTTAATAATTTTATGAGTATATTAATATCCGGCTCAATGTTTGTGAGTAGAAATGCAAATCCCCACGAGCACAAATGTATAGCCGGTTTCTTTTGTGTGTGAAGAGGTTCATAACGGCACTGAATCCTTGTTCTACCAAATAGGAGGACGGGAAAGCAGTCAACAACTTTTGTACATTAACCCATAGAGCAGACCATAAAATTGTAATCTCTTTTTGTAACCAGAATGTGTGGTATCCTTGTTCAAACATTGGTTTAAGTTCCTCATTTGTGGATAATTCAATAAGTTGCTCCTGTATTAGTTTTGAGTCATTCTATGTCTGGGATCTGAGTTTTTCACCGAGCACAAGGGTTCAACAGCAACACCCAGTCAGGAATATCCAAGTGAAGAATGTCTTCAAATCTTCGGTCGAGGTCTGCACAAAGAGTCGCTAAGTGTTTACAATAGGTAAACAAGTCTTCATCTCTATTTTGCAATTTCGAGAGATTTTGAATCTGAGAACATTCTCCTCTCCCCAAGATTTGATTATACAGAAATATTTTTTGCAACAAACGCAGATATTACCCTTTTAGTTTTGATTAAATTTAATTGGTCACCTTGTAGTTTCAAAATTAGTTTCGTTAAATTCGGCAAACAAATCTGTCATGTAAGCTATGTCATTTTTTGAGTTAATTAAATTTGTCTCAAACTCAAATCATTGTCTTGCCTTCCAGGAATTCCAGCACTAAATAAAAGAGAGCATAAAATCGATTTAAACAAGCACTTTTAGATAACCTTCCTACTTCTGTGAGAAGTAGTATTAGTAGTAAACAATTATAGTCTTCATCATTTTCCAAACAAAGTTTAGCAAATAATATCTCATTGAAGGCATTCCTTTTGATTTTATTAACTGCTCTAATGACATAATCTAGTGATCCATGCAAATGTTCACTAAGATTTTTGCAACAAAATGATGTCGATGAATGACACAATGCACTGAACATACATGTGGTACAGCCTGTTTTAGGTATGCCAGAAAGCCTCGGTATCTTCCTACCATTGCCGGAGCACCGTCAGTAGCAACAGAAATGATATTAGTCAGGAGTATAGGTTTTTGCATCGACAAATCTTTTTAATTCAGGAAATAACATTTCACCTTTTGTATCTGTTTCCAAACATTTAGCAAACAACAGTTCTTGGCAAAATTGTTCTTCTTTTACAAATTTTACATTAGCTAAAAGTAAAGCCTCGTTTCCTGGTAAAATGGACTTGTCAAGCTGTAATGAAAATTCAGATGTTTTTAAGTAATCACATAAAGAATTTTCAACACTCTCAGCCATTTCGTTAATCCTTCCTTAGACTGAATTATTGCTCAGTTGAGATGTCGAAACCTGGTTTGTTCAACACAGTGCTTATCACCTCATTTACAGCTGGTAACATAAGTTCTTCGCTAATTGTGTGTGTGGCTTTCCAGACTTTGCAATCAATAAAGAAATATCATAAGACGCACGCAGTCCATCGTCATCTCACTTAGATGTTGTCCATATGAGTCGTTGAAGTGATGGCGTTTTCAAATATGTTTCTTGGACTGCTTAAAAAAATCGTTAAATCTTTATCTTTTTTTATCACTATGGATTTTCATTAAATGTTCCTTAAGCTTGGAAGGTTTCATAGAATCATTCGACTAAGTTTTATTTCATAGAAGACACATTGGTAAAATACTATCTCCTGGTGATGAAATAAAGCCATACTATACTTCAAATATTCAACACTGTAGTGTCTACATTTTTCTTCGGAACACTCATCATATAAGAAAAATTGTATAAATATGTTTTATTTGAAACGGTTACTTAAATATTAATTATTAACTTTTTCAATGGAATGCTGGAGTAAAACCCTTTAGAATTGTTTGACGTTAGATGGAAGGATACAATTATATCTAATTTTTTTCAAAAAAAACGTACGATACCTTTGTGAGTTTTATTATTATTTTTTTTAATTTAACCTTAAGGTATTACTATATTGAAAATGTGATACATATTGTTTTCAAAAGATATAAAATGTATTCAATTCAAATATTAAATCTACGTACGTTCAAAAGTAAACTATCTGATAACAACACAAAATTCAACTATATCAAAACTTCCAACTAACAATACTAAACTTCTTTTAGTCTAAGATTGTGAAAATTTGATTATGCACTGCGTTTCTACGGCTTTTTCAGACTTTATAAATAGCTGCACTGCATAGTTGCGTTGCTGTATAAAATTATTTTCGGTAGTCTCACACTGCGCCATCTTAAACTTTCAAGAAAAAAAAGAGGGTTGGGGGGAGGTGGAGATTTCTATGCTTCAATAATTTAGGTTTCTAAAGTAATTTTTAATGCTAATGAAAGCCAAAAATGGTGCTATTTTTAGCGTATGGCGTTCGCGAGGTGGTAAATCACTCTATCATAATATATTTTAAAATATATTTTTACTAACTCTCTAAAAAAGTGTGCGGTCGAATTTTGAATTTAAAAAAAGTCTTTTTGCTGACTCGATTCATGTATTTTTAATCGACCAATGATATCAAATGTGGTATCAATGGAAAGCTGTCGGTAAGTCATATAAGATAAATATGACTTACCGACAAGTCAAAATTTACCCAGCCCGGCTATCATCGTCATTTCCGTTAAAATATTATATTTTTATGACCTACATATATATAGGGTCGCCGCCTTTCTCACGCATCAAACTTTACATAACTTTCAATTAACAAATCATTTTGATTGGTTACAGCTGTGGAAATATCGTGGGTTTTTTTTCGTTTTCTAGGTCAACAACTTTATTTTACTCAGGACCTAAAAATCGCTACTACAGTATTCATTGTACTTTATTTTTATTTCCGTAATAATTTTTAAAAAAAAACAACAACATAATTTTGTTATTTTTATACTAAACCTTCCGCGGACCCCCTGACGTTGATCAGGGACCCCCAAATCAATTTTAATTTTCCACGGACCCCCTGAACGGTTCCGCGGACCCCTGGGGGTCCGTAGGGACCACTTTGGGAACCACTGGTGTAAACTATCAAGAGGCGAAAATTAAATCTAATTATAATCTTTAAGTTTGAGAACTCACAAGATAACGTATGAAATTGTTACACTGTTGACATCAAAGAATTTGTGATGTAACCGCAGCTCCGTCGGCGAACTTTTTTTCCCATTACCCCAAAATATACAAGTTTATGTGTGCGTTACCCCCCCCCCAACCCCCAGACTCTAGGTACTGCTCACATGACTCGGGGATTTGGGGGTTCGTTGTTAGCCCCCCCCCCAAATGCTAATGGTGAGTTTTACAAGCATGACAAATGTCTAAAAATGATCTGAATAGGATTATGTGTAGATATTTTAAGTCAAAACGACACGGAATATCCTTTTTCTTTTAAAAAAATGTGTGGGGGGGGGAGTGGAATCTATTTGATAGAATTATAAACGTTTTAAGTTTGATATAAATGTTCGGTTGTTTTTTTATCAAACGCCCCTGGCCATTCTAGATATAATGATAAATCAGCCCATTTAAAAGACTATTGTCACTCGTGTCAATATAAATGAAAGTAGGATGGATTTAGGTGTCTTCGTATAGTACGTAGGTACGAAATCTACATAGTTTTCACATTTTTTAAAAAAATGCATTTTCTGGCAGGAACCGGTTCAATAATGGGCATATGTTCCAAGCGTACACGTACACATGACGTATTTTAATATATCTAGTGGATTGTAGTGAATGTTATATGTCCCACATGAGTATGCATTACCCTCAAGAATTCTCTTTTTGACCCCAGATGAGGATATTAACGTCTGTTCGCCGACCTCTTTCCCGTCAGTCAATTGAGGGATTTTAAAAAAATACATTTTAAAAGTCTTATTTTTAAATACTTTTTTTTCTAAACAAAGACGTTAACCGTGATGATTAATAGTCAATGTTTAATTTGAATGCATTAAAATAAAATATAATCTAAGGATGTTAACACAGTTCGTTTTCTGAAGGCCGGTTAAATGTTTTAAAAAAAATGCTTCACACGGGTTACGATATTACAATTTAGATCTTCACTAAATAAATAATAAATACTTAAATGACAATAAACGTGATTTGAAACATACTTATTTTCAAATAGAAAATAAAGTTTGTTTTTTTTTAATGGGTTTTTTTTTGTCAAAGATTTGTGACGTATTTTTAGAGGGGGGTCTAAGTTTTTGTGACGACGCGTGACGAGGGGGGGGGGAGGGGGTAAAAAATCGGCAAAAATCGCGTGACGTCATTTATGGACGGCCCCTAAAACTAAAATGCTACCTCACGTTGGTGAGACCTGTACTAGAATATGGATCTTCTGTATGGGACCCATCCACCAAATAAAGGACTGATAAACTAGAACAAATTAAAAAAAGAGCTGCCAGATTCATTACTGGGGTCGTCCATAAATGACGTCACGCGATTTTGGCCGATTTTTTACCCCCTCCCCCCTCGTCACGCGTCGTCACAAAAAGTTAGACCCCCCCCCCTCTAAAAATACGTCACAAAGCTTTGACCACGGGGGAAAAACAAGGAAAAAAAAAGAAGAAAAAACGTATTTTCTATTTGAAAATAAGTATGTTTCAAATCACTTTTATTGTCATTTAGGTATTTATAATTTATTTTTGTGAAGGTATACATCTACATTGTAATATCGTAACCCACGTGAAGCATTTTAAAAAAACCTTTTAACCGGCCTTCAGAAAACGAACTGTGTTAACATCCTTAACTTATATTTTATTTTAATACATACAAATTAAACATTGACAATTAATCATCACGGTTAACGTCTTTGTTTAGAAAAAAAATTATTTAAAAAATATTTTTAAAATGTATTTTTTTAAAATCCTTCAATTGACTGACGGGCATCCCGAAAGAAAGAGGTCGGCGAACAGGGGTAAATTACCTCATCTGGGGTCAAAAGGGAATTCTTGAGGGGTAATGCAGACTCATTTGGGACATATAACATCCACTACAATCCACTAGATATATTAAAATACGTCATGTGTACGTGTACGCTTGGAACATGTGATTTCTTACCTACATACTATACAAATACACGTAAATCCACCCTACTTTCATTTATATTGACACGAGTGACAAAAATCTTAATCCACATGCCTTGACTGTATCAAGTATCCTTCTGTGATATTTAAAATTAATGCCTTAAAAACTGAGCTAAGAAGAAAAGTTGTTTTGTGCTACTCTGGAATTGCGATGTCAAAAATTTGATGCATTCAATAAAGTTAATGAATACTTGACTAATTTTAAATGGGCTTATTTATCATTATATCTAGAATGGCCAGGGGCGTTTAACCAAAAACCAATCGAACAATTATATCAAAAACGTTTATAATTCTATCAATAGATCCCCCCCCCCTTTTTTTTTAAAGAAAAAGGATATTCCATGTTGTTTTGACTTAAAATACTTACACATTATCATATTCAGATCATTTTTAGACACTTGTCATGCTTGTAAAACTCAACAGTAGCATTTTCGGGGGGGGGGTCTAACGACGCTCCCCTAAATCCCCGAGTCATGTGAGCAGGACCTAGAGTCTAGGGGTTGGGGGGGGATCTAACGACGCTCCCCTAAATCCCCGAGTCATGTGAGCAGGACCTAGAGACTAGGGGTTGGGGGGGGGTGTAACGCACACATAAGCTTGTATATTTTGGTGTAATAACGGACAAAAATGTTCGCCGACTCCTGCCATAATAGAACCAACCAAACGGAGCTGCGGTTACATCACAAATGCTTTGATGTCAACATCAAACGACGCAATTTCATACGTTATCTTGTGGGATATCAAACATAAGGATTATAATTAGATTTAATTTGCGTGTCTTGATAGCTTACGCCAACCAGCGTCTGATGGCCTACCGACTGGCACATTGAAAAGCACTGATTTAAAAAAAAATTAATTAAAACAATTTTTAAAAAAAAGTCCTTAAATAAATTGTAAGCGACCAAATTTTTTAATATTTCAGTGGAAGTTTTTATTTAAAGTTACCCTTTTGATGTGACGTCACATTTCTTCAACCCCCTCCCTCCCCCTCGTCACGCATCGTCACAAAAGTGTGACCCCCTCCCCCCTAGGTGCGTGACGTCATTTATGGACGGCCCCACTGGAGAATATTCAAAACTGACAAGAATAACACCATTAGTTAAATCATTAAACTTTGAAACACTAGAGCAGGGGCGGATTAAGACTGCTCGGGGCCCCTGGCTGCAATTCAAACTGGGGCCCTGTCCAGGCAGCGTTTATTTAAATAAAATGATTGCTAGCAGGTAATATAAGACTGTGTAACTTGTAATGCAGGGTTTAATAAGACAAAAAAATAGAAGTCAATTAAATTAATATAAAGTCACACAAATCCACACTTCATTAAAATATTTATTATTATGTATTTCAATATATAGAACCTTCTTTTGCAAAACTTTTCTCATGGCGAGATTTTTAATAAAGTCTGTAAAACTAAGTGAGCTTACGATTTCCCTTTAAATGATCATTAGAGAGAGTGCTGACTCAGTTTTTGTTCTCCCATGCCACTTCTAATTTCATAATTTATTTTTTCAACTTTGAAAATGATCGCTCTCAGCTGCACTTTGATGTCATCATTGAGAGATACATGCGAAGTGCGATGTGGACATTTGGAAAGGACTACGTATTTTTTTTTAGCTTAGTGCATGTATTTTGAGTTTTGGATTTTCCAACTTCCTTTTCCTGATCCTGAGCCTAGGGCTGGACTGTAAACGTTTTGAAAATTGAACTAATTCTGAAGGAAAGCAGTTTTCTAAATCACTTGAATATTCTTCCATTAACTTGGCTGCTGCCCCTCTGATGGCATCATTGCTGAGCTTAGTTAGGTTTGTAAGAAAGCCAATTTTCTCATGGATGCATATGCGTCTAACCGATGTTGTAGGGCTGACACATGCGTCTAACCGATGTTGTAGGGCTGACACATGCGTCTAACCGATGTTGTAGGGTTGACACATGCGTCTAACTGATGTTGTAGGGCTGACACATGCGTCTAACCGATGTTGTAGGGCTGACACATGCGTCTAACCGATGTTGTAGGGCTGACACATGCGTCTAACCGATGTTGTAGGGCTGAAGAAAGTTTCAATGATTTCAAGAAATACCTCAACCTTGAACTTTTGTTTCGGAGTAAATACTGTTTCGGCTGATGTACCTTCATCAAGATGACTTTCTCTTTTTTAAATCACATTGAAGATTGTTTATATTCTTTCTCCACGGAATTATCCTCTCCTTTTCTTCATCGAAATCAAATTCAGAACGCTGTCTTTTAACAAACTCAAGGAGAGATTTCAACAAATGTATTTTGAAGGGATGCATTCATTTTGTGAAATCTTTCTAAAATTGTGTCCCAAATTTCAAGTAAAATAGCGAGTTTCAGCTGTTCAAGTTCCTTCCGAAATGTTTCTGCTTCAATTCGACTGTCAGGTCGGCTGATTTTCGTCAGTTGCCAATTCTTCCAGTGCTGCAATATTCTCATGGTATTATTTATTAACATATACATCATGTCAGACTGACCATCTTGTGTCAGACAAGGCTTTGTTAACAGGTAACCTTTTTGATTGTTTTTGAAGACCCTGCCAACGATGAGTAGATGCAACAAGCCAGGTATGAGTAGATGCAACAAGCCAGGTATGAGTAGATGCAACAAGCCAGGTATGAGTAGATGCAACAAGCCAGGTATGAGTAGATGCAACAAGCCAGGTATGAGTAGATGCAACAAGCCAGGTATGAGTAGATGCAACAAGCCAGGTATGAGTAGATGCAACAAGCCAGGTATGAGTAGATGCAACAAGCCAGGTATGAGTAGATGCAACAAGCCAGGTATGAGTAGATGCAACAAGCCAGGTATGAGTAGATGCAACAAGCCAGGTATGAGTAGATGCAACAAGCCAGGTATGAGTAGATGCAACAAGCCAGGTATGAGTAGATGCAACAAGCCAGGTATGAGTAGATGCAACAAGCCAGGTATGAGTAGATGCAACAAGCCAGGTATGAGTAGATGCAACAAGCCAGGTATGAGTAGATGCAACAAGCCAGGTATGAGTAGATGCAACAAGCCAGGTATGAGTAGATGCAACAAGCCAGGTATGAGTAGATGCAACAAGCCAGGTATGAGTAGATGCAACAAGCCAGGTATGAGTAGATGCAACAAGCCAGGTATGAGTAGATGCAACAAGCCAGGTATGAGTAGATACAACAAGCCAGGTATGAGTAGATGCAACAAGCCAGGTATGAGTAGATGCAACAAGCCAGGTATGAGTAGATGCAACAAGCCAGGTATGAGTAGATGCAACAAGCCAGGTATGAGTAGATGCAACAAGCCAGGTATGAGTAGATGCAACAAGCCAGGTATGAGTAGATGCAACAAGCCAGGTATGAGTAGATGCAACAAGCCAGGTATGAGTAGATGCAACAAGCCAGGTATGAGTAGATGCAACAAGCCAGGTATGAGTAGATGCAACAAGCCAGGTATGAGTAGATGCAACAAGCCAGGTATAAATAGATGCAACAAGCCAGGTATGAGTAGATGCAACAAGCCAGGTATGAGTAGATGCAACAAGCCAGGTATGAGTAGATGCAACAAGCCAGGTATAAATAGATGCAACAAGCCAGGTATGAGTAGATGCAACAAGCCAGGTATAAATAGATGCAACAAGCCAGGTATGAGTAGATGCAACAAGCCAGGTATGAGTAGATGCAACAAGCCAGGTATGAGTAGATGCAACAAGCCAGGTATGAATAGATGCAACAAGCCAGGTATGAGTAGATGCAACAAGCCAGGTATGAGTAGATGCAACAAGCCAGGTATGAGTAGATGCAACAAGCCAGGTATGAGTAGATGCAACAAGCCAGGTATGAGTAGATGCAACAAGCCAGGTATGAGTAGATACAACAAGCCAGGTATGAGTAGATGCAACAAGCCAGGTATGAGTAGATGCAACAAGCCAGGTATGAGTAGATACAACAAGCCAGGTATGAGTAGATGCAACAAGCCAGGTATGAGTAGATGCAACAAGCCAGGTATGAGTAGATACAACAAGCCAGGTCTGAGTAGATGCAACAAGCCAGGTATGAGTAGATGCAACAAGCCAGGTATGAGTAGATGCAACAAGCCAGGTATGAGTAGATGCAACAAGCCAGGTATGAGTAGATGCAACAAGCCAGGTATGAGTAGATGCAACAAGCCAGGTATGAGTAGATACAACAAGCCAGGTATGAGTAGATGCAACAAGCCAGGTATGAGTAGATGCAACACGCCAGGTATGAATAGATGCAACAAGCCAGGTATGAGTAGATGCAACAAGCCAGGTATGAGTAGATACAACAAGCCAGGTATGAGTAGATGCAACAAGCCAGGTATGAGTAGATGCAACAAGCCAGGTATGAGTAGATGCAACAAGCCAGGTATGAGTAGATGCAACAAGCCAGGTATGAGTAGATGCAACAAGCCAGGTATGAATAGATGCAACAAGCCAGGTATGAATAGATGCAACAAGCCAGGTATGAATAGATGCAACAAGCCAGGTATGAGTAGATGCAACAAGCCAGGTATGAGTAGATACAACAAGCCAGGTATGAGTAGATGCAACAAGCCAGGTATGAGTAGATGCAACAAGCCAGGTATGAGTAGATACAACAAGCCAGGTATGAGTAGATGCAACAAGCCAGGTATGAGTAGATGCAACAAGCCAGGTATGAGTAGATGCAACAAGCCAGGTATGAGTAGATGCAACAAGCCAGGTATGAGTAGATGCAACAAGCCAGGTATGAGTAGATGCAACAAGCCAGGTATGAGTAGATGCAACAAGCCAGGTTTGAGTAGATGCAACAAGCCAGGTATGAGTAGATACAACAAGCCAGGTATGAGTAGATGCAACAAGCCAGGTATGAGTAGATGCAACAAGCCAGGTATGAGTAGATGCAACAAGCCAGGTATGAGTAGATGCAACAAGCCAGGTATGAGTAGATGCAACAAGCCAGGTATGAGTAGATGCAACAAGCCAGGTATGAGTAGATGCAACAAGCCAGGTATGAGTAGATGCAACAAGCCAGGTATGAGTAGATACAACAAGCCAGGTATGAGTAGATGCAACAAGCCAGGTATGAGTAGATGCAACAAGCCAGGTATGAGTAGATGCAACAAGCCAGGTATGAGTAGATGCAACAAGCCAGGTATGAGTAGATACAACAAGCCAGGTATGAGTAGATGCAACAAGCCAGGTATGAGTAGATACAACAAGCCAGGTATGAGTAGATGCAACAAGCCAGGTATGAGTAGATGCAACAAGCCAGGTATGAGTAGATGCAACAAGCCAGGTATGAGTAGATGCAACAAGCCAGGTATGAGTAGATACAACAAGCCAGGTATGAGTAGATGCAACAAGCCAGGTATGAGTAGATGCAACAAGCCAGGTATGAGTAGATGCAACAAGCCAGGTATGAGTAGATGCAACAAGCCAGGTATGAGTAGATGCAACAAGCCAGGTATGAGTAGATGCAACAAGCCAGGTATGAGTAGATGCAACAAGCCAGGTATGAGTAGATGCAACAAGCCAGGTATGAGTAGATGCAACAAGCCAGGTATGAGTAGATACAACAAGCCAGGTATAAGTAGATGCAACAAGCCAGGTATGAGTAGATGCAACAAGCCAGGTATGAGTAGATGCAACAAGCCAGGTATGAGTAGATGCAACAAGCCAGGTATGAGTAGATACAACAAGCCAGGTATGAGTAGATGCAACAAGCCAGGTATGAGTAGATGCAACAAGCCAGGTATGAGTAGATGCAACAAGCCAGGTATGAGTAGATGCAACAAGCCAGCTATAAAGTAGATGCAACAAGCCAGGTATGAGTAGATGCAACAAGCCAGGTATGAGTAGATGCAACAAGCCAGGTATGAGTAGATGCAACAAGCCAGCTATAAATAGATGCAACAAGCCAGCTATAAATAGATGCAACAAGCCAGCTATAAATAGATGCAACAAGCCAGCTATAAATAGATGCAACAAGCCAGCTATAAATAGATGCAACAAGCCAGCTATAAATAGATGCAACAAGCCAGCTATAAATAGATGCAACAAGCCAGCTATAAATAGATGCAACAAGCCAGCTATAAATAGATGCAACAAGCCAGCTATAAATAGATGCAACAAGCCAGGTATGAGTAGATGCAACAAGCCAGCTATAAATAGATGCAACAAGCCAGCTATAAATAGATGCAACAAGCCAGCTATAAATAGATGCAACAAGCCAGCTATAAATAGATGGAACTAGCCAGCTATAAATAGATGCAACAAGCCAGGTATGAGTAGATGCAACAAGCCAGGTATGAGTAGATACAACAAGCCAGGTATGAGTAGATGCAACAAGCCAGGTATGAGTAGATGCAACAAGCCAGGTATGAGTAGATGCAACAAGCCAGGTATGAGTAGATGCAACAAGCCAGGTATGAGTAGATACAACAAGCCAGGTATGAGTAGATGCAACAAGCCAGGTATGAGTAGATGCAACAAGCCAGGTATGAGTAGATGCAACAAGCCAGGTATGAGTAGATGCAACAAGCCAGGTATGAGTAGATGCAACAAGCCAGGTATGAGTAGATGCAACAAGCCAGGTATGAGTAGATGCAACAAGCCAGGTATGAGTAGATGCAACAAGCCAGGTATGAGTAGATGCAACAAGCCAGGTATGAGTAGATGCAACAAGCCAGGTATGAGTAGATGCAACAAGCCAGGTATGAGTAGATGCAACAAGCCAGGTATGAGTAGATGCAACAAGCCAGGTATGAGTAGATGCAACAAGCCAGGTATGAGTAGATGCAACAAGCCAGGTATGAGTAGATGCAACAAGCCAGGTATGAGTAGATGCAACAAGCCAGGTATGAGTAGATGCAACAAGCCAGGTATAAATAGATGCAACAAGCCAGGTATGAGTAGATGCAACAAGCCAGGTATGAGTAGATGCAACAAGCCAGGTATGAGTAGATGCAACAAGCCAGGTATAAATAGATGCAACAAGCCAGCTATAAATAGATGCAACAAGCCAGCTATAAATAGATGCAACAAGCCAGCTATAAATAGATGCAACAAGCCAGCTATAAATAGATGCAACAAGCCAGCTATAAATAGATGCAACAAGCCAGCTATAAATAGATGCAACAAGCCAGGTATGAGTAGATGCAACAAGCCAGGTATAAATAGATGCAACAAGCCAGGTATAAATAGATGCAACAAGCCAGGTATAAATAGATGCAACAAGCCAGCTATAAATAGATGCAACAAGCCAGCTATAAATAGATGCAACAAGCCAGCTATAAATAGATGCAACAAGCCAGCTATAAATAGATGCAACAAGCCAGGTATGAGTAGATGCAACAAGCCAGGTATAAATAGATGCAACAAGCCAGGTATGAGTAGATGCAACAAGCCAGGTATAAATAGATGCAACAAGCCAGGTATGAGTAGATGCAACAAGCCAGGTATAAAGATTTTGCTGGATGAAAAAATAAGTAAATAACAAAATTAAAAAATATCTGGTTGCAGCAGGACAACCTTCTGCTGCACTTTCCCCAACCAATTTAAGGGAATGAGCTGTGGACGGCACATAATAAGCAACACTGCACTTCTCACGAAGGATGGCCTGGACTCCATTATACTTACCACTCATATTTGCAGTATTGTCTTATGACTATCCACGGCAATCTTGAATTTGAATGTCATTTTCTTCTAAAATATTAAAAATAATTTGGGAAATTCCTGATCCAGTATGGGACTTAATTGGTATTAACTTGATGAATCGCTCAACAGGAATGAATGGTATTTAGCTAATAGCGGAACGCAACATGTTATTCATGTTAATTAAGGACACCGATATTCAATGTACATACAGAAATCACCTATGACACGCTCGTAAGCCGACTCCCCCCTCCCCTACATTTTCCCCTAGTTTTTGTCCCAAAAAAGTCTGCTTTAGAACGAGTATATACGGTACTAGTATTTAATTACATATTTATTCGAATATTTACTTCTTACTGCTGTCTGTAGGTCGAAGCGTCGTAACTCGTGCACAATGCACTACTTACTTGGTAGTTGGCTACAAATTCAACTATTGAATTATGCTGTACTATGTCAAAGTTTGTTTTGTCGTAAGTTTTCCAAACTTATAAGAAATCGATGGTTTTTCTAAAAGCCAGGTTTCCCTAGATATTACTACAAATGGTGACGATTTCTGGTATTTCACACTCTTCGACATGTCCTCATGATAAGTAGATGAGATTTTATTAATTTTTTAAATGATATTTTCAAGGCTTCATGCAAACATTTACCCACCTATGTTATAGAAAATAATACGTTTGGGGGCCCCTGATCATCGGGGGCCCCTGGCTTTAGCCCGTTCAGCCCCCCTTTAATCCGCCGTAGCACTAGAGGATAGAAGAACCAAGAGCAAAGTAGTAATCATACATAAAGCAATTAATTCTAATTTAGAAATACAACACAAAGATAACTTAATACAAACCCTCAGATAGACATAAGGATAAAAACACCTTTCTTATTCCGTATGCAAGAACAAACACATACAAATTTTCGTTTTTCCCGTCCGGAATTCGGGCGTGGAATGGGTTGCCTGAAGAAACCAGGAAAACCAACACTTTATCAACATTTAAATCTCTAATAAAAATGCAGGACTAAACACAAACCATAGATAAGCGTAGGACGCAATAATCTTCTGTATAGAAGGAGCGTCTGTAAACAGATAAGATAAGATAAGATACGATAAGATAAGAATACAGCTTCTACTGTTTTGGAAAGAATCATTTTTTTCTGTCAATCAATCAACAACGTTTTCAGACAGGGAACCTTGTCTTCATTTATTCATTATCATGTTATGTTTCCTTGTCAAGTTCTTAGTTTAGTTAAAATAAAATAATCACAACACTGCTACATATACATTTTCATTTTAATCTTGCCTGTTACTGTTAGGAAACAAAAGGAGAAATAAAATTTAGCTTGGAAACATTGAATTCACTTAATTTACAATCTTAGACTTAGAATGGTCATCAGTTTAAATGTAAGTAAGCATCAATATACATGTACATAACTTGCAATGTATGTCTGTCCTTTAACTCTTTACATTCCTTGATTTTCTCCCTTTTTTTAATGACCCTACTGAAAGCTCAATACTCAATAACATTAAAACTTAAGGTCCAAAGTTAATCATGTAATAAATTAATTTGTAGAAAAATGAATGAGATATTTGAAAAATAAATGTTTTTTTAAACATGTATTGAAGTATTTGGAAGTTGAAAAAAAATTACATAACCATATTTTGAAAAAAATAACTTTTTTTATCAGATGCAAATAAAGAAAAAAATAAAGTTTTAGAAAATGTTCATAATATTACTTTATAAGGAAAGTACATGTATATTCATTTTTGTATCTTTCATTTTCATGAAAAAGTCAAGTAATTGTAACTGCAAATTATTTTTTTACACATTTTTTTGTCATGTACATGAATAACCATCAAACAGGACTTGTTTCTTTTTAAAAAAATCACATTACCACAATAAAATTTGTCCATAATGTTTCCTACCACAATTATGAATGCACACAATTATAACTACATGTATAATAATACAAATGAAAATTTCTTGTTTTATTAAAACAAAGAAGGTAAGTGTCACATCTGACTTTCTATTTTTTAGCGTTCCACACACAGTTCACAATGTCTATTTAAGATTTTTAATCTGCACAGTCTTATGTGCTTTTATGTGTTTGAAGAACTTGGAATAGTATCAACTTTGTTGCAATCCACCTAGTGCTCTGTAAAATATTCCTGGAGGTAACGGTTTGGGCGAATCAGTTCCTGTATGACATGATTTTCTTTGCTCCACTCTTGAAAAGAATGTAACTGCTCATCCTAGCAATGTCATGTCAATAAAATGGAATAAAAGTGTTTTCCAATACCATTTTGTTTTTCTTAAGCCATTTAGGTCGTTGCATTTATGTTTAAGCTCATCACTTTTATCAAAACTGCACATGAATTTATAATATGCTTTTATATCTGGTTGTCTCACAAATAATGGTCTAAAACTCTCTCAACTTCTGTTCTTCTGTTAACAAATGAAAATCCATTAACTGAGATGTAATTTGAAACAAGACATGCTAATTGTCTCTCCACTGAAATGTTAAACTTTCACAGCCTCATATCCATCTCATATCATCTCGCTTTGATTTCTTTTCATAGATATTTATGTCTTTTAAGTTCATTGGGAAAAAATTTTCATTTTTTTAAAATTGTCATATTCCTATTACCAAAAATGAGAAGTTTGGCTTTCTCTCTCTCTCTGTCTCTGTCTCTCTCTCTCTCTCCTCTCTCTCTCTCTCTCTCCTCTCTCTCTCTCTCCTCTCTCTCTCTCTCTCTCTCTCTCTGTCTCTCTCTCTCTCTCTCTCTCTCTCTCTCTCTCTCTCTCTCTCTCTCTCTCTCTCTCTCTCTCTCTCTTTCTGTGTGTCTCTCTCTAAATCGCAAGCTTTACTGACTTGACTGATAATTTCGACATGAGAAAAGTTCATAAACGAAGGTTCTAGATTGAAATAAATAATAATAAATGTTTTAATGAAGTGTGGATTCGTGTAACTTTATATTAATTTAATTGACTTCTATTTAATTCTTTGTCTTATTACACTCTGTCTTACAAGTTACACAGTCTTAGCTGATAGCAACGAAATAATCTTCTCTATAGAAGGGAAGTCTGTAACAGGTAAGATAATCATTTTATTTAATAAATAGACGCTGCCTGGACAGAGCCCCAGTTTGAATTCCAGCCAGGGGCCCCGTTCAGTCTTAATCCGCCCCTATTCCCAGAATTTCATATTCATCTACCTCGCTGCAGAGCTTAAGGGCCGTCCATAAACGACGTCACGCACCTAGAGGGGGGGGGGTCCACACATATGTGACGAGGGGGAGGGGGTTGTTTGAGAAATGTGATGTCACATCAAAACTCGCAACTTTAAATACAAGTTCTACTTAAATATTTGATTTCTTACAATTTATTTTATGACGTTTTACATGGCCCAACGCGTATTATGATATTAGAGTGCAACCTTAAACACTAAATTCGTACTTAAATGACTAAAAACTTATTTGAAAATTCTCTTTTTTTAAAAAAAAACCAGCTTTTATGGGGGTGGGGGGGGCAAAGCTTTGTGCCGTATTATTGGAGGGGGAGTCTATGTTTTTGTTACGACGCGTGACGAAGGGAGGAGTGAAAAATCGCCTGACATCATTTATGGACGGCCCCTTAAATCAAACATGACAATGTTTCCGAGATTCATATTTTTCTTCCCCTGTTCTACAGCCCGGACATTATCGTGAATTTTCAGATTAATCCTATGTTAGTCTTGTATCACATTAATTTGTTGATCTTTGTAACTAAGCTTTGTCGTTAAAATACTCCAAAAAGGCCATGTTTCTCTTGCACTTTCACGAACAAAGTGATTTCATCTTTCAATTCAAAGACACAATTCACAACATTTGAACTTCAAAACTGAAATAAAAATATAAATTGCCTTATAGTAAATATTCTTTTTTAGTTAACTGTCTAGGTTGGTGATTCTACAGAGTTGGTATTACATTGTACTTCAACTGACGCAAGTTATGCCATCGCTTGGAATATTAGTCATGCTAAACGACCTTATTCTGACAGAACTTCGCACCACAACTACTTGCTGCCAAACAGATTTTAAGAAAATTACGAGTTCAAAAGCTTCTCAGCAGAATCATAGCAATAACTTGACTATAATTATGAGTTTCTATTGATAAATTTGTACATATTTAAATATGTGTTATTTGTAAAACTGTAACGCATAAATTTCTGTAACATACGGTAAGTCTTAAAACAATTGAATATTTTTAATCATAAAATTCTAAAAATCATAGAAACTATTTTTTTTTAAATAAACCACAAAATAAATGTTTTATTGTGAGTGGGTTCTAGTCTCATAGTGCATACCTGCGGCTCTCAGCAATTTTGGATATATTTGAAATGTCTTTCTGTTACTGCCAGTCTGGCTACCCCTGGTTCAGAGACTAATTTGTTCGTATAGTGAAGCGCTGCCCTTCTCCTTTTCATAAATATGATTAATAAACTTCGTTCAAGTCAACATAAATATATAAAACTTTGCCAGTGTCGAGCTAATTAAACTGTATCGCCCATCTCCAGCCCAATCAATGCAAGTGGGTCAAATAGTTTCATTTAAATATTGTAACGAATTTTTGTGTTTCACATGGTGGTGAAATATTTACCACTTTTAGCTCACGCCATCTCTCAAGTTGTGGTGTAAGCAAGGTTAGTTAGGAAGATTTCTTAGGGTAGCCAAGATGTTGTGCTGTGGTGAAATAAAGCAAGACTCAGGACATATTCTATGTATTGTCCTTGATGATAGCATTTGTAATAGGGCCATAGTTTGTAGGACTAGAATGACTAAGTCCGAAGATAAAAAATATTTTTTAAATAAAAAATTAATATTGATAAACTACAGACTACAGCGTATTTCTTATAGTCCCGTGGTTTACTGTTTCCAACATTCTTACGATTTAAAATCAATGTATCTAAATACCTTTGAAAGAAAGGGTTCAGAAGGGGGGGGGGCTTTTCGAAGAAATGCAATAGCTAAAACAATTATTCTTTTTACGATCACCAACGGGAATCTCGTCTTTCATGTTGCATTGTATTTATGCCTCGAATAAGAAGGGCACATATTTGAGTACAACTTCAAAAGTTGTCCCAATTAAAATCGGTTTATGATTAAATTTTATAATATCTAAAAATTAAATTAATTAAATCATATAATTTCCTAGTGCAAATGAGATCAGCCTCAAGTGAAGTGAATAATAATTTTCATTTAAACTGACCAATATTTAAATACGGGCCTATTTCAAAAAATCTGTAGCTAGCAAACATTTCACTCAAGTACAATATAACGTACGAGCAACCAAGCCCGTCCAAGGACGTTCCGCCACCGTTCGGTGGCATGTTGTAACCGCCCTTCAACAGCCGTCTCGATCGGCATTACATGTGCATCACGTCAAAAATACTATTCATTATATTAAAAATAAATAACTCGTAAAAACAGAGCTTTTGACTATAAATCCCAACGCGCATTTAACTCGCAATAAAGTCTTGGAAGAAATACTGCACTGCGCTTATGAGGTTTAACATATGCAAAGTGGCGTAGCTAGAACTCTTGCCGCCCGGGGCGGTCTCCAACGTGCCGCCCTTTTTAGGGACCGTCCATAAATGACGTCACGCACCTGTGGTGGGGAGGGGAGTCATACACTTGTGACGATGTGTGACGAGGGGGGGGAGAGGGGAAAAGTCTGGTCACCGATTCGCTTGACCGAGCTCTTCGTGACACGTAAAATGTAAACAAAAGCACGCCGGTACTTCGATGGGTCGTCTTATATATGATTGGCTGTAGGAGTCATGTGTGTTTGAGAGACCAATCGCTATAGATGACGGGACAGAACTTAGCCTTTTATTATATAGGCGGATAATTCAATAGTTTATATTTTAAATTCATTAAGTATTCTGTACAGCTTAGATTAGGGAAGTGAAATAGAGACCCACAGACCCAACAGTTGTATAAATTATGGGTTCAAGTCCCTTCAATACTTGTGTAAGGATAATAAAATGCATGTTTAGTAAGTTTTGTAAAAGAAATGCATGTATAATTACTACATAGTTCATTGGCTATGAAAAGAAGAAAAAAACAAAGGGGGGAAAATGTACAAAAATTATAATTCAGAGTTCCGACCCAAAACATATTTTGTAATTTACATTTTTTATGGATAATGAAGAATTTATGTGTTGACATTTGTCAATAAATACCTGGGGAACAACGACGCAAAATTGTAATTAAAAATGTATTTAGACTCCCAGCCCCCAAGGAGTGGATATTATGAATTTAGTTCCCTATAGTATTCTAACATGAATCACCAGTTTATATTGTACACAGTTTGGTCTAGAACCATAGATACAGAGCAAGAGTTTAAACTTTTATTTATATAGATTTAAAAAATAATTTAAAAC
Organism: Ampullaceana balthica; assembly: GCA_944989445.1. Taxonomy (NCBI): domain Eukaryota; kingdom Metazoa; phylum Mollusca; class Gastropoda; family Lymnaeidae; genus Ampullaceana; species Ampullaceana balthica. Next base: position 478,811 of record CALYLW010000721.1, read on the forward strand.
CGACGTTATGGCCCCCCGGCCTCAAACGGTACATAATGTACATGAACACAAACCATAGATAAGCGTAGGACGCAATAATCTTCTGTGCAGAAGGAGCGTCTGTAAACAGATAAGATAAGATGTTAAGTTCAAAAGCCTTATAGACTTCCTTCTGGATCATGAAGGATATGTGTGCTAGTTTTGTCAAAATCCATCAAACCATGTAGAAACATGCGGAGCAAACAAACCAAGCCACTAATTAACAAATCTTTGTCTTGTATAATATGATTATGACTTTTTTCTGTGAATTTTTTTTTCTGTGACCCTTTTCTATGACTTTTTGTGTGACGTTTTTTGATGACTTTCGTGTGAATTGTTTTTCTCTATACTATGAGACGTTTTGAGATCTATATTTAATTTACATTTTCGGTATTCGACCAACAGCTATGATTTTTTATCGGGCTGGACAGAAAAAAGCTTAAACTTTTCCGCAACCTAGCCACTGGACCCTCGACACTTGATCCTAGAAACTGTGACCTATAAAATAGAGGCGGCTGGGTAATGCGTGGAACCCTCATAGCCGTGGCTTGTGAACGCTGCATCACTTGCCAACAGACCGGCATGGTCTGTGGACGCAATTATCTTCTTATCTTATCTTATCTATACAGACGCTCCTTCTATGCAGAATATAGTTGCGTCCACAGACCATGACAGATGATCTGTTGGCAAGTGATGCAGCATTCACATGGCAACGGCTTTGTGGGTTCCACGCATTACCCATTCGGAGCGGGGTGACTCAGGGACGCCCTAGGGAACAAACCCTTGCCTTCACACGGATTCGAACCCGTGACCATCGGTACGACAGTCTAGTGCGCTGCCACTCGACCACCGCGTCCCATGTCTTCTGTATAGAAGGAGCGTCTGTATAGATAAGATAAGACAAGACCTAGCTACTGGACCCTTGTGCTGAACCTTTGCCACTGGACCCAGTGCGGGATTTAGAGTTGATAAGGCCCTAAGCTATTTGAAAGAAATATGGTGCCCCTAATGTCCTAATGTAATTCCAGAAATTTTAGTCTGTGCCAAATATGGCAATTGCTCACACGGACAATTTTTTTTATTTTTTAGGGGCCCTAAAAAAAGTGGGGGCTCTAAGCTATTGCATGTATAGCTTATAAGTAAATCCAGCACTGACGGAACCTTACGTTATTACGTACGCCACTGCAGTAAGGTGCTTGCTGTTGCATGTGCGGAGAAAAATCTGGGGCTCAGTCGTCAACATTAAAAATTGAAGTCAAGTTACGGTGTGTGTCGTATGCTCTAAAAATAAACGGTGCCGTCTCAAGTTATCATCCATGTTATCTTAGGTGCTGAACTGCAACAACAAAACTATGCATCATCAGAAACTTGACTGAAAATAAAATGACGCGGTCCTCACGTTATGTAGTTGTGGGCAATTGTAACTGAATATAAATGCAGACATACTCTGTGTATCGCTCATCTGGTACAAAAAAATATTACAGCGTAAACGGCCGCAAATAATATTCTATATAGAAGGAGCGTCTCTTATAGATATGTTCTGTAACGAAGCTGGAAAATTAGCAAAGGGGCTTAACAAAGCCGTACCATCAATGTCCAAACTTAGACACGCTCCTCCTTGTTCCGAAGAGCTCTTATCGTGTTGCCGGTGACAACCATTTCCTACCAGTATTAATCCCCCCCCCCAATGCACACACAGACAACATTTTTTCAGGTTCAAATAGTGATTGGAAGGGGGTGTGATGGGAGTATGGGAGGTCATCACTTATCGATAAGTTTGATAGATATTTGAACGACTCAATTCAGATGATGTAGACTTCTACTTTGGCCCAACTTACCCACTCCCGTATTTTACGCTGGATACGCCGCTGCCTTCGAGTTATTTGGTTTATTGGTCCAGTATAAAAGCTGGCCACTGACAACGCATTAGTTATTGTTGGGGTCAGTGCTGGTGGAATAAGAGACTTTCAAGGTAACGTACACGGCTTCTTTAAACGACAAAATGACGTCATGGACCATCCCCGGGGCAAATGGTCAGAGCTTTTATTTTTATAGTTAATTGACATAAGGCAAGGGAAGTGTTTTTTTTTATTGAACACAATTTTAGTTCTTCCTGGAAATGCGTTTGTATAGACTTGATCATTTCTAAGACCGGTAAACGTCATAAACCATTCGGTCATTGTGCTATTTTTAGATTCAGGTCAAACTCAAACATCTGAGAAATGTCCATTACAGCAGTGTATTTTGATACATTGATCTCACTAAAAACAATCTTCTAGGTGCAATTTTTTGTGCAAAAAATATTTATTTACACTTATTTTTGCAGCCGAAAAAAATATTAAAATGTCGAAGACTTAAAACTTTAATAAATAAGCCGTAACATATTTTAAATTATTTAAAGATGAGTGTAAGCGTTCGTTCAATAGTCGTAACTACGGTAAACACTAGTCCTAGCGTAGTCAATTATTAACATATATGTATTTTAATATTGTTTTCCTTGGTCCTTGCCTTATAAAAATATATGCCTTGGTATTTATTAGTAATAAACTTACACTAAGATTATGACTTTAATTATAATTACATCATAGTATGAAAAAATAAACTTCATGGACGAACGAGCAACTAGAACTAGTTACAACTAACTTATTACTAGTATATAATTACTAGAGCCTCAGTCAGAGCAGATGCAGAGTCACTAATTCATTTACATAATTCATGCTCGCAAGGACGTTCCATTTCGCATAATATAATATTACATAATATAACCATCTATTGATATTTTAATTTAATTAAATAAGCCTAAACATTTTTTAAGATGAGTGAAAGTGTAAGCGGTCGTTCAATAGTCGGAGCCGGCGTTCGCCACTAGTCACTAGCACTGGTGAAACTAGTGACTAGTGCTAACAAACTTATATTTAATATAAATTGTTTTCGTTGGTTCATATAAATTATATATGCCTTAGTATTTATTAGTAATAAACTTACACTAAGATTATGACTTTAATTATAATTACATCATTAGTTTTAGAATGACCGAATGAGCGAATGAACTAAAAATATTAAAAAAACATAGATGTCTAGTCTGTATATTTACATATTAATATTAAATTCGCTCTCGCAAGGACGCTCTATTTCGCATTATATAATTACTAGATAAAAAATTGAAAAGAGCGGTAAGATGCAAGTTTGATTATTGGAGAATATTCAAAATTGATAAGGGTAAAACCATTTGTTAAATCAATAAACCAAGAAACATTAGTGGATAGAAGAACAAAGAGCAAAGTAGTAATAATACATAAGGCAATTAATTCTAACTTGGAAATACAACATAACAAAAATCTGATACAACCATCAGGAAGACGGAGGGATTTAAACACGCTTTTCTTGTTCCGTATGCAAGAACAAACGCAATTTCTCGTTGTTCCCGTCTGGAAGTCGAGTGCAGAATTGGTCACCTGAACGAACCAGGAGTACCAACACTATCCATATTTAAAACTCTTATAAAATTTTAAAAAAGACTTAACGGATAAGCGTTGGACGCAATAAGCGTCGGTATGGAAGGGGCGTCTGTATTATGTAATCTATATATATAACTCAAACTTAGTGGCTAGCAAGGTAAGGTTACTGCCAAAGAAATTGTACCGCAACCAAAACAAGGGAAAACCACGCATAGGCATCTGCTCCACCAAGAATCCAGAGAGAACAGCAGAATACACCCAGAGACTAAAAGAAGCTCTTGTACAAATGCCACCAGTAGACACTATTGAGTCCAAGTGGTCACATCTGCGGGACACCATATATGGCTCAGCTATTGCGGCATTCGGCAAGAGAGAACGCAAAAGTGCAGACTGGTTTGAGGCCCACTGGGAGGAAATGAAGCATGTCACCGATGTAAAAAGAAAGGCTCTTTTAGCCTATAAAGACAGGCCTTGCCCAGAAACTCTACATTCCCTTAAGAGCGCCAAGAAAAATGCCCAGCAGGCAGCTCGCCACTACGCTAACACGTACTGGATCAATCTAAGTTCCAGCATACAGTCAGCTGCTGATAGAGGCGATACAAAGGCTATGTACGAGAATATAAAACAAGCAACAGGCCCTCTGACCTCCAAGACAGCACCCTTAATGTCAAAAGCAGGGGAAATTATCACTGATCGGGACAAGCAACTCAAACGGTGGATCGAGCACTACCTGGAATTGTACGCAACTATAAACCATGTCTCAACTGCTGCCCTGGACGATATCCCAGACCTGCCGGTCACGGAAGAGCTCGATAGCCTACCCACAATGGTCGAGCTAAGTAGAGCCATAGATTGCCTAGCCTGCGGGAAAGCCCCTGGTAATGATGGAATTCCACCAGAAGTTCTCAAATGTGGAAAAGAAATACTTTTACAACCTTTGCATGACCTCCTCACTCTGTGCTGGGAACAGGGGCAGATACCACAGGAGTTAAAAGATGCCAACATCGTTACACTGTATAAAAATAAAGGAGACAAGAGTGACTGCAACAACTATCGTGGAATCTCTCTCCTCAGTATAGTTGGAAAGGCCTTCGCCCGAGTTGCATTGACACGCCTGCAGACCCTAGCATCGCGTGTACTCCCAGAATCGCAGTGCGGCTTTCGAGCCGGAAGATCAACCATAGACATGATCTTCTCTCTGCGCCAGCTGCAGGAGAAATGCAGGGAGCAACATATGCCTCTATACATCGCGTTCGTCGACCTAACTAAAGCTTTTGATCTTGTCAGCAGAAGCGGCCTTTTCCAGATCTTAGTAAAAATAGGCTGCCCTACACATCTGCTTAACATCATCAAGCAATTCCACGAAAACATGCAGGGCACAGTGTGCTATAACGGTGCCACCTCCGAGGCTTTCCCAGTAAGTAGTGGAGTAAAGCAAGGCTGCGTGTTGGCACCTACTCTATTCGCAATATTCTTTTCCATCTTACTCCAGTATGCCTTCAAGAACAACAGCGAGGGGATATACATACACACCAGAGCTGACGGGAGATTATTCAATATTGCCCGACTTAAAGCCAAGACCAAAATAAGGAAGATTTTGCTGCGTGAGCTCTTATTTGCAGACGATGCCGCCTTAATATCCCACACAGCAGACGGCCTGCAGAACCTTGTATCCAGCTTCTCCGCTGCCTGCAAAGAGTTTGGCCTGACCATAAGTATAAAGAAAACCAACATTATGGCACAGGATGCTGCCTCTCTCCCGACTATCACCATTGACGACTGCAACTTGGATGCTGTTGACAGTTTTACTTATCTGGGATCAAACATCTCGAGCACCCTCTCACTGGAAGATGAGATAAGTAGTAGGATAGGGAAGGCAGCAACTGTTATGGCTAGACTGTACAAAAGAGTCTGGTCCAATGCCAAACTCACAGCAAGGACTAAGCTGCAGGTATACCAGGCCTGCGTACTGAGCACACTCCTCTATGGATGCGAGTCTTGGACCACCTATACCAGGCATGAAAGAAGGCTCAATAGCTTCCACCTCAGATGCCTGCGCCGCATCCTAGACATCAAATGGCAAGAGAAAGTCCCCAACACAGAGGTCCTGGCTCAAGCAAGCATGAGTAGTATTGCAGCAATACTAAGCCAAAGACGCCTCCGTTGGCTTGGACACGTCAAGAGGATGCAAAGTGGTCGCATACCCAAGGATGTGCTCTACAGCGAGCTGGCGACAGGGAAAAGGTCGGTTGGTCGGCCATGTCTCAGATACGTGGACATATGCAAGAGAGACATGAAAGTAGCCAACATTGATATACAAAACTGGGAAAACCTGGCAGAGGATAGGTCCATGTGGCGGGCTATAGTGAAAGAAGGATCACTAAGAGCAGAGGAGCAAACTAGGGCAGAAGCAGTCGGGAAAAGAGCGAGGAGAAAGGCCAGGAAACACTGCCCCACTGCTTTCGTGTGTGTGTCATGCAGAAGAGACTGCCACTCAAGGATTGGTCTCATCAGCCACACCAAGAGCTGCAGATAATAAAGATAAATCTATCGTCTTTCGTAGACGGACAGATGCCATACATATATAACTAGCGTACACCCGTCAAAAATGACGGAAGTTTTCAACTGAAATCTACTTATTTTATTAAAAAATGCACTTTTTTTTAGGGCGCCTACGGCGCCGAACCTTTTCAAAAGCCCAACTAACTTGTCCTTGTTTGATAAATACGAAATATTAAACTTTCTGAAATGTACACAAAGTATTTTATAATAGGGGTTGCAGGGCGCCTACGGCGCCCCCTTTCTTTTTTTAATTTTATAATTAACCATCATCAAATTCTCATTTTACATTGTTCCCTTTTCCAAAATTACTATATGAACTAAATCAATGACGTCATATAATATGTTTTTCAGCGTATCTTTAATTTGCACACCTTTTGATGCATTGGTGCAGTAATTTGGTTTTCCCTCCTTTCTAAAATTAGTAGCGCCAGGACAGACTGACTGACTTGCGTGACAATTGCAAATTATATAGTTTTATAATTATAATATATCAGATAATATGACCTTATATTTTTCTTTAAAATTATATAAAATCAAGGTTTTGAACAAGTTTTAGACAATTTCAATGAGCGCGTTCCCTCTAATAGTTATGAATAAATATTAACTACTTGACCTGACGGCACCTCAGGCGGTGACCTAGTTATAGATCGAGTCTATTATTAGACTTCCGGTAAAAATATGACCAACCTTTCTACCCCACAAATTAGGGACCGTCCATAAATGACGTCACGCGATTTTTGCCGATTTTTCTGGGTAACAAAAAAAACACACACACAAAAAAACAACAACTTTATTTTCTATTTGAAAATAAGTATGTTTCAAATCACGTTTATGGTCATTTAAGTATTTATTATTTATTTAGTGAAGATCTACATTGTAATATCGTAACCCGTGTGAAGCACTTTTTAAAAACGTTTAAACGGCCTTCAGAAAACGAACTGTGTTAACATCCTTAGATTTTATTTTATTTTAATGCATACAAATTAAACATTGACTATTAATCATCACGGTTAACGTCTTTGTTTAGAAAAAAAATATTTAAAAATAACATTTTTAAAATGTATTTTTAAAAAATCCCCCAATTGACTGACGGGCAACCCGTACGAAAGAGGTCGGCGAACAGACGATAATATCCTCATCTGGGGTCAAAAAGAGAATTCTTGGGGGTAATGCAGACTCATTTGGGACATATAACATCCACTGCAATCCACTAGATATATTAAAATACGTCATGTGTACGTGTACGCTTGGAACATATGCCCATTATTGAACCGTTTCCGTCCAGAAAATGCATTTTTCTAAAATTTGACAACTATGAAGATTTCTAACCTACGTACCATACGAAGACACCTAAATCTACCCTACTTTCATTTATATTGACACGAGTGACAATAATCTTAATCCACATGGGTTGTCTGAATGACGTATCCTTTCTGTGATATTTAAAATTAATGCCTTAAAAAACTGAGCTAAGAAGAAAAGTTGTTTTGTGCTCCTCTCGAATTGCGATGTCAAGAATTTGATGCATTCAATAAAGTTAATGAATACTTGACTTATTTTAAATGGGCTCATTTACCATTATATCTGGAACAGTGCTTCTCAAACTTTTTAGTATGGTGGACCGGCAGGAATTTTTTCCATTGCACCAGGGATCGGTGCACTATTTTCCCTGCACTGACATTTTTTTTTCTGTCCTTTTTTAAGAAAATCTGTGGACCGGCAGCGGATGGCCCACGGACCGGCACCGGTCCGCGGACCACCACTTGAGAAGCACTGATCTAGAAGACTAGAATGGCCAGGGGCGTTTGACCAAAAACCAATCGAACAATTATATCAAACTTAAAACGTTTTTAATTCTATCAAATAGATTCCCTCCCCTTTTAAAGAAAAAGGATATTCCGTGTCGTTTTGACTTAAAATATCTACACATAATCATATTCAGATCATTTTTAGGCACTTGTCATGTTTGTAAAACTCACCAGTAGCATTGGGGGGGGGGTAAGACACACATAAACGTGTATATTTTGGGGTAACGGGCAAAAAAGTTCGACTCCTGCCATGAGAGAACAAAACGGAGATGCGGTTACATCACAAATGCTCTGATGTTAACATCAAACGACGCAGTGTAACAATTTCATACGTTATCTTGTGGATTCTCAAACTTAAGGATTATAATTAGATTTAATGTTCGTGTCTTGATAGCTTACTCCAACCAGCGTCTGATACTAATGGCCTACCGACCGGCACATTGAGAAACACTGATTTTTTTTAAAAAAGAAGAAAATAAAAGAAAGAAAAAGTCATTAAATAAATTGTAAGAGACCAAATATTTCAGTGGAAGTTTTATTTAAAGTTACCCTTTTGATGGGACGTCACATTTCTTGAACCCCCCTCCCTCCCCCTCGTCACGCATCGTCACAAAAGTGTGACCTTCCTCCCCCCCCCTAGGTGCGTGACGTCATTTATGGACGGCCCCTTAGACCTACGTATTGTTGCATGATTTGATTGAAATTAATGTATTTGTATTGTTATAAAAATCGTATCTTTAAAAAAACATTTAGAATAGAGGTTCATTATAAATATATACATAAAATAAACTCTAGACAACATACAGGTTCTAAAAAAATATCAATACATGTATCGGCTTTTGAGGAATGCCAACAAATCGATACCACATGAAGAAAGTAGGTTAAATTATTATTTCCAGCAGAGTCGGCCTTAACGTTACTTGGGGCCCAAGGCGGATGTCAGGTGGGGCTGAGAGGTGAATGTGTCTGCGATTACTTTATATCCAGTCGCTATCTTTTTTTCATGTGTGGGTCCTGGGTCAGCTAATCTATTCCCCACCCCTTTAGGCTACTTTAGTTGATATTTTGGGGTCTCAGCTGGACAACTGAGCTTTCAACTTGAGAGGGGGGGGGCTTGAAAGATGTCGCAAGTGATCTAAGTCTTGGCATGTAATCTAATTCTTGGCAAGTAATCTAAGTCTTGGCAAGTAATATTTTTTTAAAAACTCTTAATGTTGAGTCAGCACTTATTGTAACTGTCTGGTTACTTGCAGCTGTCTCAGTCGATCATGAATTATTGAATTTTTATCATTTTAGTCAACGAATGCAAGTATTTCCTCATCCTCCAATTTCTTAAAATGTGTTGTTGTTGTAATACAAATACTTTTCAGACACTTTTCAAGAAACTGGCGAAAGTTTCTGCCAACCTATTTTTAAAGCGTTGGACGCGTAGGACGCAATAATCTTATGTATAGAAGGTGCGTCTGTAACAGATACGCGTTAATATATACATGGCAATGTCTGGCTTCAGCCAGATGAAGTATGGGGGGTGAAGGTTGATTACAGGATTTTCCAAGGACTAAAAACAGTGTTGTTTTTTTAAAATATGTCCTAAACCAGCATAGTTAAACCCCACGCTATTGTACACAAATAGAATTTTTAAAAAAAGGAAAATTTTGTTTCCAGCTACTTTGGCTAAATACAAATTTTAAAGATTATTTGAAAAGCACAGCTACAAACTGATTTCAGGCTAATTTGATATCATTTCGTGGAATGCTTCTAGTCCAAGATTGTTTCTTAAATTAAAAAATAATAATTTAATATTGCAATTGTTTGCAAAAATTAATAAAAATGCAGTTTCATTGTTTTTGAAATACTATTCAATTTTTTAAAAACAGTTTAAAAAAAAATTTAAGAAAAAAAAACTATATACATTGCTTAGCTCAGACGGCTCAGAGACTAAATTATAACATGTCCACAACATAATCAAACCATTCCTCATGGGCATGGGCGTAGGGAAGGGGGGGGGCAAGGGGGGCATTTGCTACATTTGAGAAAAAAATAATTAATTTATTAAATGCATTAATAAATGTTGTATTTTAACTATTACAGCACTAATTTGTAAGTCTTGTTAATTTCTAAGGCTTTTTCAACCCTTATTTTATACTGAACTTGAATTTAATTGAAAATTGTACCTGTATGGCATTGCCAGTTAAAATTAAAAAAAGTGGGATTTTTTGCCCCCCCCCCTGGAAAAATTCCTAGCGACGCCCATGCACTCATGGGGCTTACACCTTCCGTTCTGGTACTGACACCTAAAGCCACACTTAATTAACACACATTGGTTAAATTTTTTATGAACTATTAGCTTAATATAAGCGTGTTATACAACAAAAAAAAATAATTAAAAATGTATAAGTAGGATTTCGGATATTGGAGTTTTAATACGTCTCTACCAAAAATATGTAGGGACCAATGAGATTGTCCCATTGATTTGAATAATATTTATGGCTTACACTTGAAGCGTTCCCAAAGATCTCATCTGGTCCCATAAAGTGAGGCTTTAAGATATGCCACATGGGTCAAGTGGTCTGATGATGTGTCAATGTTGATTAGCAGTTCAATCGCCAACCTCACAGTTGTGACATAAATTGGCACCTTCGGATTCAACTAATGGGTTGCTCAAAACTTGTTAACAATGGGAAGTTGGTCATGTAACGGGTCATTCATTAAAGTTATCTTACTCGATGGGATGTTAAACATCGTATCTTATGTATTACAATTACAGACACTCCTTCTATACAGAAGATTATAGCGTCCTACGCTTGCATTTTTATTAGAGTTTTAAATGTTGATAAAGTGTTGGCTTTTTTGGTTTGATAACGCAACATACTCCCCGCCCGAACTCCAAAACGGGATGAACGAGAATTTGTATTTGTTTTTTCTTGCATAATAAGACAAATGTTTGTATAAATTAGGAAGAGTAGTGGGCCAAGGACAGCTTCGTGAGTAACTTCTGAGTTAACCGTTATTTCTGCTGATTTAGATCCCATTAATTATTACAGTTTGCTCTCTCCCTATTAAGAAATCTTGGATCCTATTATGAATTGGACACGAGACTCCAAAGTCAATTACGTTTTTTGGGTAAACTGAAGTCGTAAACTTTATCAAATTCCTTTCAGAAGTCTAGTTATATTGTATCTATATGATTATTATTATCTACAAGCCTTTTGACATATATAGTCTATTAGACCAATTAATTGTGTTTCACATGAACTGTTTTTCCTAACACCGTATTGATGTGGACATATAGGGCATTATGTTTGTCTAGAGTCTAGGTGATTAACTAATTTATTATATATCATGTGTTCTAGTAATTTATAAGTACATGTATAATAGTACTAGTAAGTGAAACAGGTCTATAATTACCAGGGTCTATATTATCTCCTTTTTAAAAAAGGGGGAGTCACATTTGATAGTTTCCAATACTGGGGCACTTTCATCAGCTTTAGAGAGGCCTGAAAAAAGTTCTTCAAGGATTGGAGACAGTTCATCGTTTAGTTTTTATAGTATAGCCTTAATTACCGGGAATTCATCTGGGTGGCAATGTATTTTTTGTCACATTGATCGAAAATCACGTCGCTGATTAACTTTCTGTTGTGCTGTTGGTATTCTGTCTGACAACTTTTCTTAGGGTGCGCTGATTTAAATGAAGTGCGTTTTAGAATGAATTGTTTGTTTCTTTTAAAAATTAAAAACAATTTTAAAGAAATGTCATATCTTTGGTGAAAAGTGGGAGAGTATGGGTCCGAAATTTGTGACTAAATCTATGCAGCTTAAATGCGTCAAAGACGAAGATCTTAGATAAAATGGAACAAAAAACCCGGAGAAGAAGTTACGGTGTTGTTTTTAAAAAAAATGATTTGTACATCAGTTTTTGAAACCAAAACTGACAGCAATTTTGTTTTTAAATGTATTTTATAATTGAAAATGATCTGAGAAGGTTTTAGAGGTGGTCGGAATATACTTAGAACAGCCTCACCAGTTTAACCAGTTCTTTTTTTTTAACCGATAAGTTGTCATTAATACCAGTTGTCATTATACAAGTTGTTTGATCGATGCCCATGCTAGTATAGTTATTCAAACTATTGATCCTACGTGTGGAAGAAAACCAGAAGCCCCGAGCCTAGTGCTCTTCATGGATCTTCCCGGAAGACCCACCCTCAGCTATCTGGCCCCCAATGGGGACGTAACAGCCGAGGACCCCCCCCCCGGAAGTGGTCGCTTCTGAAGCGCCACCTGGGCATCCAGGACATAAAGTCGAAAATGCCTCCCACTAAAGTTGCCCTCACAATGAGGTGGTTGAATTCCCTTACTACGACCCGCTACCACTTTGGCGCCACCCCGGCAAAGCACACGCGTCTCCATGGTTAGGACCGCCGCAGAGCGGGGGATCATCAACGACCTACCCAGGGTGTAACCCCCACTGGAAGGTTTCCTCAGAGCTGGCGTCCAATGCGTTCTTCGTGGCACCTTTTGCTAATCCGTATTGACGCACCTGGCCCTAAACCGGCACCGCTCAATGGCGTTGCTAGTAAAATGAGGGGGGACGAAACGGTCGCTTCGGATTTACCCGATCCTCAACGGGTACTTTGGTTTTCATCATCGACAATGCATTTCAGATGCTTTGTCTAAGATCCGTACAGCGACTGTAATCATATGTGACTAGCACCTAACATCTAACATATCGGACTTTGGCATTGCCCGCGGGAGTTGTTGGTTTCAGGGTCGCGGTCAGGTCCGTGCCCCACGACCCTACTCATCCGCCTAGCCCCGTAAAGGTCATCCCCCTCTCGACGGATTCAAACTATTAAAACATTCTATTTACGTCTTGGTTATGTGTTGAGGATATCTCAATGAGATGAATGTGTAAGTTAGCAGACGTTTCGTAATCGCAACGCTACGACTATTACTTCTGGAACTAAAAGTTGTTTTCCAATCAGAAGACCTCACCCCACCCCACCCCCTTTTTATTATTATTATTATCATTATTATTTATTTTTTTTTGTTTACGCAATTTCCCTCGGAAAAATTGCGTTTATAGATTCGAAATGTCTGTCAAGCTTGACAATGCAACTCCTCCTGAACCATACCAGATAGAGGGTTCGGGTCTTTTGCAAATATGCTAAGGAGGTCCCAAGGATGTGCAACGGCCAAAAAAAATACCGAAAAGGTTTACTGGATTTCCTGGAAAATCAAAAAAAATCCGAAAAATATCAGTATATTTTAACAATTTCTCGCCAACCATAACATCTATCGGATTGAAACAAACGTCAAACAATAGCTGATAATATTTAGAACAATGTTGGAGAAGGATTTATTAAAAAATCAGTTTTCATTCGACTCCCGTAATTTTAGAAGCAATTTTTGAAACCAATTGTTTTGTTTAGTTTCAAAATTATTAGATTTGAAATGACTTTATACTATGTAATCTAGAATGATAGTTAATGGGGTTTTCCCGCTTTGTGAATGCTTATGTTAGATTGTTCGTGGTGCGCATTATATTGACACATTCTTGGTGTGATGTAGCGTGAGGGGATATGACGTCATATTTGTGTTTGGTTTCAGAATTACTTATTTGAATCGACTTTTAATGTAATCTAGAATGATTTCCCTTGATAAAAAATAGGAAATTCCTTGTTGGAAATTGCGTTTAAATACTCATTCGAGTTTTTATTTCTTGTTCTTCTTCTTGATCCAAAATTTTTTCAATAAATCGATGATACGACATTGGCACAAGAAAAAGTTTGGAGCTCAAAAACCCCAGGAGTTAGATTAACATGGAGCTAGCTCTTTGTGTGGTCAAGCTCCACTTCACTCCACTCAACTATACTCCACTTTACTCCACTCCACTTCACTCAACTTCAAACCACTCCACTTCGTTCCACTCCACTTTACTTCACTCCACTTTACTCCACTTCACTCCACTCCACTTTACTTCACTCCACTTCGCTCCACTCCACTTCGCTCCACTCCACTTGGCTCCACTTCACTCCACTCCACTCTTCGCTCCACTCCACATAATCCACTTTGCTCCACTTCACTCCGCTCCAATTCACTCCACTTCACTCCTGAAAATCTCTACTCCTAATTTTTTTGTAACACCTAGTTTTTCGCAAATGATGAGAATGGTTTTGGGGAAAAAAGGGGGGGGGGTGTTAGGGTATATGTGCGCACAGGTTTGTCGTGGATTAGCTGTGCAAAATAGCTGGAAGAATATTATGTCAAAGCAGCTGGTAGAAGAGTGGGAACATAGCAGATAGAAGAGTGGGGAACTTAGCTAGCAGAAAAGCAGGTTTTAAATTTGAATAATTTATTATAATAAAAAAAAACTAAAAACATAAAAATACATTTTAGCGCTTACTTGCAGCCCTTTCAAAATACCTTCACCTAGAGTTTAGATACACACTCTCTTTCTCTCTCCTTTTCTCTCTCTCTTTCTCTCGAACTAAACATGTTGATTGAGAGATTTGTTTAAGCTCTTAAATGTAAAACAACATCATTAACACGTAATCTCTCCCCCCCCCCAATGTAATTAGCCAGAATCCATTAGCCATATTCGGATATATGCTGGGATCTGTGTTCTGTTCTCCCCTTCCCTGTACTGAAAGCACGGAAGGGGCACGTGGTCCTAGTTGGTCGAGCGGCATGCCGAGGGTGACGGGTTCGAATCTCCACAAAGGCAGGGATTTGGGCACTTTACACTAGTTAGGAAAACAAATGCGGCTGGGAATAGCCGTGGCCCATGATCTCTGCGTCACTTGTCAACAGAACCGCATGGTTTTTATCAGAACGTTGTTGAGCCTTCTCGTTCAGGAGGAGCAGCAGCCGATCATCGTCGACAACTGCGATCCTTCCAAGACCACATACGAGAGTCCTCCAGGCATCACCATCCTGGGCCAGCATCTTCCAGTTATGGTCAATTCTGTTGATGCCTGCCTCCAACTTTTGCACCAAGTGTTTCTTGGACGATCGCTTTTCCGCTTTCCCTGCGGGTTCCATATTATCCGAAAGTAAGACGCAATAATATAATAGATAAGAAGTGCCCCCACCCCCACAAAAAGTTGTTTCTCTGCGCTCTGTATGTATAACATTATCAAACTATGTAATAACATTGAGCAAACTTTATTTTAGGAAGACGGATTTGTTTTAAAAACCGTTTCATACAATGGAAGATTTCTGCAACGGAGAAGTATTTTGGGTAAGTATTGGATATTGTATTACATGTAATTGTAATAATTAAAATGGGTGAAAGTGAAAGGGCACATGCTAATTTCAAGTGTTTCAAGTTCTATAACTTCTGTCGGTTGACATTTATTTGCAATGGTTTATCTTATCTTTGTAAATGTCATAATGTTATAATCTTAAATAATAATAATATAAATAGTCTGTGAAGGCAGGGACCCGTTACCGTGGCTTAAGCGTAGGGGTGTACCGTATTTCGGCTTGCGGCGTATACGGAATCCGGCCATTTTTAAAAATACGGCTCACGTCGGATTTCACTTTATAAATCATAAACCTTT
Organism: Ampullaceana balthica; assembly: GCA_944989445.1. Lineage (NCBI taxonomy): Eukaryota > Metazoa > Mollusca > Gastropoda > Lymnaeidae > Ampullaceana > Ampullaceana balthica. The sequence goes on from CALYLW010000721.1 coordinate 494,219, forward strand.
GAATCCGATACACCCCTACTTAAAGGTGTCCCTGATGGCTGATGGGCACCTGACATTAGTGAGGTAAAAAGCTAAAGGGGCCATAAGTAAATGATCATTATATTGATAATTGATCGTTGGGCCCTAAATAAACTGAAGAAGGAGAGAAGAACATGTTGTATTTTAAGTGCTATTGACATCTTGCAGGATTCGGGTCTTACATGGACCAACAACTCTTGGCCAGAGTTTACAGAATGTTTTCAAGACACGATTTTAACGTGGGTGCCGTGTGGTTGGTTGTGGTTGGCGGCGCCCCTGTACATCCTTCATGTCACATCAACCCCCAAAGACCTGCAACGGCTAAGATGGCTGTTTTGTTCCAAGCTGGTAAGCAAATGGAAACATAATGTAAATTATTATAAACTATTTTATTGATGGTTTCATACAATTTTCTCCAAAACCTGACCCCAAAATTAAGGTCTGTTGTTTCGTTTCGTCATTTGTTTGTTTGTTTTTAAAAAATATGAGGTGCTAAAGTACATAAATTTAAATGAAATATTAAAATCCATGAAATTAGCAAATAATAATACTAATAATTGTGAATCGTATCCTCCCAAACCACCTGACTTGGACCTTTAAAAATTGTTAAGTTGACCTACTACTGTGCTGAATAAGGTTAACCTACTATAACTATAACTTGAGTTATACTATTAAATTTTGTTTGTATTCAAATTTGATCTTTTAAAAATGTTATGTTATGTCATTGTTATGGTTGTTGACTGTACTTAATATTTTCTAATTTATTAATTATTTGACACAAATCTTGTCGTCCAAAAAATCTATTCTAATCCACTGATTCATTACCAGTGGCGTAGCTAGGGCTAGGGGAGGGGGGGTCCAAATTTGAAAGTGCCCCCGGGCCCCCACTTGAGGGGCCCAAATGAATTTTTTACATTAAATATTACGCCACCGCTGTGTATGCAGGGCCCCTAAAGAGGCCAAGCCCCCCAGGGCCCCCAAAACCCTACAAATCCCTAGCTACACCACTGTTCATTACTCTCCAATATATACATTGCAATCCTAACAGCTGTTATTTTAGTAAATTTAATATTTATCTGTTAATTATAGTCCCTATATCATATACCTGATATTTCATGTGCCTAAGGTTATTTCGCTATAATTTATATTGTGTTGTTTATCCATCTGTCTCCCCCAAAGTTCTGCAGCTTTGTCTTAGTTGTGATAAGTATTCTTGAGGCTGTTCAAGCATCTGAGAGGTCAAGTGGTTTCCACGCAGATCTTCTGGCAGCCATCCTATGGATTGTTACAGTAGTGAGCATTATTACTTGTTAAAACTATAAATATTTAAAATAGTTCTTTCAAGATATAAATTTTATCTATGTTTAAGTTTGCACCATTTAATGTAAGTTTTGATTTAAATATAATAAAAGTCCATTTAATAGAAATAGTTATTTTTTTTGTATTATCTATTTCCCTCCCTCTTTTGGCAATTATTTATTATTATATAAAAATTCATTTTAATGCAAAGTTTACTTCATAGCTAGACATTATGTGATAAAGGAAGATGATCCAAAGAAAACAATAAAAGTTTCCATAATTTTTAAAAAGCTACTTCTTGTTTCAGTTATTGCATGCATTTCTTGTTGTTTTGGAGAGGTCACATGGGGTTGTCCGGTCACCTGTGATATTTCTTTTTTGGGTCCTGTCATCTCTTGCCACTCTGGTCTCATTCTACTCAGCCATCATGTTAGAGGTGGGTCAAAATTATTTAAGAATCACATGTTTATCTCAGATATGATAGATATTATCATTCACATTATTTTACTTTTAAAAAAATCAAATGATATCTTGCAGCAGTAAATTAAATGAACAAATTGAAAGTGGAAGTTTCTTATGGTGATATAGACTTTGCTACAATGAATTTATTTTTTCATCAAAGTGACATGTTTCTCAATTTGTTTTTGTTCTAGATGCATATCAAAGATCCTAGAAGGTTCACTGTGTTGTCTTTCAAATATGGCCTTACAACCTTAGGAGTTTTTTTGAATTGCTTTTCTGAATACCATAAGGAAAAAACACAGGTGAGATCTGAATGTAATGGGGTTTCATACAAAATGTTTTTGTAATTGATTATAATTATAAAATTAATTTCTTAGGTGAAGCTAATTTTATGTCATTGATATTATTTTTTAAATTTACAAAGTCGATCCTCTCTAAGTCGAACTTCCCTAAGTCAAAAGCACGGTGGTCGAGTGGCATGCTGGCTTGGCTGGCATACCGATGGTCATGGGTTCGAATCCCTGTGAAGGCAAGGATTTGTTCCCTGGGCCTAGGGTGTCCTTGAGCCCACCCAGCTGGGTAATGCGTGGAACCCTCATAGCCGTGGGCTGTGAACGCTGCATCACTTGCCAACAGACCCGCATGGTCTGTGTACGCAATAATCTTCTGTATAGAAGGGGCGTCTGTATAGATAAGACTATATCGAATTAATTGTTACGTCCCGGCCAAATTCTGCGCCTATTACGCCATTTTCCCTAACTCGAAAACTCCGTAAGTTGAATTTTTTTCCAGTCCCTTTGAGTTCGACTTAGAGAGGTCTGATTGTATTTAAAAATATAATTGTATAAAAGTAAACAACTTTTTTTTGGCAAAATAAAAAAGGAGGGAACAATAATTTGATAATTAACTAGATTAATATTTGTCTTATAAATTTTTATAGACCCACAATCCAGAAGCTTCTGCATCCGTACTTTCATGGTTATCATTCAGTTGGTTAGACAGGTAATTTTATAGTGCTTCTTAAATAGATTAAAAAAATTATTTATATTTTTTAGTAAAACTTACCTTGACAAAATAAAAATGTTAATAAAATAGATGTTATACATGTTTTGAGGAGCAGGCTACAGCCATATCACTTGTCTTACAATATAGATTTATTATTGAATTATTTAATTTAGTTAAATCATTACAATAACTCAAAATTAGAAGGAACATTTTTTTAATGTAATGCTTATCCCATCAATCTATGCTGAACTCCTTTAAAGCTTCCTATTTTTAATGTGCATCATACTCCTAGGTTGATGATAAAGGGTTTTAAAAATCCTCTAAAAGATAAAGATGTGTATGATATAAATCCCAGAGATGCTTGTGGCAGAAGCATCAGCAAGTTTTTAAATGTATGGAGTAAAGAGAAAACCAAGACTCATAGGTACTAAATACATTGCATCTTTCTGACTGAAATCTTTTATATCCATGTAACAGAAAACTATACAAAAATACATGATTATTTTTTATTTAAAAAACTTTTTAGTCAATATTTGTTAAGTTAATTATACAAAAATATTTTTAAAATACTTGCAGGAAAGCAGTGAATTCACGTATTAAACATGATCATTTGGGTTATGGTCATGTTGAAGTAAATGAAAAAACACCATTATTATCAAATGTTTCATCACTCCACACCCTGGATAGAGAAAACTACCAGAAAAACATAGATCACATGACACATGAAGAAGTCAAGGTTGAAGATGAAAAAGTTAATTTTTTTAAGGCTTTGATTAAATGTTACTGGCTTGAAGCCATTAGCAGCCAATGGGGAATGGTTATGTTTGTCCTTACCAACATCGTCAGCCCTTTAGTTTTAGGGTAAGTCTAGTTATATTTTGTCATTTATTCAATAAATTATTATTAAAACTGTTTAAAAAATGTTCTTTATTTCCAGGAATATAATGCTTGTAAAATCAAATTAACAATATTTCTAGTTATTATTTGAATCTATTAAGCAATATAATAATTTCATTTCTATTTTATTATCAATTAATAGTTGATTTTATATCAATATAACTGACAAATAATCGATCACCTAAAAGTAACAAATATATCGAATTTTCTAAACAATATGCATATCCATGAATTGAAAAATTGTATAGAAATATAAGATCCAATGAATGTTACTGCTCAACAGATGGTTGATTAACTTTACTAAAGACCCAACAGAACTCAACTGGCATGGCTACATCTATGCTTTGGCCTTCATTGTGGTCAAGGCCCTGTACACAATTTTCAGTGTATTGTCAAAGTATTTGACCAATTGCTTTGCTTTGCGTGTTTGTAGTGCTGGAATAGCAGCTGTCTTTATGAAGGTAAAAATCAATTGACATAAATCTAGACTTTGTCTCATAAAAATGGTCCCTAAACACAATTTTTGTTTAGACCCATCTTTATATATTTTATAATTATTTTTTTTTACATTTTAAAATTTTCATTGTGCTTTTATAATTTAACCCCACAAGTGAGTCAATAAATATAGCTGATTACATGCAAATGAGATTAAAGTTAGGCAAAACTTTATTAAGTACCAATTACATTAATGTTAACTAGATCAGAGGGTGCTACAATTACATTAATGTTAATTAGATCAGAGGGTGCTACAATTACATTAATGTTAACTAGATCAGAGGGTGCTACAATTACATTAATGTTAACTAGATCAGAGGGTGCTACAATTACATTAATGTTAACTAGATCAGAGGGTGCTACAATTACATTAATGTTAACTAGATCAGAGGGTGCTACAATTACATTAATGTTAACTAGATCAGAGGGTGCTACAATTACATTAATGTTAACTAGATCAGAGGGTGCTACAATTACATTAATGTTAACTAGATCAGAGGGTGCTACAATTACATTAATGTTAACTAGATCAGAGGGTGCTACAATTACATTAATGTTAACTAGATCAGAGGGTGCTACAATTACATTAATGTTAACTAGATCAGAGGGTGCTACAATTACATTAATGTTAACTAGATCAGAGGGTGCTACAATTACATTAATGTTAACTAGATCAGAGGGTGCTACAATTACATTAATGTTAACTAGATCAGAGGGTGCTACAATTACATTAATGTTAACTAGATCAGAGGGTGCTACAATTACATTAATGTTAACTAGATCAGAGGGTGCTACAATTACATTAATGTTAACTAGATCAGATTTATTGCTCTAAATAAAAGCAAACGGTTAGAGGTGTAAATAAACTTATTTTAAGTCTACTATTTAAGTAATCAAAAACATTAAAAAATACATAATTAGATTTATTATGTGTGCTTTTAAGTGTCATTGTGAGACTTAATGCCATCTTTCACAAAAAATTTATTCATTTATTGTGTTGTCTTTATTTCAAATGCTATTCATGTATATTAATGTTAATACAAGTCAGTCTTTATTAAATTATTCAAATGATTTGTTCTGGCATTTCCAATTTTGAAACTTACTTTTTAAGTTTATTAGTACATGTACTTGCAATGTACTGAAACTTTCTTGATTTTCTATCCAATAATAAACAGGCACTTGTCATAAGCAATGAAGCACGCAAAGAATCAACAGCTGGTGAGATAGTAAATCTGATGTCAGTGGATGCTGGTCATCTTGAACAGATGTTAAACTATTCCTTTTGGATGTGGATTTGTTTAGTTTTCCTTGCAGTTGGAATCTATTTACTTTATACAATAGTTGGCATTGCATTGTTAGCAGGTATCAGTTCTTATTTTCATATATTTGTATAAACCTTAAAGAAAATGTTATAAGCTTTATGTTGTAAAAAATTGTTGTGGATATAGAGTAATTTACCACCTCGCGAACGCCATACGCTAAAAATAGCACCATTTTTGGCTTTCATGCCCTAGTTACTAAACCGTTCGACACAAGGTAAAAACGAAAGTACCTACAAGTAGTATGACAACAAGGCTACTATAATGACACAGCATTCTTGTATTACAATGCGGGGTTAGAGTGTAAAGTCCAATTTAGCTGACCCAGTTAGCTACCGCCTGCCGAACACTTTTTTGCTTAATTTACTTCAAAGCAGACACTTTTACCTCAAAGCAGACACAAAACAAAAATCATCAAAGAATCAATTTTTAGTTAATAGAGTCAATAAATAACACTGGAGATGTCAATAATAATGTAATAAACGTTTATTAAAGAAATTAGAGCCCGAATCACTTAGATCTATATATACAAAATAATACTATAGGTAGATCTATAATCTATAGTCTAGTCAGGGCAGCAAACAGTGCACACAAAAGTGCCTTGCTTCAAAGATGCACAATTTTTCGTGCACTGTGCATGCCACCAGCCATCACACACATCACATTGGACCCAAACCTCTGCCCCTCCCCCTTTTTTGCACCCATGACACATTCCTTCCAACAAGAGATTCTCTTCTTTATCTAAAGTATCGTCATCTGCAGCCATGTCAAGCTCCATTGTTTGAACCAACTGTGAGTCCTCACTGCTGCTATCAGATAGATCTATTACTGGATACTTCTTTACTTTCTTGGACTCCACTATTTTCTTTTTTTTAATCTGCTCTTCTTCTCTCTTGCGTCTTTTTTCTTCCCTTTCTTGCTCTCTTTTCCTTTTTGTAGCCTCTTTTTGTGCATCCTTTATCTTTTTGCTTTCTTCCCTCTCGATCTTTCTTTTCAGTTTATTTTTTTCTATTTCTTCTTTGTCTGCTATTTTCTTTTTTAATGCTTCTCTAAACTCTTCTCCACTGACCAAGTTTGGCATGGTTGGAGCATTTGCTGTTTTCTTCTTGTTTTTATTCCTTCTAACAAAAGCAGGCAGCTTCAAAATGTCATCTACTGTCAAGTTAGCTTTGACTGTGCAGTTTTTGGGTTCTTCTAGACTGCACGTTTCTATTAGCCCCACAGCTAAGGCTTGAAACTTGTTAAATTTCTCTTCTTCCTCTTTGATAAGGTTGTCTCCTGCAGTACTTGTCATTGTCAGTTGACAAAAAAATTTATTAAATTGGTTGCGACCCATTTCATCATATAAAAAGTTTGAATAGTCATGGAGTGCTTTAAGTTGTGCAGCAGACAAATTGGACTTTGGTGGTGGGGATGATGCAGGTAATGATTCTGGTAGGGAAGATTTGTCAATGATAGACTTATTTTCATTCTCAAATGGGCTGTTTTCCTGTATAATGGTCTGGGTGATTACTTGTGTTTCATTCACAATCGGTTTTGTCTCAATGAGTGCCTGTGTGTAAGATTCGATTGGTTGTGTCTCAATGATTGCTTCGGTGTAAATTTCTATTGGCTGTGTCTCAGTGATTGTTACTGTGTAAGATTCAATTCGCTGTGTTTCAGTGGTTGCTACTGTGTCGGATTCTATGTGTTGTGCCTCGATGATTGCTTGGGTATCGTTTGAGATTGGCTGGGACTCAATCAATTTGTTGTCATTTATGGTGTGCAGGTGGTTTTTGATAAAAGGGTCGGCTTTCGTAGGGACTTTATTGCTGTTGGTGGGTTGGGCAACATTATGAATTCCCAATGGTGTTGAGCCGAATACAGCACTAGGACCAAGCTTCGGGGATTGCAGAATTCTATATGGATCATATGGTAGTATTCCAGCTGCTTTAAAACTTTGTGCAGCAATGGAAGGTGTGGTGGCCTTTAGCCATACTGGCTTTAAAACTTTGGCAAAGCTCTCCAGATTTACTCCCTCCCCATGCTCACTTATATGGTGTCGTATGGCGTCTGACCAAGCTGGTTTGATTGCACCAAAAAAAGCTTGATCGAGTGGCTGAATCAAGTGACTCGCATGCGGCAACAAACAATATAACACTATATGGTTGTCATGACATAGCTGTGATGTCTCAACCAGTGCAGTGTGGCTACTGTGACCGTCTACCAGTAGAACTACAGGCTTCTGTACATGGGCTGTGGCTGGAATAAAGCTATCTCTTAGCCAAGAATAAAAAATCTGTGCTGTAATCCAGCCATTATCAGACACTTGTAGGAATGCCTCTGGGAAGTGATCTAATAAATTTTTGGACGGTATTCTCTTGTAGGGGTATATTAACAGGGGACTGAGGAAGTGTCCACTTGCGCTGGCACATGCAAGAACTGTCACTTGTGACTTCACACCTGCAGTAACATTGTACACATGTTTCGACCCCCTGCATGCGATGACCTTCCTGCTTTTGGCATCAAAAGAAAAGCCTGTTTCGTCTGCATTGTAAATGCGAGTGGGGTCACTAAGTAGACTGGGGTCAATGCTGTCAACACACCATTTTAAATCATTAAACCACTTTTCAATAGCTTTTATTGTAACCAGGGCTCTCTCCTTTCCTAGTGATTGGGGAGTACGCAGTGTCAATTCAGGATGGCGTTTAAAAAAATTATATAGCCATGATGATGTTGGCATTTCGGTTTTGCTCTTTGAAGTACAATTCCTGGTATTTAAGATTTGTTTGGCGATTTGCCTCACCTCATCGCCAGTTTTTCCAAAGCCTCGCTTGGCTAGCTCTATTAGCCATTTAGCTAATTTGACCTCCTCTTCTGGCGTGAGGAGGGTCTGTGCATAGGCTATGACAGGCCGCTTGCCTGTAAGTTTGTCGTGAAGAGTGGCAAGTGGAATGCCAAACTCATTCGAAGCTTTTCTAATAGAGAGCCGCTTTTCCCTAATACTAGCCAATGCCGCATTGATTACTTCTGGGCTCTGTTTTGTTCGTATGCTAGACATGGCTTTAAATCTGAAATATAATTATATTGTAGATTCTATTAAAATTTTCATTCAAATATAAAATAGGAGTCTAGATAGATCTATAGACTAGACCTAGATCTTTAGCTTAATTTTCCTACATGAAAAAGTGTTCGCAACGAAGTAATATCCTACAATAAAACAAATATTTAACTAAATTTTTCTGCAGAATAAAAGTGTTCGGTACGAGGTAAAATCCAACGTTAAACTTACTTCGTCGCGAACACCCCTTCGAAACGAACATTGCTATTAAAAATCATTGTAAAGTATAACAGCGTGGTTACTGATCTATTTCTAAGTGATGATGCAATACCAAACAATTGTGTTTACCAAAGCGAACAGGAAAAGTAGTCTTAACCCGGAAATCAACTTCGTTCTTCCTAGGGACGCTGACAGCATGCACGGTGCAAGGATCAAAATGTTTACGCACATTTACTCACAAAATAGTGAGTCCCTGCAAACGAAACGATGAAATGATATTGAAAAAAGAACTACTTTCGACTTACGGGTGTTCGTTTTCGTGTTAGACGGAAAATAAAAATACAGAGAACGCTTTATGAAATAGTGTTCGCTACGACATAGCGTTCGCGAGGCGGTAATTTACTATAATTATAATTATAAATTGAAAGAACTTTAAATGCATTTCTATTTCAATTTTAAATATTTTTGTGCAAATGTTTTTGAAAAAAGAAAACAGAAATAGTAAATTGATAAACAAATTTTTAAAATGGTTTTAAAATATTGAAACATAATTTCATTGTACACATTTTTTCCTTCAGGCCTGTGTTTTGTTGTGGCCATGTTCAGTGTCAATTTGTGGGTCATGCAAAAAATGAGAACATATCAAGACAAAATCATGGTGATCAAAGATGAGAGAGTTAAAGTTATTAATGAAGTTTTAAATGGAATTAAGGTTAGTCTCAATGCTGCCAGGAAATTCTTTTACATAGGAAAGGTTAAATATTTTGTGGAGATAAATTTAGAAGAATATTTTCAAATTTTATTAAATAACATTTTTAATCATAAAACTCTAAGTTATTCATATTTTTAGGTCATTAAACTATATGGCTGGGAGCCAATGTTTATTAAAAAAATTCAAGACATTCGTGAAAAAGAATTACATTATATCCTGAAGTATGCCATTCTTGATGGTGTTGAATCATTTGCATGGTTGGTGTCTATGTTTTGGGTGAGTTGAGATCATGTATGTGTCTTAATAAAGTAGTTTTCTGGTATTATAGGAAATTTTTTCAGGCTTTTTATGTGTCTGTCTCACACAATTACTTTTTAAAATTTTCTAAATAAATGTTTTAAAAAATCATAAAACATTATAAGTAGGCTACAGGGCTCAATTTATTGAATCCAGACGGTTTCAATTGAACAAAAATGTAAGGCCCAATAGCAGACCACGTATTATTTATTTTTACTTAATGTAATATATGCTTTTTAAAAAAGGGAGATTCAAATATTAAAATGGTTCCCGGTAATTATGCTGCAGATATTTATAAAAACGTATCATCCATTCGATCAGTACCCTTTACACAAACAAATAAAAAATTATTATGTTCTTAGATGCTGTACTTCATACTTATCACCTTTGTACTGACTGATGATGACCACTACCTGGATGCGAACACTGCATTTCTGACCATGAATTACATAGATGTACTGAAGCTAGGGATCAATGTGTTACCTATTTTAGTAAAGGACTGGGTCAAGGTCAGGGAACTAAACAGAATTTTCTTTATGTCCAAATGTACAGAAAATGAACATTATTGTTTTCTTAAACATGAAATTTGCTAACTACAAGATTCTAAAGAATTCTAAAGAGTTCACTTGTTTATGTAAATTTAAAAATTTAAGTAATTTTGTTTATTATATTGCTTTTGCTTACAAAGAATACAATTCAAATTTAAATGTTTCCTGAGTGCATAATGAAAGGGATATAAGAATACTACTATTTTCTAAATAATGTTATATTAATATTTATTGTTCATCAGGCAGCAAATTCTATTATGAGAATGAACAGATTTCTGAATACCGAAACTATCAATACTGATAATTTAACTAGGGATAAAACAGATAGTAAGTTTTTAATCTTACAAAATTAAAACAGTATGTATTAATTTTGAAATTGAGACTAAAAATATTTTTTGTGTTAGTAGATTATCATAATGGAAATTCAAACAACTAATCAAAATAATTTTTTAAATTCTAATTATAGTCTTTTTTTATAAAAAAAAAGACAGTGGACCTTAAATTATTTCCTTTAAATCTCAATTTAGGTCTTGCTGTAAGAGTGGTTGAAGCAGATTTTACATGGGAAAAATCTGGGCCATGTACATTAAAGAAGTAAGCTGCAATTCTCTATAATTAATTAGATAAAGATAAGTTCCCCTACAAAGAAGCTGCTCATGTATTTATATCTAAGACAGCATTACAAGAATATGTTTTATTGTATTTCTTCTTCACCAGCATTAATCTATCAGTTCCACCTGGCCAATTAGTGGCCATTGTTGGCACAGTGGGTGCTGGCAAGTCTTCACTTCTTAGTGCAATTTTGGGAGAGATGCACAAAATTAAAGGATATTTTAATCTCAATGTAAGTCTACATTTTCAAAAACAGAATAATTTTTTATTTATAATATTTTTTTTATATTACGTAATATATTTTCTCTTGCATTTTTAAGCTTTTAAAAATCTATAAGTTGGCTTCTTTGGTACAAACACATTAAAAATAAATAGTATCCTTAACAAGATACTTGAAAATAATTTTGTTTAATTAGTATAATTTAAATCTTTTTTAAAAAAAAATCCTTTCAATAATCTTTTTATAACTATGTGGTGAGAACCAATAACTCTAGTTGACATTTAAGTGATCCAATAACACTATTTCTTCATTTGATAAAAATATAGGGAGCATAATTAGTAATGATAAATATTATCCAATCCAGTCCTCAGTGGCTTATGTTCCCCAACAAGCTTGGATACAGAATAACACAATGAGAGAAAACATTCTGTTTGGCAAGGAATACAACCCCAAACTGTATCAGAAAGTACTCAATGCATGTGCCTTAATGCCTGACTTAGATATCATGCCAGCTAGAGACTTGACAGAAATCGGAGAGAAGGTAACTAAGGCAAATGTTTAAAAGACAAGTAACAAAGGACATACTAAAGTAAGGATAGTATCAGACAGAGAAAAGATTTAATAGTTGTTCAGAATAATAAAAGGCCCTAAGTTCTCCCTAAGTCTTTATTAAGAAGTAAAGTTTAATGTCAACATTATTTGGTTCTGTCCATCATGATATGCTTTGGTTTTGGGAGGTTTCAAACCACCCCCCCCCCTATTCATTTTCTCTCACCCAAGGGGGTTCACAAATCTCAGAAGCCCCACCATTATAATACATCTCACTTATGAAATTAAAATATTTAAAAAATGGAAAGCTAACGAAAGAATTCATCTAAAACACAATTCACTATTCAATGAATAAATGTGACAAAATAAGTCAGCATGCTCCTTCATAACACAAATATCATTACATTACTGACACTTTCAGTAGTACTATGTACAAAAAAAATATTAAAATGTGATATTTCACACATTATTTGAACCCCTTCCTCTACCCCACCCCCCACCCCCCAACCACAAAAATGTCACACATTTTTTGATGAATTGCTACATGTTTTTAAAAATGCTTTTTCAAACTAAGGTAAGAATTGTGCAGCCAAATGAATTTTAGTACACAAATAAAATAAAAACATTAATTTATTTTTTAGGGTATTAACCTATCAGGTGGGCAAAAACAGCGAGTATCCCTGGCAAGGGCTGTGTACAGTCAGGCAGATATCTATTTAATGGATGACCCACTAAGTGCTGTAGACAGCCATGTGGGGCGGCACATATTTGAACAAGTTCTTGGTAAAGGTGGTTTACTTAATGGAAAGGTAATTACAAAAAACATCTAAAATGTAATTGTCTAGTGACTATTCACTTTATTAATAATCAAGGAGGATTTCTTATTTAAAGCGCAGATAATAAGATTGCGTAAAATATATACTTTTCTGAATTAGTTTCTTGCTCTTCACTCAGACAATAATGCTAGTGACTCATGGCATCCATTGGTTACCAGCAGTAGACCACATTGTTGTCATGTCCAATGGAACAATCTCTGAGTTTGGCACATATGATGAGCTACTTAGCCGCAATGGAGCCTTCGCCCAGTTTCTGGCCCAGTATTTGACTAAAGAAATGGAGAATGAGAGCACAGAAACTGAAGAAACTGGTGATGTTTTAACTCATAGATATCAAAAGTTAAATGAATTAACTCTACATTTTTTTTGTTTTATCTCATCTAAACCAAAAATTTAATTAATTCACTCTCATTTTTTGTTTGTTTGAAATTTTCAAAATGTTATATAAATTAAACATTGATATTAATAATCCATAGTTTTATTAAATTAATAGTGATCTCCTTACCAGGACTTGTGCAAAGTCTTACCCTTATAACTTAAATAAAAACTTGTTTAATTTTTTTTTACACATTCTGATTTTATTTATTTTAAAAATTGTTTTATTTATGTCTAATACAATTTTTGCAGAAATTGTTGTAAAAGCAGACATTCTGCGTCGACTTGCTTCTGTGACATCAGAAAATGAGTCTCTGCTTAACCCAAAGCAACTTGGCATTTCTAGACTTCTGTCAAGTGAGCTAGAAAAATCTCAGCAATACTTGACATCACATGAGCACAATAAGAAACAATATAAAGAAGATCAGAGCCAATTTAAAACAAGGTACATTAAAAAATGTGAAAATATTTTTGCTCCTCTTCAGAGTTTAATAAATGTAATAAAAATCCATCAGGCTGAAATATATCCAGCTTTAAATTGTGGGTTGCAATGGCATGGATATAATTTGTCTTCTGACTTTTTGAGATTTCATTTTAATAATGGCCTATTTTCTACCTTGACTGCCTTACGAGGCTAACGATTTATTTCCCCTGGTTAATTTTTACAAATGTGGAAGTAGGAATAAGCTGCCTCTTGTTAATGGTGCCTTCATGCTACTAATAACAATCCATAATTTCTTAAAACAATTATGGCAATAAATATTATAAATCACATCGATTATAAACACTGAGACAGTGTTTTTACAACAAAACAAGCAGCCAGATTAACCAGATGAAACTAGAGTGGCAGATAAATGCTTCTTCCATAAATAATCAAGGTGTACTACTCAATAACCAGAGCTACGTCTTTTGTAAACTGGGCCTTACGGTAATTATGGTGAATCAAATTATTAGTCTCTTTCAACAGAAAACATTACAAAGATAATCCAAAGATTATAAAGATGGGAAGATAATAAAATATAAAAATAATATGACTTTCTCTCCAGTCTATTACCTTGGAATTATTTTTTATTCATTAAATGTTGAATCTGCACAAGTACACATAATTTTTTTTAAACTAAAAGTTATTAATTTCCAAATTGGTATACAATTGTTTTTACTGTTACTAGTGCAGTGTTTTCACACCTAGAAAGTAGCCAAAGATCTGAGCTGAGAGAACACACAGAACTCATCAGATCATTTAAAGAAAATCCAAATATAGACCAGAGCAAACTAATAACTGATGAGGAAATGGCAGAGGGAAAGGTATGTATATTGAGACACTTATGTTTAAAAAAAAGAATTTAGAAATGCTATTATCTTATCTTATCTGTTACAGACGTTCCTTCTATATAGAAGATTATTGTGCCCTACGCTTATCTATGGTTTGTGTCTAGTCCTGCAGTCTTATTAGAGTTTTAAATGTTGATGAAGTGTTGGTTTTCCTGGTTTCTTCAGGCAACCTAATCCACACCCGAATTCCGGATGGGAAAAACGAGAATTTGTATGTGTTTGATCTTGCATATGGAATAAGAAAGGTGTTTTTATCCTTGTCTATCTGAGGGTTTTATTAAGTTATCTTTGTGTTGTATTTCTAAATTAGAATTAATTGCTTTATGTATGATTACTACTTTGCTCTTGGTTCTTCTATCCTCTAGTGTTTCAAGGTTTACTGATTTAACTAATTTGTTAATAATTATATTGTCTCAAATAATTTTAAAATACTCAGTGCTGACATTATTTGAAAGATTTGAAGGATAAAAAACAATCATGAACTGGCATTTTAGAATTTTGCTATAAAGCACTGACTGGTGTTATTGGTTATAAAGCACTGACTGGTGTTATTGGTTATAAAGCACTGACTGGTGTTATTGGTTATAAAGCACTGACTGGTGTTATTGGTTATAAGCACTGACTGGTGTTATTGGTTATAAAGCACTGACTGGGGACGCGGTGGTCGAGTGGCAGCGCACTGGACTGTCGTACCGATGGTCACGGGTTCGAATCCGTGTGAAGGCAAGGGTTTGTTACCGGGGCCTAGGGCGTCCCTGAGTCACCCCGCTCCGAATGGGTACCTGACACTACATGTAGTTAGGCGGCTGGGTAATGCGTGGAACCCACAAAGCCGTGGCCTGTGATTGCTGCATCACTTGCCAACAGATCATCTGTCATGGTCTGTGGACGCAACTATCTTCTGCATAGAAGGAGCGTCTGTATAGATAAGATAAGAAGACTGGTGTTATTGGTTATAAAGCACTGACTGGTGTTATTGGTTATAAAGCACTGACTGGTGTTATTGGTTATAACGCACTGACTGGTGTTATTGGTTATAAAGCACTGACTGGTGTTATTGGTTATAAAGCACTGACTGGTGTTATTGGTTATAAAGCACTGACTGGTGTCATATGTTAGCTTGAAAACTTAGAGTAGTGTCAAAGTTCATCTCTATAACTAATTTCAATTCTCTTAATTTTAAAAATTCAACAAATTACTCAAAGATTCCACCCACTCCAACTTACCTTTCCAAAGTATGAGAACAATTGTTAACAAATGCATGAAAACACTTAAGTAGATATAGTAGAAGGTCTGAATGGACTATGAAATTTATGGATTTAGGCAACGGTCAATGGAAATGTGAATTTGCATGTGAAGTAGCATTTGATTTGCAGATTATTTTAATGTTTCCAAATGTATTTTGTTCACAAAAAAATTCTAAAAGATTGTCACAGAATTTACTTGAATTTAATTGAAAATGAATTTTCAGATCTCACACATTACATTAACTGATCTTAATCAAGACCTAAGAGAGTGAATAGCAAATTGGTATTTATATACAATGTAACAGTACTACCAAGGGAGTTAATGTAAGATGATATAGCAGCAAAATATAAATAATATAAACCAGTAGGTCGAATTTAGTTTCTGATTTGGTCTGGATGTTTTCAATGCCATCTTGTATTAGCAGAGGTAAATTTTAAGAAATCCTAAAGATTATACAGGAAAGTTTATTTCAATATTTATGTTAACGCTTTCTGCCTGGTAGGTCAATTGGTCAGTTTATTGGCATGTCATCAAGAGCCTTGGATTGGGTAATGCCTTCATCGTCTTGCTACTCATGGTGTGTTACCATGTGACCTTCAACTACACAAACATCTGGCTGGCCAACTGGAGTGATGACTCTGAACTTGGCAACTTCACAGGGTTGCCAAGAAACAGTTCTACCAGAGATGAGAAAAATGTCTTTTACATTGGTGTCTACACTGGCTTAGGCTTAGGGCAAAGTAAGTCCTCATTGGCTTGATAGACTGCATAAATGGAATGCAGATTCCAAACTTCTCCCAAAGGACAGTTTAAATAGTTTTGTATATTAATAACATCAGGATAAGCTTCCAAATCTTGAAGGAAACAAAGTCATTGATCAATTAGTATTAGCTACATATACAATATTGTGCAAATATAACTTGTATTTAGTGTATATTAATTACTATTTTTTAAGTTCTTTTTCCTAAATTCAAAATATTTATTGCAGCTATTTTTGTTATTGCCTACTCCATCGTGCTACAAGTCAGACATGTGGAAGCATCTAGAAAACTCCATTCAGAACTTCTGTCTAACATAATGCGAGCGCCCATGAGTTTCTTTGACACCACTCCCATGGGTCGTATCCTGAATCGTTTCTCAGGGGACATAGCAACTCTTGATAATGATATATTCTTGGAAGCAGAAGTCTGTATAGACAATGCGCTGAGATGTGTTGGGACAGTAATCATCATCAGCTACACAATGCCAATATTTTTAAGTGTTGTGCTGCCTGTCATCATTATTCTTTATTTCATTCAGGTAATGGAATTTACACCATGTGCATTGTTAACCATCATATGACTATGAATTTGATTTTCTCATGTTATTTTAAAAGTGTGGTGTCAATCTTTTTTAGAGAAATAAATAAATCAGAATGTGAAATATTTTTATATATTTGACGAAAGTTACACTAATAAGCCTAATTTTAATATATTGATTTCTATTTATTAAAAATGTGTCTATTTTTTTGTCATTTATTATTCTCAGTCATTAGTGTTTATTAGGTTTCAAAGTATTACCTTGACAGTTTCGATTCTTTTAAAAACATAAATTTCCAGAACTACAGCAAAAATTTTAACTTTAAGTTTTAACTCCAAGGCTTTATTTTCTGTTGCAGCAACTTTATATCAGAACATCGTGTCAGCTCCGTCGCATCACGTCAAAGAACAGATCTCCTGTTTACGCCCACTTCAGTGAAACACTGTCTGGGGTTAGTGTCATCAGGGCTTATCAAGCTCAGGACAGATTTATTGCTGAATCAATACAAAAGGTAGACAACTTTCAGAAAGCAAATGCAGCATCCCGAGCTCTTGGCAAGTAAGAATGCGGTGAATCTTCTTATTCTTTTACTTTCACATAAAAACAAACTTGGTATTATAACAAAGTAACATTATCAATTTTTAAATAAAGCAAATTATTCATTAGCTTCAATATCCTTATAATTTAAATCATTTGTTACAGATAAAAATAAATAACCTAATATCTAAAAAGCTTCTTATTTTAAAAAATATGACCATGTACAGAAAGAACCTTTTGATTTTTTTAGATGGTTAGAAGCTCGACTTGATGTATTAAACTACATTGTCATCCTTGCTGCCACCATTTTTGCTGTAGTCTCAAGGAATGACCTTTCACCTGGTCTAGTTGGACTGGCAGTAACATATGCCATTCGGGTAATAAATAAATTTAATTATTTCAGAGATTTTATTCAACTTTTTATTTCACTTATAAATTACTTCTTTATTGGAACTAGTTCAAGCTTACAACTAGAATTTTGAATAAGTATTTTTAAAAGTTTATTTTGGCATTAAACTTCATTAATGTTTGACCTATGGAAAAACTTTTAACATTTATTTTGAAAACAAAATCTTTATGCTTAACTGTTATATATTATTATGTTAGAATGCTTAATTTTTGTGACTGTCTTCAAGTATGAATTTATTTAAATTCAACCTCCAGGTGTCAAGTGAAATGAATACCTTTACTATTTTATTTGGAGAGTTGGAGAATCATGTGGTGTCTGTGGAGCGTATCAGGGAATACTCACTCGTACAAAGTGAAGTAGGTGGTTTAAATTAACATCAATATAAATTTACTTAGGATTTTTTTAAAAAAAAATTATTAAATTTTTTTTTAATAGATCTTATCTTCTTAGCTTATATATTATAGATGCTCCTTCTATAGCAAAAATTATTGTGTCCAGCCATTATCCTTGGTTTCTGTATAGTTATTAGAGTTTTGTATATTTTAAGGGTGTTTGTTTTCTTTTTTGTTTAGGCAATCCACTCCAAACCCAAATGTTAGATAGGAAGAAAGGGATTTGTATGTTTGTTCTTGAATGTGGAACAAGAGAGATGTTGTTATTTTTCCTTTTCTGAGTATTGTTTTAGATTGTTGTGTTGTATTTTCAAGTTAAAATTTAATGCCTCTGTTCTTCTATCCTCTAGTGTTTTAAGGTTTAGTGATCTAATTAATGGTGCTAATCTTTTAAATTGTGAATATTCACTGGTAATGAATCTTGTGGCCTGTTGTTAAATTAGTTTTAGTTTATCTTTTTTCTTTGGTAGATGTATCCCATACAGAACTGTATATATTTTAGAATAGGTCTGACTAATGAAAGGAAGCATTTTATTTTTATATTCTCTTAACATGCATAAACGTTTCTCTTTATAATGCCTAAAATTTTGTTGGATTTTTAAATAAGTATTTATTATCCTTAAAAATTATATTGCTTTCATATTTATTTATGAGATTTTTGCTAAATTTTTGGGTTAAATAATTTATGTTTAATTGTCTCTTGTCTTTTTTAAAAAATAACAATTTAAAGGACTACCAACATATACTTTTATTTATTTTAAAGTGTTATACTTTATTAATAAAATAGAAATCAGCTATTATTAAGTACATGTACTATCATTATCATAATTGAATTTTAAATTTTTAATTAAAATTCTTTTAATCAGACCAAAAAAGTTTAGAAATTAAATTTGATCCCTTAATTGCATAAGATGTTTATAATTATGCTGCTCTGAAATAAATCAACGTTAAAATGTTGTCAAGATAACATGTTATTATTTATAAGGCAGTCTGGACATCTTTAGGGGACAGCAATAAAATAGATGACCAATGGCCATCTAAAGGCAGCGTCCAATTTGTTGACTACAGCACCAGATATAGAGAGGGGCTTGATTTGGTTCTAAAACGACTGAACTGTACAATAAATGGAGGAGAAAAGGCAAGTAATTTCAGCCAAAAAAAATTGGCATGGTGGTTTTTGTTATGTCTATGTCATTTGTTATATTGATAGTCTTTTATATCAATTCATTCAAGTTCAGCTTTAATACATCTTGTTGATAAGAGCGTTTTGGGGTTGCTTTGAGGGGAAAAAATATTTCTACATTTGACAGGTTGGTGTTGTTGGAAGAACAGGAGCAGGAAAGTCTTCCATGGTGTTGTCACTCTTTCGGTTGATTGAGGCTTGTGAAGGGAAGGTACTCATTGATGGAGTAGATATTTCTTCCCTTGGATTACATTCACTTAGGAGGAAAGTTACTATTTTACCTCAAGTGAGTTGAATAGCAGGATTGAATTAGGGCAGTAAATTAATCTATATTCTTATTTATACATTTTTGAACTGAATATCTTTCATACACATAAACATTAATTGAATATCAAATTTGAGTACCTGTAGATACCAAAAAAAAATTTTATGCGTTCTAATAAAAATGCCGTAGTTAATTTTCTAACTAATGCTAATAAACTATATTCATTTCATATCTTTCTTAATTCCTTTATTTTTTATGTATTAAAATTGTTCAAAACTCTTTTTTTTTAGCTAAGCAAATAGAATCATTCACCCAATCTTTGAGTTTTTTTACCATTCAATCACTTCCTAGGACCCTGTTTTATTTGCTGGAAGCCTGCGTATGAACCTTGACCCTTTTCAAGAGAAGGCAGATGGTGAACTTTGGACAGCTCTAGAACATTCTCACTTAAAGACTTTTGTGGAAAGTTTACCTCAACAATTGGACCATGAAGTTGGGGAAGGAGGAGAGAATCTTAGGTATGTAGGACTACATTGTGGGGCTGATTTTGGTTAGTATGTTATCGTATGGTA
Source organism: Ampullaceana balthica (assembly GCA_944989445.1). Lineage (NCBI taxonomy): Eukaryota > Metazoa > Mollusca > Gastropoda > Lymnaeidae > Ampullaceana > Ampullaceana balthica. The sequence goes on from CALYLW010000721.1 coordinate 514,359, forward strand.
TGTATGGCATCTATCTGTCTAGGAAAGACAATAGATTAATCTATTTGGATTAGTGATATTTATTTTATTCAGCATTTTATAAAGTACAATGTGAAATGTTTTGAAGCTAGGACAATAAAACGTTTGTTTCAATTATTAATATTTGGCTTAACACTTACAATATATATCAAGCAAAATTTATTTTATTAACAAATAATTACAACAATTTTTAAATTCTTTATGTTGTAATGTTACTATATTTTTTCAGATAAGTAGATATGTATCAGTGCATGCCGTAATTTTTTTCTTTTTGCTTAAAAATAAAAATAAAATAAAAATGCTGGGGTAATAAATGTAATTTATCAACTGTTGTTATATTAAATCTAGCATGGGTCAGAGACAACTTGTCTGCCTTGCAAGAACTCTTCTATTCTTATCCTGGATGAAGCCACAGCAGCTGTTGACATGGAGACTGATGAACTCATTCAGAAAACAATACGGGAAGAATTTAGTGGCTGCACCATTATTACGATTGCCCATCGCCTAAATACTGTTTTAGATTATGATAGGTGAGCATAAATTAAGTGTGTAATTCACTTAAACTTTCATATCATTAATATTATTTTTCACTAAAGGAAAATTAAAATATTTGTTTAAAATGCCTGTTCTTATAAAGGTACTAGAAATTCATACATTTATTTAAACATTAAAATTTTCGAATTTATCATAAAATATTTTTCAATCTATAATTGCAGGATTATGGTTCTTGACAAGGGGACAGTAGTAGAGTTTGACGCACCAAAAAATCTTTTGTCAAGCCCTGATTCTATATTCTACTCAATGGCTGCTCAAGCTGGCCTTGTTTAGTCAAGACCTCAGCCAAAATGTTTATAAATTAAAATACCCATTTTGTATTTAGGATTTTGATTTATATATACACTGTATTACTGAATATTATGGTTGATTCAACTCTGGATGGGAGTTTAGTTGAATTCTTAGTTTATTGTCATTTTGCTGAGACAAATTAGCAAGACTTTTAAATTTCCAAAAAAAAGATTTTAATTGTGATACTTTTTATACAGTGTGTTTCATTTGAATATGTATTAAAAGATAAAATGTAAAATTTTGGTTAATGTGCTAAAAAATTAATGAATTGGTGCAACCATTAAATTTGAGACAATTTACTTCTTTCAGATATATGATGGGATTCATATTATTTTTCGCTGTTACTCAAAAACATAACCTTTTTAAACAGTGAATTCATTTCTAAGTTGATTAAATTAAGCTTAACATTCAGGCCTTAATGGTTTGTATCTAAAGAAGTTAGGGCTAAAAGAGGTTTTTGTGGTTATCAACCATTAATGATGAAGTGAAAATGGAAAATAATCAATAAGCCCCTATTTAATAGAATGACCTAAGTCTCATGTCAATACATGGCATCAAATTTTATGTGTCACTATTATGTATGGTTTGCAAGCTGTCACTTAGATGAGATCATTTCTATTCACCTGGTAAGCCCTACATACCCTGATATTATAAAGGGCCAGTGGTTAACCCAGGAGCGTAATGAGAAATAAAAACTGAGGCCCAGGAACATCCAAATGCAAAATGTTTAGCAAGTAATGAACTAAAAAACATATAGACATTCAGTGTGACACCTGCAACAAATGGTATCACACAACATGCCTGCATACAAACACACCAAACTGTGACACCTGCAACTAATGGTATCACACAACATGCCTGCATACAAACACACCAAACTATGACACCTGCAACAAATGGTATCACACAACATGCCTGCATACAAACACACCAAACTGTGACACATGCAACAAATGGTATCACACAACATGCCTGCATACAAACACACCAAACTATGACACCTGCAACAAAAGGTATCACACAACATGCCTGCATACAAACACACCAAACTGTGACACCTGCAACTAATGGTATCACACAACATGCCTGCATACAAACACACCAAACTGTGACACCTGCAACTAATGGTATCACACAACATGCCTGCATACAAACACACCAAACTGTGACACCTGCAACTAATGGTATCACACAACATGCCTGCATACAAACACACCAAACTGTGACACCTGCAACTAATGGTATCACACAACATGCCTGCATACAAACACACCAAACTGTGACACCTGCAACTAATGGTATCACACAACATGCCTGCATACAAACACACCAAACTGTGACATCTGCAACAAATGGTATCACACAACATGCCTGCATACAAACACACCAAACTGTGACATCTGCAACAAATGGTATCACACAACATGCCTGCATACAAACACACCAAACTGTGACATCTGCAACAAATGGTATCACACAACATGCCTGCATACAAACACACCAAACTGTGACATCTGCAACAAATGGTATCACACAACATGCCTGCATACAAACACACCAAACTGTGACACCTGCAACTAATGGTATCACACAACATGCCTGCATACAAACACACCAAACTGTGACATCTGCAACTAATGGTATCACACAACATGCCTGCATACAAACACACCAAACTATGACACCTGCAACAAAAGGTATCACACAACATGCCTGCATACAAACACACCAAACTGTGACATCTGCAACAAATGGTATCACACAACATGCCTGCATACAAACACACCAAACTATGACACCTGCAACAAAAGGTATCACACAACATGCCTGCATACAAACACACCAAACTGTGACATCTGCAACTAATGGTATCACACAACATGCCTGCATACAAACACACCAAACTATGACACCTGCAACAAAAGGTATCACACAACATGCCTGCATACAAACACACCAAACTGTGACACCTGCAACTAATGGTATCACACAACATGCCTGCATACAAACACACCAAACTGTGACACCTGCAACTAATGGTATCACACAACATGCCTGCATACAAACACACCAAACTGTGACACCTGCAACTAATGGTATCACACAACATGCCTGCATACAAACACACCAAACTGTGACATCTGCAACAAATGGTATCACACAACATGGACGCATACAAACACACCAAACTGTGACACCTGCAACTAATGGTATCACACATGCCTGCATACAAACACACCAAACTGTGACACCTGCAACAAATGGTATCACACAACATGCCTGCATACAAACACACCAAACTGTGACACCTGCAACAAATGGTATCACACAACATGGACGCATACAAACACACCAAACTGTGACACCTGCAACTAATGGTATCACACAACATGCCTGCATACAAACACACCAAACTGTGACACATGCAACAAATGGTATCACACAACATGCCTGCATACAAACACACCAAACTGTGACACCTGCAACTAATGGTATCACACAACATGACTGCATACAAACACACCAAACTGTGACATCTGCAACAAATGGTATCACACAACATGGACGCATACAAACACACCAAACTGTGACACCTGCAACTAATGGTATCACACATGCCTGCATACAAAGACACCAAACTGTGACACCTGCAACTAATGGTATCACACAACATGCCTGCATACAAACACACCAAACTGTGACATCTGCAACAAATGGTATCACACAACATGGACGCATACAAACACACCAAACTGTGACACCTGCAACTAATGGTATCACACATGCCTGCATACAAACACACCAAACTGTGACACCTGCAACAAATGGTATCACACAACATGGACGCATACAAACACACCAAACTGTGACACCTGCAACTAATGGTATCACACAACATGCCTGCATACAAACACACCAAACTGTGACACCTGCAACTAATGGTATCACACAACATGCCTGCATACAAACACACCAAACTGTGACATCTGCAACAAATGGTATCACACAACATGGACGCATACAAACACACCAAACTGTGACACCTGCAACTAATGGTATCACACATGCCTGCATACAAACACACCAAACTGTGACACCTGCAACAAATGGTATCACACAACATGCCTGCATACAAACACACCAAACTGTGACACCTGCAACAAATGGTATCACACAACATGGACGCATACAAACACACCAAACTGTGACACCTGCAACTAATGGTATCACACAACATGCCTGCATACAAACACACCAAACTGTGACACATGCAACAAATGGTATCACACAACATGCCTGCATACAAACACACCAAACTATGACACCTGCAACTAATGGTACCACACAACATGCCTGCATACAAACACACCAAACTGTGACATCTGCAACAAATGGTATCACACAACATGCCTGCATACAAACACACCAAACTATGACACCTGCAACTAATGGTATCACACAACATGCCTGCATACAAACACACCAAACTGTGACACCTGCAACTAATGGTATCACACAACATGCCTGCATACAAACACACCAAACTATGACACCTGCAACTAATGGTATCACACAACATGCCTGCATACAAACACACCAAACTGTGACACCTGCAACTAATGGTATCACACAACATGGACGCATACAAACACACCAAACTGTGACACCTGCAACAAATGGTATCACACAACATGGACGCATACAAACACACCAAACTGTGACACCTGCAACAAATGGTATCACACAACATGCCTGCATACAAACACACCAAACTGTGACACCTGCAACAAATGGTATCACACAACATGCCTGCATACAAACACACCAAACTGTGACACCTGCAACAAATGGTATCACACAACATGCCTGCATACAAACACACCAAACTATGACACCTGCAACAAATGGTATCACACAACATGCCTGCATACAAACACACCAAACTACATAGCACTAGGAAATAAAAATTCATCTTGGCATTTCTTACACTTACAGCGTTGGTTAGCCCAATTCAGTTCAGATTACCGGTATATATCTTCTATATCATCAACCAAAGAAAACTAGAACTGATTTTTTTTTAAAGCTGCAAGATTCATTACTGGAGAATAATAAAAACTGACAAGAATAACACCATTAGTTAAATCATTAGACCTTGAAACACTAGAGCAGGGGGTCGGGAAACCATGGCTCGCGAGCCAGATGTGACTCTATTAATGGCTGCATCTGGCTCTCAGACAAATTTTCGATTATTTTTTTAAAAAACGTTTATTCAGACTCCTTTGATCTACATTAATTGCATATACAAAACAGCATAACTATGTCATTAAAAGAATTCAGAGACATAATTATAGTAGTTTTAGTGTTGAAATTACACAAAATGCACACATTTACTTAAATTTTTAGTTTTAACCATAATGTATGGCTCTCACAGAATTACTTTTCAAAATATGTGGTGTTTATGGCTTTCTCAGACAAAAATTTTCCCGACCCCTGGTCTAAATGTTTCAAAGTTATTCATCTTTATGCATTGCTTCACCAAACGTGCATCTTATTTTCTTAGTTTTATACACAAACAATTGACAAATAAAAGTCTTATGTCTATAAATGTCGGTAAAAGTTCAAGTCAATTCTGATACATGTATAAGATATTAAAATTTAGAACAATTTCTTCTCCTCACCATCAGTTGAGTGGGGGCGGGGGAAGGGTGAGAACAACTTAGGTCATCAGTGTGTACGGGAGGTTGCAAAAAAACTTGGGGGTGCGGGGGCAGGAATATTTTTTTGCGTGATAAAACTTATGTCCACATCGCCACCCCCATACATGCACAAACACACACACAATGTGGGGGATACTTTGTGCAGTCATTGATGGACAATGATCAAACTGAGACTGTTATGATCTCATCTCTCTTTGATGTTTGTATTATTAGTTTGACCATCCCGCCATTTCACGCTGTCCAACATGCGCATGGGGACATGGAGAAATGGGGACATAGGTACATGGGGACGCCAGCAACAATAGAGAGTTGGGGTAATGGGGTCAACTGCAGACAGATTAGGAAGGGAGGGGAGGGATGGTTTAGGAAATGCGACTTTTGTGCCAACATCGTTCATGAAGGACTTCTTATGACTAAAATATGATAAGTACATGTCAGTGTAAACTGTACTGCTATCGAAATATGACGATGATGCCTTCTTCTGTACAGCTGTAGCTATCCATCTAGTCTAGAATGGTTGATACGGTCTGATCTTCAAAAACTCGCTTATTTTTTTTTAAGTCTTCAAAAATTTTTTTAATGTGTCTTTCTTGGCACACTCTCAAAAATTTCGGAAGACTTGTTCCATAACAATAGTGCAGCTGTTTCATAACAATAGTGCAATATATAATATAAAAACAGGGTATTAGTAGGTCTGACAGGACGTAACACAACAGCGAACGTTTCGGCAAAGAGCCTTCCTCAACGGACAAATAGTACACAAATGAAAAGAATATAACGAAATAATAAAGAAAACACTTAGCTGCGGTGAAATCCAAGTAGTCCAGTAGAGATCTAAGTCCATCTTTATTATTTCGTTTCATTTGTGTACTATTTGCCCGTTGGGGAAGGCTCTTTGCCGAAACGTTCGCTTTTGTGTTACGTCCTGTCAGGCCTACTAATACCCTGTTTTTATATTATATATTTACCTATTTAAAAGCCTGATTGCAGTCTCACCTCCATTACTTTAACAATACTGCAGCTGTTCCATAACAATAGTGCAGCTGTTTCATAACAATAATGCAGCTCTTCCATAAAAATAGTGCAGCTGTTTCATAACAATAGTGCAGCTGTTCCATTACAATAGTGCAGCTGTTTCATAACAATAGTGCAGCTGTTCCATTACAATAGTGCAGCTTTTCCATTACAATAGTGCAGCTGTTTCGAAGGATCGCAGGCAAAGAAGCTTCCCCTTGTGTCCATACACTCTGGGAACTTTCAGAAAGGACTGCTTAGAAGAACGCAGCTCCTTTACAGATACATGTTTTAAACTCATGATGTTGTTTATTCATTTGTTGTGTGTGCTACTTTTACTATTGTAACACAACCAAAACACTGATTTTTTTTAAAGAAAGCTTTTATAAATAAATGACAATCTCATAAAAGAACAAATTATTTTTGTTAAAAGCAGATAGTGTAGCAAACTTTTCCCACATCCCTGCTGTGTACGTGCACCATTGTCCAACAACATTACTTCGAGAATTCGAGATAAAGTTTAAGAGCTTAGCTGTTGATATTCTTGTTGAAGAGCTCTTCTTATCTCCCTTGCATATTCGTTGCGTGACTATAGAGGCTCACCTATCACGTCATTATCTCTTCTTCATTCATGTTCATAGTTTCTTGGATTTCGTATTCATTCTTAGTTAACCATAATTGAATCTAAATTACGTATTTCCAAATATAGGATTCATTCAGTGAGAAAGTACTGGTTACCTTGACCTTACGCTCACTGAGATGTGTTAGCTTCATCAAGTTCTATAACTCCTGTTCAATCTCATACTTGCTCTTAAATTTACGTCACGGGTCGGGAAACTTTTTGTCTGAGAGAGCCATAAATACCACATATTTTTTTAAAATTAATTCTGTGAGAGCCATACATTCTGTTTAAAACTAAAAATTCAAGTAAATGTGTGCATTTTGTGTAATTTCAACACTACAAGTACAATAATTATGACTCTGAATTCTTTTTAATAACATTGTTATGCTTTTTTATATATGCAATTAATATGTAGATCAAAAGGAGTCCGAATAAAAGTTGTTTTTTTTAAATTATCGAACATTTGTCTGAGAGACAGATGCAGCCGACAATAGAGCCATGGTTTCCCGACCCTTGATTTAGACGCACAAATTATTTGTATCCCAGAGCAATGGTCGGTAACAACTATTCAGGCCTTCAAAACTTAACTCAAAACACATCTTTTCAAAGTATCATTTACGGAACGGACTGTCGGATAAACGTAGCTTATTTGTGCCATCCATGACATTATTTGTTTTGTTAAGTTACAAATGTTCTGTATTTAATATATATATATTTCTCTTGTTTAGTTGTATTTTATATAAGCTTTTTATTTTTTAAATTAATAAATAAATGTTTAGCGTGGTGAGCCCAGCCCCATCCTTGGATTCGGATAATAAAGCTATACAGTTGAAACTTTGTTAATGTATTTTTATTTTTAAAATGCTCAAGCTGCCTGCGATGCGGTCGAGAATCGGAGGAATGAACGACGTGAATGGTCAGAGTCAAAGAGGTGGGGAAGAAATTAGCAGCCGCCTTGCTGCGGCAGTAGGGTCAGGAAACAAACATTGGGGCGTTAGTTGCTGTAAATCGTTATGATTTCGGTGATTAGGTTCAATTCACACTAAACAACGTAATGAAGTCTCTGAGATTTAGCTTGAAAATAACTGATTTAATTTGACAATAATTGATTCAGCCGTAGCACTGAGTCACGTTAGATTGAAGCAGGGATGCCAAAATGAAATTTGACGTGCAACTGACAGAGAACCAAAACACGACTAGCTGACAGCCAATCATAACAAACATAGCTGACAGCCAATCATAACAAACATAGCTGACAGCCAATCATAACAAACATAGCTTCATCCAATCACAACATGCATATATTAGTATTAGCCCATGGTCAACGAGGCTGTTGTCCAAAACAATTCAAGTGTAGGCCGGGCTCAGTGGCTTTTTTGTTGTTGTTGTTTTTTAGGGGGGGGGGTCGACAACTGCCAAGGTTTTGGATGAGTAAGAAAATTTTATTCAACTACTGGCAACTACTGGCAACTACTGGCAACTACTGGCAACACTAAGCTACGAGATTGTCATTACTTACGTTAACTTAAATTTACAAACATTTTTAAAAAATGATTTGTTACTAACTAAAGTTAATGCCTAGTTTTGGTCCAAATGCTTTGAGACATACACAAGTCGTGTGCCAAATTGAGGTATTCTCCTAACGTGTCTAGTTAGATCTAAGTAAATATCCCCATTGCTAGGAGATGGAACTCAAGTCCTCATCAATACTGTTACATGGATCAGTTAAAAACGTGACAAGTGACGTCTTCTGGTGAGACTATTGAAGAGAAACGTGACAAGTGACGTCATCTGGTGAGACTATTGAAGAGAAACATGACAAGTGACGTCTGCTGGTGAGACTATTGAAGAGAAACGTGACAAGTGACGTCTTCTGGTGAGACTATTGAAGAGAAAGCGTGACAAGTGACGTCTGCTGGTGAGACTATTGAAGAGAAACATGACAAGTGACGTCTTCTGGTGAGACTATTGAAGAGAAGCATGAATGCCAATAATTTATTTAAAAGTTATTTATACTTTATTGTTTATTTACTCTCTTAAATATCGGGCCCGTAAAAAAATAATAAAGACAAAAAACTGTTAAATGCAAGAGGCGCGTCCAACTGTGAAACGAGGAGGTGAAATCGTATCAGGTCCATTTAGATTTATAGCAAAATGTGTGCACTGTATCTTGATCCTGGCTCCATCCACACGCCCCACCCCTGCACATAGCCAATGGGACCAGGTAATGCTATTACGTCCCTGCCAATACCGAGCTAACCTCCCAGAAGCCTTGCAACAACGCCCCTGCACCATAAATCAGATTCCCCCCGATTATTTGTTACTGCGCCCTCCGTTTTAAGACCTGGTAGTACCGTAACTTCAACGCCCCCAGACAGTAGACAACTCCCTTGACTGCTGTCTACGCCCTTGCAATGTACTAAGGTAATGCCGTAACTTGACCCTTGACTGCCTAAAAGCCGTTATTGCATTGAACTGCATCATGGCTATTAAAAACACAATCTAATCATTCAACAAGCAAGCCCCACACAAAACCACACACATCCACACACTCGCATGCCTAATCTGGAATGGCAGTGATATCCGGGTGACTAGCTGATGTGGCTAATGAAGATGTCCTCTTACAACTACAGCACACAAACACTAGGACGAGACATTGTCTTCAAAGAGGTGGGAATGTACTAGCAGTCTCCGTAAGAAAACATTTAGAGAGTTGATGGGTGCTAAACAAAGTTTATGTAATAAATATTTCTTTTAAAACCAATGGGCCTCATAGCAACAATTCTCAAAAATAAACAAAACGCATGGCCTACTTTACACTCAAACATGTCAGTGTAAGGAATTGTTGGCTAGTGGCCTGGTCAGGGGGGGGGTTATAATTTGAGATCGCTAAGAGCCTAAGACAACTCTTCTAGTTTTATGGTTTGTACACATAATCCTTTTACAGACGATGATAGTTTTCTTTTTTCTATATGGAATATTTGTTTTTAACAGATATATATGGGGCCGTCCATAAAGTACGTCACGCTATTTTTGACCCTTTTTAACTCCCCCCTCCCCCTGTCACAAATCTAGGACCCCCCCCCCTAAAGTACGTCACACTTTCGAACAAAAAATTTATTTTTTATTAACAAAATAATTAAAATATAAGAGAAAACACCGTGACGTCACACATGGCTGGACCCCCTCCCCCTGTCACAAACTGTCACACTTTCTTACACCCCCCCCTCTGGAGCGTGACGTACTTTATGGACGGCCCCTATGCCCTATACTGTGAACAGTAATGGCTAAAGATTGCAAAATCTTAGATATTAATGTTGGGTTTAAGAAGAAGCACCCATCCGTCCGTTATTCTTTGGCCTAGTGCCTACATGATATCATCCGAATAATTAATGCACTTGTTTTCACACGGCTCAACACGATCATATCATTGACATCTGCATTTTTATATGTTTGAGTGAGATCGTTACATTCTTGCTATTTTAGGACCACTCAAACTTTTAACAGGGAAATCCCGGTATCCAAAAATAGAACAATAAGATAGCCCCAGTAGCCCTAATACTTGCTTTTATCGCCAGTTAGAGGCGGGGCTTTGGCCAATGGATTGTTTTTTGGGCTTAATTCGCTCACAATGTTCTATCGCAGTCATTGGTGTTGTGGTAGTTGAACACATCAGTGTCATCTGGTACTGTACTGGTTGGAATTAATTAACTATTTTCAAATTAAATAACAATTTCGAATCATTTAAAAAGAGTCATGTGACGTTAGTTAATGTGACTCGTGACATATATTATAAACACGATGAGTACATTTATTTAGTTATTTATAGTTAGAAGGGTTTTCCTGATGCCGCAAGTAGGAATTGAACAGTGTGCCGTCAAATATGAAACTTATTGTGGTGTTCACAATTACAAGCGACTCGCAACTTTTAAAAGTCTTCTTCTTTATTAAGCCACACAAAGGATTTTAAATAAGTGTAAACGTATATTTTAGAATGAATAATTTTCACGACGTTTCATTTTGCAGGATATCTTGTCTTATAGATTATAGATGATTATCTCCAGGATTAAATAATGATTACGATTTAATCCTTACTTGAAAATGAATAGAAATAACAGAAACCTGTGGGATATTGTTGTAGTTTTGTGCACATAATCTTTGAGTTAACATTCAAATGAAAGAAAGTTGGAGAAGAAAAAAAAGGGGGGGGGTTATGACGCGGATAACACGACTTAGTTATAATAACCGGAGTTATGGATGCAGTCTCTGAATGCGAACTTCAATAGTTATCACTACCTCATACAAAGTTGATTGCTGTTTAACAGCTTTTTCCTGCGTAACACCAATTCCATCAGATGTAGATAGTATTTATACCTAAGCCTACACGCTATACATTTTAGATATGTACGTATGTATAATGATATATGTGACGTCGTGTTTCAATTATTCAGTGTAACTGATCTTGATTCTTTTTATAAGACTATGATAACATTCCAACTCGTCATATCGATCTGTTGATGTCAATCTGATCTTGTTTTTATCAAATACTTATCACTAATCTATAGTAAATTATAGTTGTTCACGCATTTTTGGTCTACTTTCTCCTGATTTAAAACTTATAGACAAACAAAAATTATCATTGACAACAGATGACATAATTAACTGGACATGACTTATAAGTCCTTTTGGCAAATAGGAAGATCGGCAATAGACAACAACACAACAAACTAACACGTATGATGACGTATCACCTTGCGAATTATTCAATTCTTCTTATTATTATTTGCTCCTGAAAATTTAAATGGCTGAGGTGTAGGCTACTGGTTAAGGAAAATGCAGAAAATGTCCTCAATTCCATTTAGTTAGAAGACAAAACAAGATTACAATTACAAATAGATGCAACTTAAGTTACTCGCTTTGCCCTACATCATATTTAAAGACTTAAAGAACATTGGGTCTAAATTGAACAGTTTTGCTATAATATATATCATATAAGTATTATATTTATTTAATTTATAATTTCTATATTCATCCTACGGATAGCATGCTCAGTTAGTTAGGAAAGTTTCAATCAAGCTCAAAGTCAGATCATGCTTTCGTGTTTGGGAATAATACGACAATGTGTTTGAAACATCAACGAATATACATTTGTGTGTGATCCGAGAGTTTAGTTTAACATGTCAGGCTACTAACTCAAGGTGTACTTTTAAAACAATAATTAGGTCATGTTGATATCTTCATAACTACACAGCAATGTCGCAAACCCCTTTTACGAGTTCATTATGTCAAGGGGAATTACTGTGGGTAAGTAAGAGTAGCTGTGTGTAAGTATAATAAAATTACTTCCCTTACATAGAAATATGATTGGAACTGTTTAAAAGTAAAAGGCATGTCTTGATTGTTTGATTGATAAACCTCTGTCAAATAAGATTAGTTTATTTGAAAACCGAGCCATCTCCAGCATCACAAACACAGATGTTTAGATTTGAGTCTGATTAAAGTTGATCTAAATATTTCATTTGTCCTGTCAGGATGCTGAGCTCACATGGACCAACAATACCTGGCCACAATTTACCGAATGTTTCCAGAAGTCCGTCATAACATGGGGCCAGTGTGGCCTATTGTGGCTAATGGCGCCCTTTTATGCTTATCATCTATTGATGAGGAAAAAAAACCTTCAACCAATAAGATTTCTTTTCTGTACAAAAATAGTAAGTCTCATTGGGAAATAACATTTGAAAATAAATGTTTTCTATTCTGTCTCAAGTTAATTAGGTGAAGGAGTGGAAAGGCACCTATTGACTATTAACTATTGATTTTTTTTTGATTTGACATAAATTTATAAACTTTTTACCACAATTGTTAATAACATTCTTAATGAGTAAGTAAATAAAAACAGTTTACTTTATAATTGTTCATATTATTTATATTTTTGTTTAAAGTTTACAAATAACAGAGTAAATTAATATTAATATGACTGATATTAGTTTTTCAGTATTACAATGATTGTTGTGAATGTTGTGGAAGCTATAGAGAAGTTCAGATCAGTTACAGCTCTTATTTACAAAGTGGCACCTATGATATGGATCAGCACAATGGTTTGTATCAGTCTGATCTTTCTGTGCAGTTTTTAATAATTACATTGTAGTTACAAAGAGAAATTGAATTTGTCATGCTGTTAACACGTTTTTACAATTGACAGGATACTGTACACCCTGAGAAAATCTTTGATAATTTGATTAGATCAAATATTTTATCAAAGTCCTAAATTATCACATTAATTTATTAATAATCAAATTCAATGATTGAAGTTCATCCAGAGACAGTGCACTAATCTCTAGTTGTTACTTTTAGGATCTTATCACTCAGCATTTCCTAAAACTTTTATAGTATGGGTCATTGGACACAAGCTGTTTGCCTAGAACATATTTTATGATGTGGGAGGATTTTCAAATCAATCAATATTTACAAAAGATCCCTTAGGAATATGATACATGACTGAAACCATTGATACAGTGATGAAAAAACCAACTCAGGTCATTCTCAGTATTTGCTTCTAATAATTCACAAGCTTGATATAATTATATCTTTCATAAGAACAATTTATTTATTTTGTTTGTTTTAATTATTGAAACTGATTTAAATTTTTTTGTTAAATCCTTATATTTAAAATTTTTTTTTACAGGTTCTTCATTCATGCCTTGTCTATTCGGAGCGATCAAGGAAAGTCACTCGGACTCCTGTTTTATTCATTTTCTGGGCTGTTACTGCAATAGCTGAACTAATTCCCTTTTACTCTGCCATCATTTTACAGGTAAGTAACAAGTTCTATTCAGCTTGAATTTTAAATCTTTTTATACCTTGTACTTATCATTATTTTACAGATGTATTACAAATTTCTATTCTGCCATAACTTAACAAATCTGTGTAATTAAAACATCTTTTATTAACTCTCTTTTAGACTTTTGCAACTGATCCAGCACATTTTGCAGTCATCTGCCTCAGATTTTCAATACCTCTTGTTTTCCTACTGCTGAACTGTTTTCCAGATTACATAACAGAGAAGGACAAAGTGGTAAGAATCCAAAATCAATTTTAAAAAATTGAGAGGAAAAGTTATTTATTAACAATGATTGCACTTGCTCAAATAAACTAGTTCACTGAGATTTTAATTTTTTTTTCCATTTATTTTTTTAATGATGATGTCTGTGTACTACAGGGAAAGAATCCTGAGAGTTATGCCTCTTTGTTATCCTGGATCTCCATATCTTGGTTTAACAGGTGAACAAAAAGTATATTTTATTTATTGTATGTTACATTTAATATGAAAAAATTTAAAATTGAAAAGCATTGATCCACATTTTTTAAATTAGACTTTTATTAATAGATTATATGTTACGTTTTACTAAAGCACATTACACTTGAAATTAAGTTTCTATTTTAGGAAGGTTTAGTAGGATGGCTGTTTTATGTACAAAAAACACACATTTACTATTCAAATGGGAAAACCTAAAAGGGTAATAAAAATTAGGGGGCACCCAACAGCTCCTTCCTATGGGTTTCACACCAGTATAGTAATAAATGAATACGTTTTAAAAAGGATGGCTGTATTTAAATATACATTTATAACCAAAAGTGCTAATATAACTCCCAAAAGGCTAAACAAAAGAGTATGCCCCCCCCCCAAGTATTGTATTGCCCCCTTCCCAAGGCATGGAAGTAAAGAATGCACCAGACACAAAAATCATCCAATATATTTCAATTTGTAAAGAGTTGTAAACAATCCTGAAATGACAGAATCTTAAAGAACCCACAAGGGTAAAGACTTAAGAGGGCAACGAAATATGGAACTCCCTTCCAACAAGGGTAAGGGGATTCCAAATAAAAAAATGGGAAATGTATCTTGGCTATGAAAACTTTTAAAAACAAGATTACTCCTTGACTAAGATCAATTAGATTATATTTTCCAGTTCAGTTATCCATGGATCACTTATGTTATAATATTCTATGTCTGGTTGTAGTTGAGATGCTTGGTAGAATAATTAGAGAAAATCTAGTGTATAGTTTACTTATTCCCTAGCCAAGCTGCCATTAAATGCATTTTTAAACAAATTAACAACAGACAAATTAGGAAAAAAAAACAAAATTACTGGCCAGTCCTAAAATACAACAAATCAAAGCATAAATAGGAAGTCTAAAACAGGAATATTGTCAAACAAATTAAAAAAATTTTCATGCTAAATTCATAATATTAAAAATTGTGTTGTTCTGTTGGCATAAAATTAATTATAACTGTCAGGCTGAGCTTTAGTTTTATTGTCATAATTTGAATACATTATACTAATACATCATTTATTTACTGTCTATTTACTTTTGTAATATCTTTATTCTAATTGATCAGATTGGCTTGGAAAGGATTAAGAACGCTAATTAAGGATGCAGACATATATCCTCTACACAACAGAGATAAACCTAAACAAACTTTTGACAAGTTCATGCAAGCTTGGGACACTGAATGCAACAAACAGCAAGGGTATGATTCTGCTAGGCTAGTAAATTCAATTATTTAAATACAATGGTGTGAAAAATTTTCAGGTAGAGGTGCACATAGGTTGATCACGAAATGTGAAAGGGCCTCACCTAAAAAATTCAGCCTCAATTTCTAGCTCAAAATTGCAACCTTTTTTAACATACATTTATTGATTTTTAGAATATGCCAAAGGCTTCACTGACCCCACAGAATCACATAAGAGGCATGCAGTTTGCCTGCCCCTGATTTAAAACTTTAGTTCAATTGTAAAAAAAATTCTGTATGAGGATCCATTTTCGGAATAATTTCTGCTAAGACATTTTTTGAGAGCTGCATGTCACTGTAGATAAATTTAAAATAAAATGCTTCTAATCCTTCACAGAGCCACACAGGGTTCCAAAAATTCCCTTAATTCATTTTATCGTTTTTATCTTAATATTTTAAAATATTATGTTAAGATAAAAATATTATGGCAAAATGATATGACAAAAAATTGATAGGCAAAAAGACAACTGGTTATATGTAAGTTAGTGAATGATAAAATTATTTCAACTTCAGGACAGCCAAAAAGTACAGACTTTCTGATGACTGGGAGAATGAGATACCATTGTTACCAAAAACAACTGTTCAACCATCTCATCACTCCTTACCTTTAGAGGAAAAAGATGACCATAACATACCTATGGTGGCAGTCAAACCCTCAACGTCCCATGAATCTTTGAATGAACACCAAGTGGATGTTTCTAATGGAGCCATAAACTATTTTGATTCAAGGAAATTGGGAAAAGTTGAGATGGGAAAGTCTCAAGTTTCTTTATGGAAATTGATGATCAAATGTTATTGGCTTGAGGCAGTTGCTGCCCAATCTGGCATGGTCATGTACATTATTGATCATGTTTTTGGTCCCATTGTTTTAGGGTTAGATTTCTCTCTCTTCCTCTATTTAATTCAGGAAAAATAAGGTTTACAATTTTTTTTTAATATTTGAAGATTAAAAAAAACAAGTGAATGGGGGGAAAAGTTTCAAGTAATTTACATTTGTGTGCATTTAAAACAAGATTAAAACTTTTGATTGAAAAAGAAAATGGGTTAAAATGTTTTTTTTATGTTGCAGGCTACTGATAAACTTTACAAAAGACACTTCAGAGCCAAACTGGCATGGTTATATCTATGCAGCAACATTTATCTTTTTAAGGATACTCTACAATGTATCTGTAATAATGTCCAAATGGTGCAATAATCGTTTAGCAGGTCGTACACGTGTAGCAGGAATAGCAGCTGTCTTTCAAAAGGCAAGTAACTATAATAAATTTTGTCTTTGAAGATGTGTAAAAAAAAATCATATTATTCAAAGAATACAATAGTTTATTGCATTGAAAATACAATTATTATTATTCCACTATTAACATGCTGAAAAAGTGTAGCACTCATTCAAAGATAAAATTACCCATTTCTCATTACTTTATATCTCTATATATATAAGACGCATTTGTTGTCTGTCTGTTCCCTAATAACTCAAGATCCAGACAACCAAATAACGTGAAATTTGGTACACGTACACAAAATTATACCGGAAGGGTTATTAAACAGGTTTCGTTCCATATATATAAGATACTGGAGGGCCGGGGGCCCAAAATGTAGTTTTTCCTTATATGAGCTATATAAAATAAAAATTATTGAAAATTAAGACGTAAAATAATTCTGTTCCCTAATAACTCAAGATCCAGACAACCAAATAACGTGAAATTTGGTACACGTACACAAAATTATACCGGAAGGGTTATTAAACAGGTTTCGTTCCATATATATAAGATACTGGGGGCCGGGGGCCCAAAATGTAGTTTTTCTTTATATGAGCTATATAAAATAAAAATTATTGAAAATTAAGACGCAAAATAATAAACATTTTGGTGTCGAGATTAACAAGAAGGCGATTATCGCCATAAAATAATTGTTTTGTTATTGTTGCTTTGTTGTTGTTGCTTTTGTTGTTGTAGTTGTTGTTTTGTTTTTGTTGCTGTTGTAGTTGTTGTTGATGTTTTTGTTGTTGTTTTGCTTTTGTTGTTGTTTTTGTTGTTGTTGTTGCTTTTGTGTTGTTTTGTCGTTGTTGCTGTTGTTGTTGTAGTTGTTGTTTGTTGTTGTTGCTTTGTTGTTCTTGCTTTGTTGTTGTTGTTTGTTGTTGTTTTGTTTTTGTTGTTTGTTTTTGTTGTTTTGTTGCTGTTGTTGTTTTTGTTGTTGTTAAACCCGGGCATAGCCGGGTACTTGCCCCTAGTAAAAAATAAATGAACCACCCTTAGTCCTCCATCGCATTCATTAAAAAGTTCTATAATATATTTTTAAAAATATTTACATACACTACTGACAATTTAAACTTCACAATGTTTTCTTTATTACTATAAATAATACTTTAGGGGTCCATTAATGCTTTTTGATTTTTAAACACTGTTTTTCAGTTATTATCCAATTTGAGCCCAAAATACATTAGCAATGTATTTTTTCTAGGTATTTAAAGAAGTAAAAATTTTTAATTCTTTTCAAATTAGGCCTTGACAATAAGCTCTGAAGCTCGTAAAGAAATAACAGTGGGTGAAATAATGAATTTGATGTCTGTAGACACTGGGCTCATAGAGATTATGGTCTTTGGCTCATTTTGGAGTTGGATGTCAGTGGCTTTAATAGCCATTGGTATTTACTTGCTGCACACAGTTGTTGGACTTGCATTTTTGTCTGGTAATTTGAATGAAGTAATATTAATTTTTGACATTTGTAAGTTTTTACCAACTATTTAGGCTCATGCCAAATTAATATTTGTTTACTAATTCTTTAAAGAAAAGAATATAAATGTTTTTAAAGTTTAAAAAAATGTTTTAAAACTATTTTAAATTATTTTTAAATATGCAATAATTTTTTTAAATTGACTTAAAATTATGATGAAAAATTAGACCTTAAATTACAAATTCTGACCTCAGGTTTGGCCATTATACTGTTATTTTTTGGTCTCACTATTTGGAGAGCACGGAAGCTTAGTGAGTTTCAAGAGAAGATCATGGTGATAAAAGATGAGAGAATTAAAGCAATGAATGAGATGCTAAATGGAATCAAGGTAAACTTTTGTGGTATTTTTTAAAGACTGTATGAAGGATCTTATTTATCTCTTACATTTTTTGCAAATTAGCTTCTGACCCAATAATACATTTTATGAAAAAGATTAAATGCAAAAATGAATTTGATTGTATTTATAACAGGTGATCAAGTTATATGGATGGGAACCAATGTTTATTAAAAAAATTCAAGATATTCGAGAAAAGGAGTTGAAGATTCTATTGAAATGTTCCATACTGGCTGGAATTGAGACATTTGCCTGGCATGTTTCAATGGTTTGGGTAGGTTAGAATCCTGGCTAAAAATGATAAATTGATATGATCATTTAATTTTTAGGCCCTATGAACCAAAATTTGAGTTGTAGAAGCTTTTAAAATTAACAGTGAACATAACTTTATTTTTTTTAAAGTGTAACTTAGTAGTGAGCTTTAGAATAGGAATTTTTTTTTACATACATGCTTAGATGACTGGTGCAAGGATTTGATTTTAAACTCGTTTTTCAAGCAAAATAATTTCTCCCCAGGTGTTATACATGATGTTGGTTACTTTTGTTATGACCTCAGATGACCATTACTTGGCTGCCACAACCTTATTCCTGGCACTGAATTATAACAATCTTGTTAAAATTGGCATCAACATGCTCCCAAATTTTATTACTGACTTTGTAAAGGTAAATATTGTGTGAGGGAAAAGGTGTAGTCATGAGGACATTGTCATAGGTAAATAAAGTATGCTGAGAGCAGAGCGTCTGATGTTAAGCTGTCATTTTATCAAAGTGTCTCCTGCATACAAAATACAAATGTGTTCCCTTAGATTTTTATATATTTAAAACTAAGCCTACAGCCCTAGAGCTTTTTGTAAAAATCTCAGCCAACAACTCTGGCTAATGTAAACATGTGCCTGTACCAACCACTTTGGCTAATATATACATGTGCCTGTACCAACCACTCTGGCTAATATATGCATGTGCCTGTACCAACCACTCTGGCTAATATATACATGTGCCTGTACCAACCACTCTGGCTAATATATACATGTCCCTGTACCAACCACTCTGGCTAATATATACATGTCCCTGTACCAACCACTCTGGCTAATATATACATGTCCCTGTACCAACCACTCTGGCTAATATATACATGTCCCTGTACCAACCACTCTGGCTAATATATACATGTGCCTGTACCAACCACTCAATTTTTTAAAAACTTTAAATGATAATGCTGATGTGTAAAATCTTCACTCTTGGTTAAATTTTTACCTATATTTTACATTTTTTAAAAACAATAAAATTATAATGTGACCAGAAGGGTAATAATTTTAACAATTTTTTAAAGAATACAAACGACACGATATCCTTTACAAGCCTTAATTTCTCCAAATGAGCTAGACAATGCTAAAATCTGGTATGTAGTAAAAATATAAACAAAATCTTCCGATTTTTTAAATTCACATATCAAGCAGTTGCATATTTGCATGTTAAAACAAATTGCTATTGCTGAGGGACTGTAAACAGTGAAATGAACTCTGCAAATTTCTGTTTTGAGTTCTAAAAATAGGTGCAAGTCCCTAAAATTTTATTTTGACAAGATTTTAACATGTGTGATACTTACTTTAAATTCCATACATAATATTATTTTGAAAAAAACAACAACTGTTGATTGTTTTTACTGTGTCAAGATACTATACTCCTAAGTTATGATCTTCTATGCTTCAGGGAGTGATTCATGGTATCCAGTGGTGTATGCAGTGAATTCTCTTATCATTCACTTATAAAATAAGTTCTAAGATGGTAGACAATTCTTAGGATGGTTTTCAATATACCAATTTAAGCCTAAAAGAATTTTCAGTAATAAAACTTTAATAGTATTAAAGTGGCATGGTGGTCGAGTGGCATGCACGCTCAGCTGGCATACCGATGGTCACGGGTTCGCATCCATGTGAAGGCAAGGATTTGTTCCTGGAGCTTAGGACGTCCCTGAGTCCACCCAGCTTTGAATGGGTACCTGACACTAGTTAGGAAAATAAAGGTGGCTGGGTAATGCGTGGAACCCTCATAGCCGTGGCCTGTGAACGCTGCATCACTTGCCAACAGACTGGCATGGTCTGTGATGCAATAATCCTCTGTATAGAAGGAGCGTCTGTATAGATAAGACATAGTATTGAAATTTATTTGTATATTTTTTTCCCTATTTGCAAATACACAACACAGTAAAAAATGATATTTAATATTGTTAACATTCCTCAGGCTAGAAATTCAATAAAGAGGCTGAACAAATATTTAAACTCTGCAGATATCAACACTGTTAACTTGATACGAAACAAAACAGATCGTAAGTTGAATCTTGATAACTGACACCCAAATATTTAAACTTCATTTTTCAAAGCTCATTCATGATTTAATACATTTTTAAAGTATAGAAAAATGTTCATGCATGGAATTGTCTAATATTATTTAACATTTTTAATGATCAAGTTTTAAACTTTAAAGAAAATATCATTATAAATATAAATGAAATTATTTATTTTCATGTAAATATTATTTTATTTTTTTTCAGCCCTGGCTATAAGAGTAGAAAATGCTGATTTTACTTGGAACATATCTGAAGTTTGCAATCTTAATAAGTGAGAAATACTTTTATATTAGAGGATTCAAAATGTAAAATATTTTATGAAAAATTAAAAAGTTTTATAAAAATTTATCTGTGCTATAATTTCATAAAATGATAAACTGATTCTTTTGTTTTAATTAATATCCATGATCTAGGTTTATATAAAGGGAAATTTCACCCCTTGATATGGAACAAATTATTTTTATTTTCTCAGTATCAACATTTCTGTGGCACCTGGACAACTTGTTGCTGTAGTTGGGACTGTGGGTTCTGGCAAGTCATCTCTTTTATCTGCACTGCTAGGGGAGATGCACAAAGTCAATGGATATTTTAATCTCAATGTAAGGTAACTTTTTGTTTCATTGTCAAATTTGCACGTCAGTATTGCAATTTTAAAATAATAAAATATGTAAAATAAACCAATGACATACTTCAATTTAATTGAACTTAAACAAGTTTCTGATTTGATGTATTCTTGTTTCTTCTGAATGTCTTTGATTATTAAAAAAAAAGCAAATGTTTAATTTTACATTTGGTTCTTCATTTTTCAATGTAAAAATACCTTCAGCAAGTAGCTCAATACATTCTCTAAATTAGTCTAAATGGCATAAAATTGTATCTAAATTTTTTTCAGTCTTCAGTGGCATACGTCCCCCAGCAAGCTTGGATTCAGAATAATACTGTAAGAGAAAATATTTTATTTGGTCGTCAGTATGATCGTCAGTTTTTCCAACAAGTGATAAGTGCATGTGCCTTGTTACCTGACCTTGACATGATGCCAGCAGGTGACCTAACTGAAATTGGAGAGAAAGTAATTTGATCAAAAGTTACTTTTAACAACAACAAAAATAAATTATCACAATCAAATAGATTTGAAAGCTAAACTTACTTTAATTATAGTATAAATAATTTACATTCATAAAAGTCTGTCCACTTTCTTTCAATTTTTTAAAACTATAAATCAAAATTAGTTTAAATAGATTTTGAACAAATAAAATTTTTAGGGAATAAATCTATCGGGAGGTCAGAAACAGCGGGTTTCACTTGCAAGAGCTATTTACAGCCAGGCAGACATCTATTTAATGGATGATCCACTAAGTGCTGTAGATAGCCATGTTGGGCGGCACATATTTGATCAAGTGCTTGACAAAGGTGGATTACTTAGTGGAAAGGTAAAAAACTGTGTTTTTACTAATTTTATATCTAAAGTTATCTTTAATTTGTTTGAGTACTCAAGTATATATATTTTTAAAATTTAATTTATAAAAAATTTGAAAATCTAAAGCATTTTATTAAATAAGTATCTGATTATGAGCAATAAAATATTTCTTATCAGTTCATATATTCCACTTATAAGAAAATAGTCTCTTTTTTTAATTATGTGATTTTATGTTATTGTGTGATGTAAATTGAAATTTTTCAGTATTTTCATTAATTAAAAACCTTAAACAAATTATCTAGACTATCCTATTAGTAACTCATGGCATCCATTGGCTGAAAGCAGTGGACAACATTGTAGTGATGTCTAATGGGACTATTTCTGAATATGGAACTTATGAAGAGTTACTTAGTCACAACGGAGCTTTTGCTCAGTTCTTAACTCAGTATTTGACTCAAGAAGCTGACACTGAAAGTCTAGAGGATGAAGATATAGGTGAAATATGGGGTTGTTTTTTTGTTGTTGTTTTTTGAACACATTCATTTTTTGCCCTTGGTGTCTAAATAGTTATAAAAACCCATGAATTACAGAGATGTAAAAGTGTTAAAGCATGATCGCACTTGGAGTTTAAGACTATCAATAACTTATGAGAGGGAAACTATAGCTTGATAAAAAAAATGTGTAGTACAGTAGAAGTCTGATAATTTGGCACGGTTGGGACCGGCTCGGTGCCAGACTACCGAAAATTTCGGTCTATCGGGCGGTGCCCCTTCTTTTTAGTGTAGGCTTTGGCGTAAAACAAAGGTACTTTGTTTTTTTAACTACATACATACATAAATCGTAATTATAAGAACAATTAGGTTAATAATTAAACTACAAATACAGTATGCAAATACAACAAAGTTTATTTTACATTTCATATAATGTATGTACAAGTAGTGTAAAACATATTTCACTTAGATTTTAAAAAGTCACGAATGTCTTTTTGTTTTCTTGACTTTGACTTTTGGTGTTTAGTTTAAAATTATTTCTAATGATATGGAAATCAATAATTTCTGAAGCACTGTAGCTAGTACTAGCCTCAGCAAAAGAGATAAACTTATTTAGTGATTCTGCAGCTTCTGCCCATCTGATTTTTTCCTTTTCTTCCGATTCGGCATCTGAGTCATTTTCTTCAAGATTTTGAGTAGGCAGAGGTTTTACTACACTGTTGTAGTCCTCATCGGTTAGTTCTTGTTCAACAGGCTCATTCTCGTCGATTAGAAGCCACTCCTCTACCTCATCTTCAGGCAGGTTTTTCAAAGGATGGCGAAGACGCTTCGTGATTGATTAACTGTGCTGCACTGCACCTGTATTTGTTGTGACAGCTGAGTCTAGCCGGCCGCTAATTGTCTCCGAACAATACCGTGCGCTTCCGGATGATCCCGAACTACCCCGAAAACTTCCGAATAGCTCTCGAGCGTTTTTATTTGCTTTAAAGACACACTTTTGGAGCAAACCAAAATTTTTACAATTTTCGGAGCGATGCCGGACTATCAGGCATGCCGGACTGTTGGATGCCGGACTAATGGACTTCTACTGTATATATGCATAATTAGAAAAATGAATTAAAAAATCTATGCTTAAAAAAGGCAACCATTAAACAGGTGTACCAATGGTAGTTTAAAATAATGATACTGTACCTCTCTGTTAATTCCAAAAAGGCTGGTCCTCAAATTATAAATAGTAACTAAATTAGTTATTGCAACTAATATGTCTGCATCTCTGAAATAGTGGTATAAATTCTGATTAATATTTATTGTTTATTTTTTGTTAAAGATCTACCGTTTGAGTATAGGTAGTTTTTATTAAAAAAATTTAGCTTGAAAATAAGTAACTAATACACGTTTAAGTTGTTCATGTGCCAAAAAACAAAACTGACATTTTAATTCATGATATTTAGAGCTCAAAAGTGACATTTTGCGACGACTGGTATCTGTGACTAGTGAGAGTGATGACAGTGTCATTTCCGATAAAGTGGCTGAATACAAAAAATCACTGAGTGGAAGTTTGATGAGACTCAATGCTGGGGAGTTTAGACATAGGAAATCAAGGTGTGTAGGAAATGGAGGTGTGTAGGAAATGGAGGTGTGTAGGAAATGGAGGTGTGTAGGAAATGGAGGTGTGTAGGAAATGGAGGTGTGTAGGAAATGGAGGTGTGTTGTTGCAAGAATCAATGAAATTCACTCTGAGAATCTGTCAAATTTTATAGTTATTTCTTAAGAATAAAATTTTCTCAATTAAATTTTTTTCAATTTTGAACACACTTGATGTCTTTAAATGTAAGTCTTATTAAAAATATAACCTCAAACTTTAAAGTTCAATTTTACCATTTTTATCAACTTTAGGTATCATTTGAATTTGTTAAGGCCATGCAAGAAACTTAAGTAATCATTGTTTCAAGAAAGTGACAATAATATGTCATTCTCTCTTAGCAATGTGATTAGGATCAACAGACAACGAAATATTATTTACCTTAAATGATGGTAGCCAGCTTACAAAGGACATTTTATAGTTTGCAAGTTTTACCATTAAAAATTATATTAATGTCATTTTGAAATCAACATTATTCTTTTTAAAAAATCTCTATTCCCACTGTAGTGAAAAGTCTTCACAGTTAAAATCCAATGAAAAACAAACTTCTCAAAATAACATCAACAAAACAACAGATCAGAGCCGTCTTACATCAGATGAGAAAATCCAACAAGGAAAGGTATTTGAACAAAAATGTTTTGACACAAAAATGTTTTGAAAAACGTTCAACTATGTGGTAAAGATAGTGATTGAAAATAATAATAGCAAACCTTTGGTTTTATCTAATGCTTTTCAATTTTGAAGATTTTGTTTGACTTTTCAAAAATAATAATTATTTATCAACACAATTTAATCTTGAAGTGGTTGTGTACAATTTACTTTTGAGATGTCACAGATCTTTCGTGGAAAGATTTTTTAAATTTTTTATTTTCAAGGCAAATGACTTTGTAATTTTTATTTTCTCCAGGTCAGTTGGTCTATTTATTGGCAACTTATCAGTAGCTTAGGACATCGCAATGCTGTGATAATATTTGCTCTCTTTGTGTGTTACCAAGTGATATTTACTTTCTGCAACTTTTGGCTGGCCGGCTGGAGTGATGATGCCATGCTTAACAACTTCACAGCACTTCCAGGAAATAGTACAGAGAGAGAGGAAAGAAATGTGTACTACATTGGCGTATTTACTGGTCTAACTATTTTAGTTTGTAAGCATGAAATTTATCTCTGTGGCGTTCATTAGAATAATTTTCATTTTAATCTTATTTTATCAGGTTATTAGTTTCTAAACTTTACAATTTAAAGTAATCTTTTAGGCTTACCTAATAATTATAAATTATTTTTTTAAAAATTCAATAAGTAAAAAATATCAACTGCACTCAATTTCTTTCTCACTTAGCTCTATTTGATATTGCATACGCTATTGTGTTCCAAATCGGACATATCAAAGCTGCACGGAAATTTCACACTAATCTTTTGATGAGCATCATGCATGCACCTATGTCATTTTTTGATACAACTCCTATCGGCCGTATCTTGAACCGATTCAGCCAAGACATTGATGTTGTTGATAATAACATTTTTGAGGAAATTGAGACTGTCATGGATGTTACGTTCAGATGTTTAACTACAGGAATCATCATTAGTTATTCCATGCCAATCTTCCTCGCAGTGGTTGTTCCAGTGGTCATTGTTATCTATTTTATTCAAGTAAGTAAAACATTTTGCATACTTAAAATTTTTTGCACATTATCATTAAGCTTGTCTTTAAGAACATAGAGCTTTGTCCTGATATTGTTATGAAATTTGTACATTTACAAAGAATGTGACAGTATTATTACAATGTATAATTGGGCTATAATTAAACCTCGAAGTGTGAAAAATGTTTAACCCAGTTACATAACGAATTGTTCATGTTACAAAATTTGATTTCATTATGTTTTTCAGCAAATGTACATAAGGACATCATGTCAGCTCCGTCGCATCGCGTCCAACAACAGATCTCCTGTTTACGCCCACTTCAGTGAAACACTGTCTGGGGTTAGTGTCATCAGGGCTTACCAAGCTCAGGACAGATTTATTGCTGACTCATTACAAAAGGTGGACACCTTTCAGAGAGCCAACTTAGCTACAAAAACATTAAACAGGTTAAATAATGATTTTCCACCTTCTTGCCAGAAACAGTTTAAAATAGTCATGTTTTTTTTCAGCTAATTTATATTACTATAAAATAGATATGTTACATGCAACAGGGAGAGAATTTTTTTTTAAAATCGATAATTTACTATTTAATTGCCTTAATCACTGTTATACATGTACTGTTAACAGACCAAGAATCTAAAAGTGTTCATATTGTCATTTTTAAAAACTCTTTTTAAACTTAAATCTCTACTTAAATAAACATTTAAATAGATTTAGCCTGCATTGGTATATCTTTTATACATTATTCAACTTCTGAAATGACAAGATCTTGGAAAATGGCAAAATTTAAAATAAAAATGTCATTTAACCACAGAACAAAACTTTTTTCAGATGGCTAGAGGCTCATCTTAACATGGTCACTTACCTGATTGTTGGTGCTTCCGTTATGTTTGCCGTGATGTCAAGAGATGTTTTATCCCCTGGTCTTGTAGGCCTTGCTATTACCTATGCTCTAAAAGTAAGAGTATTTTCATTTGTTTTCCAAGTCAAAGTCTCAGTTCTACCTGTAATCTGTAGAACACCAGCAAGCGTTATATTCATCAGTGCAGTGCATTGTGCAAAAATTAATTTCAAAATTTCTTTGGATATTTCTTTATTTTTAAACATTCAAATCAAATCTCAAGTTTGAAAGTACCGAAATAAACATCTCCACGTAATTGTTCCTGAGGCTGTTGGTAGGAATATGTTATAGGTGTACAATGTGGAAGAAATAGCTTGTTGTGACATAGGATGTTGTAGACATGAAAATGGGGTTGGAATAGGTTACTTTAGGCATATGATTTATTTTGTGGAGCATATTTGTGTTAAACATACATTTTGACCTAACACATTATTTGGAAACCAACTATTTCCAGGTTGTTTTTTTTTGTTACTTCCAAAGTATAATTTTTTAATTCCAGAGCTCAAAAATTGATCTCTAGTCCACCTCTTGGCATGAATTATTTTTTTAATGTCATTTAGTGTTTCATTATTATTAACTGTTTCACTATCTCTTTCATTTACGAAACTCCTTCAGAATATTGTCACTGACTGTTACATTTATTTGGGTTTCAATGTTGAATACATTATTTTGGATTCATCTGTACCTAACATCGCTCTTATCAAATAGCTTTGGGGGCATGTGAAATTTTTTTTTCTGCAAGATTTTTAATCTTCTTATTGCAAGCTATAAATCATAAACAAAATCATGGTCTGTTGATTCAGTGAACATGGTCGCTTCATTAAAGCTCTAACAGTAGTCTACAATTGTGAAATAAAGAATGTACCTTTGTTGTAAACAGAAAATGTCCATAAGGAGTTCAGTCTTCTTGTGTACCAGCCTAGATTTAATAAGTTAATTTTGTTTATCATCTGTATTTTATACAGCTCTCTGTTTTTTAAAATAACCTTTAAAAGGATACGTATTCATTTAAAAAATATCACTCCTACAGTTCTCTTTTTGCATTTCATGAGTAAATTTTGTGCACTGAATGAATTTCTATAGGTTCCTGAGTGTGCATTGAAGCCTATTCATTATTTAAGACATAACTAATAACAGTGAAATTTATTATTAGTATTATTGTCAAATCTACAGGTGTCCTCTGACCTGACTACAGTAACCATGGTTTTTGGCAATCTAGAAAACCACATTGTTTCAGTGGAGAGGATATTAGAATATTCCACTATTGAAAAGGAAGTATGTCAATGTCTTAATGTTTCTAATCAATCTACTTTATTTTAATTAATTCATTATTTGTAAATAAAAACATCCAGGTAAATGCCTATTTCTAAAATTGACATTAAGTTATAGATTTCAGGAATTCATTTCTGCTGGGAGTTTCCTATTTTGCAGATCTGTTAAAACTAACTTACTACATTGAACATTTAACATAACATTTGATATTAAGAAAGAGATATTTATAATAAAACTATTGGCTAACTATAAGATTCTGGAAATTTCCCCTAATCAAATGTCCTAACTCTGTGCCACAAAATATTTTATTTCCCCAAATAAAATATGTGTGTCATAGGTATTGAGTAAAATGAGGATTAAACACCTTTTAATGAATGTTGAACACTTAATTTTTTGTTACTCATACAATTATTAGGAACACTAACATTGTCTCTTCTGCTTTGTCAAATATTCTTTTTTGGAAACCTTACTGTACTTTAAATAACATATTTGTAAGTCATTCATAAATTCACTTATCATTTAATATGTTTTATCAATGTATATGAAATAATGGAACAAATTGAAATATCAGGAAAGTAATCTATGACATTAGGATTTCTTAATATTTCCTATTCTGTTTCATAAACTATCTTACCTGAAGGCACCTTGGGTTGTCGAGTCTGTCGATGAAGAGTGGCCCTCCACTGGAAAACTCCAGTTTGTTAACTACAGCACAAGATACAGAGAAGGTCTTAGTTTAGTCTTGAGAGGATTAAATTGTGAAATCAAGGCAGGTGAGAAAGTAAGTACAAACAAATAATAAAACCTAGAAATTTATGGCTTGTTTTCTAGTACAGTTATATATACTTAAATTTTTAAGACAAACAATATATAATTTGTGAGGGCTATACCACATTTATTGTAGTTTTAAATCTCTGATAAGGCATTGTAGCAAAATAAACAAAAAAAAATACAACCTGTTTACGGAGCAATCTGACTAACTTTTGGCTATTTTAACTTCCAATAAATATTGGTTTAATTACATGTTGTTTTGAAGACAGCTTTATACATGTATTTGAAGGTCGGCATTGTGGGAAGGACAGGGGCAGGTAAATCATCAATGATGCTGTCCTTGTTTCGATTGATTGAAGCCTCTGAAGGAAATATTATCATTGATGATTTGGACATTTCAAAGCTAGGACTTCACAACTTGAGGAGGAAACTGACTATTTTACCACAGGCAAGAGACTTTTGAATTAAATTTTAAGTATAACAAAAAATATTCACTCTTTTATTATTAATAAACTATTACTTAACAGATTTTTTTTTAAATGTGTTAATGACAATTTTTAAAATATTACGAATTCTATAATGTAACTTTACTTGGTAAAATAAATATGATTAATGTTTCTCAAAATTATTCTTACTTCTTAACTTCAGGACCCAACCTTGTTTGCTGGAAGCCTGCGCATGAACCTTGATCCCTTCAATGAAATATCTGATTCTGAATTATGGAGAGCACTGGAACATTCTCATTTAAAAACTTTTGTTGAAAGTCTTCCTGAAAAATTAGATTATGAAGTGGGAGAAGGTGGACAAAACCTAAGGTGTGTAGTTTAAAATAAAAATATCAAATAAGAATTTTTAATCTCATTTTTTAAGATATAAAATTGATAATACATAATATATTCTATTCTTAGCATGGGACAGAGACAGCTCATCTGCCTTGCCAGAACGTTACTAAGAAAGTCCAAGATTTTTATCCTTGATGAAGCAACTGCTGCTGTAGACATGGGGACAGATGACCTCATACAGAGGAGCATTCGTGAAGAGTTTGAAGGCTGCACAATCCTCACCATTGCACACAGATTGAACACAGTATTAGATTACGACAGGTAAATAATAAATGTCTTCCTGTAGTCCCTGTCAATTTTATTGATGCATGCGATTTCTTACCTGTAAATTTTCAGAGTTATAAGAAGTGACTAAAAACGCATTAGTCCAATGCATATTAACTTGTATTAATTGTTTATCAAACATTACTTTACTCACTCACTGTTTTCCAACTCTCTTGCCTTCACTTTCTCGGGTCATGTAACTCCTCTGTCTTTTTCTTCCCATTGTTTGTGTTTTATGCTTTATGAATACATACCAACAGAATAAGAATGAGCATTATTATTTTTCTTAGTATGACCTTATCTGTCAGTATTAGCAATAATAAAAGGTCTTCAAAATTTTACGATATTTTGGCCTGTCAAAATTGGTATGATTGTTTATAATCAAAATAAAAATTGTTTATTTCACTTATCGATTCTACATTTTAATTAAATTTAATAGACATTTAAAAAGACATCGATATAAAGATAAGAGCTTCTAACAACTGATTTTCTATTTCATCATCAGAATTATGGTATTAGATAATGGACAAGTGGTGGAATGTGATTCTCCTACAAACCTTTTAGCAAACCCTGATTCCATCTTCTACTCAATGGCTGCCCAGTCTGGTCTGATCTAGATTATTGAATCACAATTTAAAAACTTAAAATTTGAAGCGTTGACATATAATTAGTCTGTTTATTGTAATGAAAAAACTTCTCTATTTAAGTTACTGTTTTAAGATGTTATATTTGTTATCTATCTTTTTCTGTAAGCAATTTTAAGAATCTATCAATTAATTTCTATAATAAACTCTTAAAGTTCAAATTCAAAATAGATAGTTAACTGGGTTGATGAACTATTATTTTATTTTAAAGCTGTCATTCATTTACATTTTTAAAATTGGTAATGTAATTGAAATTTTGATCTCTTAATCTACAGGCACTTGCTACAAACAGTATTTAAATTTTTGTAATTTTAAATAAATATATATATATAAATGTGTTGAGTACCATGGTTTGTCAGTTAATGTTATAAACTAATTTTGAATTTTATTAATTCTGTTTTGAGGGCAGAATTTTCGTTAGTATTGTCTAGTTACTTATTGAATTTTGTATGTATAATATTTATAAGGTTTAATGACAATGAATTTTTAAAATAAAAAAACTATTTTTAGTTTAAAATAATATTATACCATTTGCCATCTTTTGAAAAAAAAAGTTTTATTGCATCATTATAAAAAGCTATAATTTTCTCTCCTCTTGTCTATAATGGTTAACAGTGTTGTTATTGCATTATATATCTGGTTATATTACAAAGACCTGTTATTTAAAAATAACTTACCATAACACACATAATACTAGTCAGGTTATTGTCTTTATGACTAGTGATCAGTGGCATAGCTAGGGGAGGGGGGTCCGAATTCACTAGTCCCCCGGGCCCCCACTTGATGGGGGGCCCCCCAAAAGGAGTTTAGTGTACATTGTCTCATGTCATGATGTCGATGTAAAAATGCAGGGCCCCGAAAAGAGGCCAAGCCCCCCGGGCCCCACAACCCCTAGTGATCTTAAAATAAAACATTTAATGAACATTGAGTTTGTGACTTTTTTTTCAATTTTAGTTTAACCTACATCAGGGGTTTTAAACTCATAACCTGCGCCTTTGTCTCATTTTTATGTCCATACTTATGTCACTTTGTTTTATTTTAAGTTATATTACATATTTTAGAAGTGATGTCATATTTTGTGCCCTCCCCCCCCCCGACTACTGCAGTATCAATTTAGTATGTCTGTTTCCTAATCCCTCTATCAGCAAAGCGTAATATAATGTCAGAGTCAATGAGAGGTTGAACTATATAACCTGTCAAAGT
The DNA here is from genome assembly GCA_944989445.1 of Ampullaceana balthica. Lineage (NCBI taxonomy): Eukaryota > Metazoa > Mollusca > Gastropoda > Lymnaeidae > Ampullaceana > Ampullaceana balthica. The sequence continues at coordinate 546,648 of CALYLW010000721.1, forward strand.
ATGTGTTACAGGTGAGATTTAGTCCGTCTAGAGCAGGGGTCGGCGAACAGGGGTAAATTACCCCGTTTGGGGTAACAAGGGAACTCTTGGGGGAAAGCAAACTCATTTGGAGCCTATATAATCAACTAAAATCTGCTCCTTTATAATATTGGGTTATCAGGCTAATAAGTTCGCCAACCCCTGGTCTAGAGAAGAAAATTCAATTTCAACTTGCACAGCGGTAGAACTCATCTCTGATAATTTCTTATCTGCTATAGACACTCTTTCTAAACAGAAGATTATTGCGTTCTTCATTTATGATCAACTGTGTGCTGCCAGACAGTTAAACATCAGTGCATACTCGGTTTCTCTTGATGAGAGAAAAGATATTTCTGACACTTGCAAAACTCACAATGTTTGTCTGTGATGTTGATGAAGTGGAAGGCATAAGTAGTTGACCTACTTCATTTAAATTTAAAGATTTTTAAATTGGGCTGCGGAAATTAACGATTAATTAATAAATTAATCGCTAAAATTTTTAATCTATTTGATTGATTAAAATTTATGAAAATATTTCGATTTTTTTTTCTTCAAATTTATTAATTCATATTTTTTACTTACATACTTTTCCCTCGTATTATTATTTATTTAAACTTTCATACGTGAACAAAAAGGTTTTTCTTTCTTATTACTTGCATAGCATAACAAATTTGCTATGTACATCACAAAATTTAGGAGCCATGGAATAACCTCGGCTTAACCGATTTTGCGAAATAATGAATCGAAACTTAACGGGATCTATATATGCGTTATAAAAATATAATTAATCAAAATTAATCGATTAATTTTTTTCCGATTAATTGATTAAAACATTTTTAATCAATATCAGCCCTAGTTTAAAAAAATATTATTATTGTTTTTTCACGGTGACAATGTTGGATTAATTTAACAAAACTAACTGATCAGCCATCAACAATTAACAAAGCTCACAAGATTATCAATATAAATAATTTGCAATTGTCACGCAAGTCAGTAGTGTCTGTCAGTCAGTCCTGACGCTACTAATTTTAGAAAGCAGGGAAAACCAAATTACTGCACCAAAGCATCAAAAGGTGTGCAAATTAAATATGCGCCGTAAATAAATATTATATGACGTCATTGTTTTCGCTCATATTTTAATTTTGGAAAAGGGATCAATGTAAAAAGAGGATTTGATGATGGCTAATTATAAAATAAAAAAACAAAGGGGTTGCCGTAGACGCCCTGCAACCCCTATTATAAAATACTTTGTGTACATTTCAGAAAGTTTAATATTTCGTATTTATCAAACAAGGACAAGTTAATTGGGCTTTTGAAAAAGGTCGGTGCCGTAGGCGCCCTAAAAAAGTGCATTTTTTATAAAATAAATAGATTTCAGCTAAATCCTTCCGTCATTTTTGACGGGTGTACGCTAGTTATCAATATAATTACCGTATATACTCGTTCTATAGTCCGTTCGTTCATAAGCCGACCCCCCCACTTTTGAAAGGGAAAAGTATTAAAAGTGTATAACCCGATCGCAATTCGGTCATTATGATTGTTTACTTTGTACTGTCTATCTTTGTCTTTCTGCTCTTTGTTAAGCAAGAGTTACCGGTATTTAAAAACAAAAATTATTTGGTAAACAGTGACAAAAGCGTGTGCATTAAAATTAAAATCCGTGGTTGAAAACAAAATTTGTAAAACAATTTATTAAAACGTTCACAAAAATAAATAAAATGATTAAGGTAATTGCTGAATTGTAGTTACATGTATATATTATAGCTTCTCATAGAGCAGTCAAATCTTGTAGAATGTAGAAAAGGACATTGATAATCTACAATAACAACACCGATATTCAATATCCATGCAGAAATCACCATGACCCGCTCATAAGCCGACCCCCCACTTTTCCCCCTAGATTTCGTCCAAAAAAGGTTGGCATGCGAACAAGTATATACGGTAATTCTTTAACAGCTGAAATATCAATAAGCTGTTAGCTTACCCTTTATGGATTATTTTTATGTCCCATGATATAGTAGGAAAAAGAAATTGAAATGGTTTTAATGTCACAAATTAAAATACTAAACTAGAAACCACTGACTTTGATGTAATTACCAGACGCATGGGACAAAATTTAACTCATACAATTGTAGTAATATGTAACTACACCAGTGAATTGGGATAAAACTTGACTTAAACAAATTGAGTATAATACTGAGTATAACTGCTAATTAAATGTTTTTATTCACACTGACACACATAACAGATCATTTTAAAAAAATGTAATTGAGCCCACATATAATTAGATTAAAGTAATGAAAACAGAAGTCATAGTTTGATTTTAAATGTTTATAAATATATAGCTCAATTTTTGCATTCAATACAGATACACAATAACAAAAGTGAAAGCCTAAATATATTTTAATATTTAAGAAAGAAAGAGAGTACATTAGATACATTTAATGTAAGTTGTTTTTGTTTAACACCACAAATGTATTAATGCGCTACACTTGCACATATCAGCTGTTCATACAGTTTAAACATTATAATATAAACCTCAAATAATTAACATTTCAAGGTGGTTTAATTTTCCCATCTCAAGATAAAATGTTGTGTGATTAAATTTCTAAGCCGTATAATGTGCCTTTATATTGTTACTATGATGGTAAAATAACAGAGGAATTGTACACAAATTATCACAAAATCTCGTTTAAAAAAAAATAGAAGTAACTCAGGAGAATTGTTTTTGTTTAAATAAAATTTTCAACAATATTAAATCCCTGTTTAAAATTAGCTACAATAATAAAGGACACTCAAATACAGTTACGAGAGAAGAGGCGCCATATTCAATGAACAATAATGCCAAGCACTCATCAAACTGCATGCCATTATATCATGTAAGCTTAGATTGGTTTCAGGAGCAGGAGGAGGCAGCCAATGTGAATAACTTAAGGAAGACGTAACTTAAATACAATGTTCACTTGAAAATTAAATTAAATAAACAAATATGTGGACTTTGTTTTGTTCAATTATACAAGCTTAAGGTAGTATGAATAGATGACACATATTAACAAAACAAGATGTGGAAATTAATCACTTTGCACATAGTAAGTAAAATGGAAATGAAATGATATTCTCCATAAAGTTAACTTAATGTTGAATTTTAAAAAAAATTTAATGACCTGATTTATAATATAATATAAGCCATAACACAATTAACATGTATTAGTTGGGTTGTTATAACAGTTTCAGTAAGAAATTTGTTTAATGTGAAGAAAAAAAAGAAAGTCTGACATAAGAGACATTTTCAAATTCTTACCAAAAAAACTGTCATTCTGGTTTCTAAAAGATCTTTAAAAAACAACATAACATCGGCAGTAAGAATTGTGATGGGCAGGTCAATAATAATTAAGTGACATCAAAGATGGTGGTAGTAGTTGTGGAATGTCAGAAACTTGAGATGATGTCAGGTTCACAGGTTTGCACACAACACTCTGACAAATTCTAGGGGCAGAGTCAACAAACGTATTGGTTACAAACTTTATATATATGACTAAACTTATGTGAACACAAAATGCTTCTTCTAACAAAATTTTACCTATTTTTTAGAGGCAGAGTCTATAAAATGTTCAGTACTGAATTTTTGTTTCAATGGATATTGTGATTCAATGTTTATATTTCAATATTTAATTAAAAATCAATTTCAAACAAAGCTACTAAATTTATTTTAAAATGAATAGTAAAGTGCACATTTTTTATTGTTGCTTATTTAAAAATGATTTAATAACTATTATGGGGATTTCCCATAAATATATTTGAATATCATTTTACCTTCAAAATTAATCATTCCATCCCCAGTGAGGTCAGCTTCTCTGATCATCTCATCCACCTCTTCATCAGACATTTTTTCACCCAAGTTGCATAAAATATGTCGGATTTCATTAGCGCTTATCTGCCCATTTCCATCTTTATCAAATATCCTATGTAAGAATAATTATTAATCATATGAATTTTGCTAGATTTTAAAAGTAAAAGTTTAAAGATCTGAGGCATTTTCAAAATTAAATAAGATGAGAAACATTCTTTAATATTCATTTTTTAAAAATTACAGCTTAATAATAAAGCCAACCCTTAAAAGAAATTTATTTACAATAGAAGTTTGTAGCTTGAAAATAGTTTGTGTAAAGTAGATCTGCTTTTTTATTTAGTAGGAAGTAATTTGAAAATAGAATTAACGTAGTATATTGATATTAATTCTCAAGCACTGAGAAAGCAGTGGGTGTGTAGACAAATCATTAAATGACAAGACTAACAACATTCCAAATCACTTATGATTAAGGGCAAAATATTTTTTTAAATCTTACATCAACTTGAACATGACCAAAATACATGAAACAAGGTTTAAATTCAGATAGGTACTGCTTGATTTTTATCACAAACTAAGTTACATCATACGATGGTGACAGCATTAGTTAGACTAACAGGAATTTTGTTTGGTATGGAAAGAGATCAATACAAAATAATGATTGGTTTTATTGGATTGGCCAGCAGAATGAGGGCTAATCAATGTGACTAAATAAGGGTATTAGACTCTACAACAATAGTCACAAAACTTCATGAGAAGAGATCAAATCAATTGAGAAGAGATCAAATCAATGTTAAAATAAAAATTAAAAAATCTACTTAAAATAAAATGTTTCTCCTTTATAAACTGAGCCCAAAAGTAACATATTCAGAGTTTGAATACAAATCAAGAACAAAATAATGAGATCTGTTAGTCTAAATTCACTTTTACCTGAAGGCTTCTCTTAAGGCATCACCAGATTCAGGAGCAAATTCATATTTAGCAATAATAGCCTCTATCTGTGCACACTTCAAACTCATTTAGTGTTTCATTATTATTAACTGTTTCACTATCTCTTTCATTTACGAAACTCCTTCAGAATATTGTCACTGACTGTTACATTTATTTGGGTTTCAATGTTGAATACATTATTTTGGATTCATCTGTACCTAACATCGCTCTTATCAAATAGCTTTGGGGGCATGTGAAATTTTTTTTCTGCAAGATTTTTAATCTTCTTATTGCAAGCTATAAATCATAAACAAAATCATGGTCTGTTGATTCAGTGAACATGGTCGCTTCATTAAAGCTCTAACAGTCGTCTACAATTGTGAAATAAAGAATGTACCTTTGTTGTAAACAGAAAATGTCCATAAGGAGTTCAGTCTTCTTGTATACCAGCCTAGATTTAATAAGTTAATTTTGTTTATCATCTGTATTTTATACAGCTCTCTGTTTTTTAAAATAACCTTTAAAAGGATACGTATTCATTTAAAAAATATCACTCCTACAGTTCTCTTTTTGCATTTCATGAGTAAATTTTGTGCACTGAATGAATTTCTATAGGTTCCTGAGTGTGCATTGAAGCCTATTCATTATTTAAGACATAACTAATAACAGTGAAATTTATTATTAGTATTATTGTCAAATCTACAGGTGTCCTCTGACCTGACTACAGTAACCATGGTTTTTGGCAATCTAGAAAACCACATTGTTTCAGTGGAGAGGATATTAGAATATTCCACTATTGAAAAGGAAGTATGTCAATGTCTTAATGTTTCTAATCAATCTACTTTATTTTAATTAATTCATTATTTTTAAATAAAAACATCCAGGTAAATGCCTATTTCTAAAATTGACATTAAGTTATAGATTTCAGGAATTCATTTCTGCTGGGAGTTTCCTATTTTGCAGATCTGTTAAAACTAACTTACTACATTGAACATTTAACATAACATTTGATATTAAGAAAGAGATATTTATAATAAAACTATTGGCTAACTATAAGATTCTGGAAATTTCCCCTAATCAAATGTCCTAACTCTGTGCCACAAAATATTTTATTTCCCCAAATAAAATATGTGTGTCATAGGTATTGAGTAAAATGAGGATTAAAAAAAAACAACAACACCTTTTAATGAATGTTGAACACTTAATTTTTTGTTACTCATACAATTATTAGGAACACTAACATTGTCTCTTCTGCTTTGTCAAATATTCTTTTTTGGAAACCTTACTGTACTTTAAATAACATATTTGTAAGTCATTCATAAATTCACTTATCATTTAATATGTTTTATCAATGTATATGAAATAATGGAACAAATTGAAATATCAGGAAAGTAATCTATGACATTAGGATTTCTTAATATTTCCTATTCTGTTTCATAAACTATCTTACCTGAAGGCACCTTGGGTTGTCGAGTCTGTCGATGAACAGTGGCCCTCCACTGGAAAACTCCAGTTTGTTAACTACAGCACAAGATACAGAGAGGGTCTTAGTTTAGTCTTGAGAGGATTAAATTGTGAAATCAAGGCAGGTGAGAAAGTAAGTACAAACAAATAATAAAACCTAGAAATTTATGGCTTGTTTTCTAGTACAGTTATATATACTTATATTTTTAAGACAAACAATAAATAATTTGTGAGGCCTATACCACGATATGGCATTGTAGCAAAATAGACATTAAAAAAAAATACAACCTGTTTACGGAGCAATCTGACTAAATTTTGGCTATTTTAACTTCCAATAAATATTGGTTTAATTACATGTTGTTTTGAAGACAGCTTTATACATGTATTTGAAGGTCGGCATTGTGGGAAGGACAGGGGCAGGTAAATCATCAATGATGCTGTCCTTGTTTCGATTGATTGAAGCCTCTGAAGGAAATATTATCATTGATGATTTGGACATTTCAAAGCTAGGACTTCACAACTTGAGGAGGAAACTGACTATTTTACCACAGGCAAGAGACTTTTGAATTAAATTTTAAGTATAACAAAAAATATTCACTCTTTTATTATTAATAAACTATTACTTAACAGATTTTTTTTTAAAATGTGCTAATGACAATTTTTAAAATATTACGAATTCTATAATGTAACTTTACTTGGTAAAATAAATATGATTAATGTTTCTCAAAATTATTCTTACTTCTTAACTTCAGGACCCAACCTTGTTTGCTGGAAGCCTGCGCATGAACCTTGATCCCTTCAATGAAATATCTGATTCTGAATTATGGAGGGCATTGGAACATTCTCATTTAAAATCTTTTGTTGAAAGTCTTCCTGAAAAATTAGATTATGAAGTGGGAGAAGGTGGACAAAACCTAAGGTGTGTAGTTTAAAATAAAAATACCAAATAAGAATTTTTAATCTATTTTTTTAAAGATATAAAATTGATAATACATAATATATTATATTCTTAGCATGGGACAGCGACAGCTCATCTGCCTTGCCAGAACGTTACTAAGAAAGTCCAAAATTTTTATCCTTGATGAAGCAACTGCTGCTGTAGACATGGGGACAGATGACCTCATACAGAGGAGCATTCGTGAAGAGTTTGAAGGCTGCACAATCCTCACAATTGCACACAGATTGAACACAGTATTAGATTATGACAGGTAAATAAGAAATGTCTTCCTGTAGTCCCTGTCAATTTTATTGATGCATGTGATTTCTTACCTGTTATTTTCCAGAATTATAAGAAGTGACTAAAACTCATTAGTCCAATGCATATTAACTTGTATTGATGTGATTGTTTATCAAACATTACTTTACTCACTTACTGTTCTCCAACTCTCTTGCCTTCACTTTTTCAGGTCATGTAACTCCTCTGTCTTTTTCTTCCCATTGTTTGTGTTTTATGCATTATGAGTGCATACCAGCAGAATAAGAATGGGCATTATTATTTTTCTTAGTATGACCTCATCTGTCAGTATTAGCAATAATAAAAGGTCTTCAAAATGTTACGTTATTTTGGCCAGTCAAAATTGGTATGATTGTTTATAATCAAAATAAAAATTGTTTATTTCCCTTATCGATTCTACATTCTAATTAAATTTAATAGACATCTAAAAAGACATTGATATAAAAATAAGAGCTTCTAACAACTGATTTTCTATTTCATCATCAGAATTATGGTACTAGATAATGGACAAGTGGTGGAATGTGATTCTCCTACAAACCTTTTAGCAAACCCCGATTCCATCTTCTATTCAATGGCTGCCCAGTCTGGTCTGGTCTAGATTATTGAATCACAATTTAAAAACATAAAATGTACAGCGTTGACATATAATTACTCTGTTTATTGTAATGAAAAAACTTCTCTATTTAAGTTATTGTTTTATGATGTTATATTTGTTATCTACCTTTTTCTGTAAGCAATTTTAAAAATCTATGAATTAATTTCTATAATAGACTCTTAAAGTTCAAATTCGAAATAGATAGTTAACTGGCTTGATGAACTATTATTTTATTTTAAAGCTGTCATTCATTTACATTTTTAAAATTTGTAATGTAATTGTAATTTTGATCTCTTAATCTACAGGCACTTGCTACAAATAGAATTTACATTTTTGTAATTTTAAATAAATATATATATAAATGTGTTGAGTACCATTGTTCGTCAGTTGATGTTATAAACTAATTTTGATTTTTATTAATTGTGTTTTGAGGGCAGAACTTTTGTTAGTATTGTCTAGTTACTTAATGAATTTTGTATGTATAATATTTATAAGGTTTAATGACAATGAATTTGTAAAATAAAACAAACTATTTTTAGTTTGAAATAATATTAAACCATTTGCTATCTTTTGGAAAAAAAAGATTCATTGCACTATTATAAAAAGCTAACATTTTCTCTCCTCTTGTCTATAATGGTTAACAGTGTTGTTATTGCATTAATGTATATCTGGTTATGTTACAAAGACCTGTTATTTAAAAATAACTTACCATAACACACATAATACTAGTCAGCTTGTTGTCTTTGTGACTAGTGATCAGTGGCGTGGCTAGGGGAGGGGGGTCCGAATTCAATAGTCCCCCGGGCCCCCACTTGATGGGGGGCCCCCAAAAGGAGTGTAGTGTACATTATCTCATGTCATGATGTCGATGTAAAAATGCAGGGCCCCGAAAAGAGGCCAAGCCCCACAACCCCTAGTGATCTTAAAATAAAACATTTAATGAACAACATTGAGTTTGTGACTTTTTTTTCAATTTTGTTTAACCTACATCAGGGGTTTTAAACTCATAACCTGTGCCTTTGTCTCATTTTTATGTCCATACTTATGTCACTTTGTTTATTTTAAGTTATATTACATATGTAAGAAATCATGTCATATTTTGTGCCCTCCCCCACCCCGACTACTGCAGTATCAATTTAGTATGTCTGTTTCCTAATCCCTCTATCAGCAAAGCGTAATATAATGTCAGAGTCAATGAGAGGTTGAACTATATAACCTGTCAAAGTATGTGTTTACAGGTGAGATTTAGTCCTTCTCGAGCAGGAGTCGGCGAACAGGGGTAAATTACCCCGTTCGGGGTAACAAGGGAACTCTTGGGGGTAATGCAAACTCATTTGGAGCCTATATAATCCACTAAAATCTGCTCCTTTGAGGTAGTGACAACATAAAATTTCATAATATTGGGTTATCGGGCTAATAAGTTCACCAACCCCTGGTCTAGAGAAGAAAATTCAATTTCAACTTGCACAACGGTAGAACTCATCTCTGATAATTTCTTATCTGCTATAGACACTCTTTCTAAACAGAAGATTATTGCGTTCTTCATTTATGATCAACTGTGTGCTGCCAGACAGTTAAACATCAGTGCATACTCGGTTTCTCTTGATGAGAGAAAAGATATTTCTGACACTTGCAAAACTCACAATGTTTGTCTGTGATGTTGATGAAGTGGAAGGCATAAGTAGTTGACCTACTTCATTTAAATTTAAAGATTTTTAAATTGGGCTGCGGAAATTAACGATTAATTAATAAATTAATCGCTAAATTTTTTAATCTATTTGATTGATTAAAATTTATGAAAATATTTCGATTTTTTTTCTTCTTCAAATTTATTAATTCATATTTTTTACTTACATACTTTTCCCTCGTATTATTATTTATTTAAACTTGCATACGTGAACAAGGTTTTTCTTTCTTATTTCTTGCATAGCATAACAAATTTGCTATGTACATCACAAAATTTAGGAACCATGGAATAACCTCGGCTTAACCGATTTTGCGAAATAATGAATCGAAACTTAACGGGATCTATATATGCGTTATAAAAATATAATTAATCAAAATTAATCGATTAATTTTTTTCCGATTAATTGATTAAAACATTTTTAATCAATATCAGCCCTAGTTTAAAAAAATTATTATTATTGTTTTTTCACCGTGACAATGTTGGATTGATTTAACAAAACTAACTGATCAGCCATCAACAATTAACAAAGCTCACAAGATTATCAATATAAATAATTTGCAATTGTCACGCAAGTCAGTAGTGTCTGTCAGTCAGTCCTGAGGCTACTAATTTTAGAAAGCAGGGAAAACCAAATTACTGCACCAAAGCATCAAAAGGTGTGCAAATTAAATATGCGCTGTAAATAAATATTATATGACGTCATTGTTTTCGCTCATATTTTAATTTTGGAAAAGGGATCAATGTAAAAAGAGGATTTGATGATGGCTAATTATAAAATAAAAAAACAAAGGGGTTGCCGTAGACGCTCTGCAACCCCTATTATAAAATACTTTGTGTACATTTCAGAAAGTTTAATATTTCGTATTTATCAAACAAGGACAAGTTAATTGGGCTTTTGAAAAAGGTCGGTGCCGTAGGCGCCCTAAAAAAGTGCATTTTTTATAAAATAAATAGATTTCAGCTAAATCCTTCCGTCATTTTTGACGGGTGTACGCTAGTTATCAATATAATTACCGTATATACTCGTTCTATAGTCCGTTCGTTCATAAGCCGACCCCCCCACTTTTGAAAGGGAAAAGTATTAAAAGTGTATAACCCGATCGCAATTCGGTCATTATGATTGTTTACTTTGTACTGTCTATCTTTGTCTTTCTGCTCTTTGTTAAGCAAGAGTTACCGGTATTTAAAAACAAAAATTATTTGGTAAACAGTGACAAAAGCGTGTGCATTAAAATTAAAATCCGTGGTTGAAAACAAAATTTGTAAAACAATTTATTAAAACGTTCACAAAAATAAATAAAATGATTAAGGTAATTGCTGAATTGTAGTTACATGTATATATTATAGCTTCTCATAGAGCAGTCAAATCTTGTAGAATGTAGAAAAGGACATTGATAATCTACAATAACAACACCGATATTCAATATCCATGCAGAAATCACCATGACCCGCTCATAAGCCGACCCCCCACTTTTCCCCCTAGATTTCGTCCAAAAAAGGTTGGCATGCGAACAAGTATATACGGTAATTCTTTAACAGCTGAAATATCAATAAGCTGTTAGCTTACCCTTTATGGATTATTTTTATGTCCCATGATATAGTAGGAAAAAGAAATTGAAATGGTTTTAATGTCACAAATTAAAATACTAAACTAGAAACCACTGACTTTGATGTAATTACCAGACGCATGGGACAAAATTTAACTCATACAATTGTAGTAATATGTAACTACACCAGTGAATTGGGATAAAACTTGACTTAAACAAATTGAGTATAATACTGAGTATAACTGCTAATTAAATGTTTTTATTCACACTGACACACATAACAGATCATTTTAAAAAAATGTAATTGAGCCCACATATAATTAGATTAAAGTAATGAAAACAGAAGTCATAGTTTGATTTTAAATGTTTATAAATATATAGCTCAATTTTTGCATTCAATACAGATACACAATAACAAAAGTGAAAGCCTAAATATATTTTAATATTTAAGAAAGAAAGAGAGTACATTAGATACATTTAATGTAAGTTGTTTTTGTTTAACACCACAAATGTATTAATGCGCTACACTTGCACATATCAGCTGTTCATACAGTTTAAACATTATAATATAAACCTCAAATAATTAACATTTCAAGGTGGTTTAATTTTCCCATCTCAAGATAAAATGTTGTGTGATTAAATTTCTAAGCCGTATAATGTGCCTTTATATTGTTACTATGATGGTAAAATAACAGAGGAATTGTACACAAATTATCACAAAATCTCGTTTAAAAAAAAATAGAAGTAACTCAGGAGAATTGTTTTTGTTTAAATAAAATTTTCAACAATATTAAATCCCTGTTTAAAATTAGCTACAATAATAAAGGACACTCAAATACAGTTACGAGAGAAGAGGCGCCATATTCAATGAACAATAATGCCAAGCACTCATCAAACTGCATGCCATTATATCATGTAAGCTTAGATTGGTTTCAGGAGCAGGAGGAGGCAGCCAATGTGAATAACTTAAGGAAGACGTAACTTAAATACAATGTTCACTTGAAAATTAAATTAAATAAACAAATATGTGGACTTTGTTTTGTTCAATTATACAAGCTTAAGGTAGTATGAATAGATGACACATATTAACAAAACAAGATGTGGAAATTAATCACTTTGCACATAGTAAGTAAAATGGAAATGAAATGATATTCTCCATAAAGTTAACTTAATGTTGAATTTTAAAAAAAATTTAATGACCTGATTTATAATATAATATAAGCCATAACACAATTAACATGTATTAGTTGGGTTGTTATAACAGTTTCAGTAAGAAATTTGTTTAATGTGAAGAAAAAAAAGAAAGTCTGACATAAGAGACATTTTCAAATTCTTACCAAAAAAACTGTCATTCTGGTTTCTAAAAGATCTTTAAAAAACAACATAACATCGGCAGTAAGAATTGTGATGGGCAGGTCAATAATAATTAAGTGACATCAAAGATGGTGGTAGTAGTTGTGGAATGTCAGAAACTTGAGATGATGTCAGGTTCACAGGTTTGCACACAACACTCTGACAAATTCTAGGGGCAGAGTCAACAAACGTATTGGTTACAAACTTTATATATATGACTAAACTTATGTGAACACAAAATGCTTCTTCTAACAAAATTTTACCTATTTTTTAGAGGCAGAGTCTATAAAATGTTCAGTACTGAATTTTTGTTTCAATGGATATTGTGATTCAATGTTTATATTTCAATATTTAATTAAAAATCAATTTCAAACAAAGCTACTAAATTTATTTTAAAATGAATAGTAAAGTGCACATTTTTTATTGTTGCTTATTTAAAAATGATTTAATAACTATTATGGGGATTTCCCATAAATATATTTGAATATCATTTTACCTTCAAAATTAATCATTCCATCCCCAGTGAGGTCAGCTTCTCTGATCATCTCATCCACCTCTTCATCAGACATTTTTTCACCCAAGTTGCATAAAATATGTCGGATTTCATTAGCGCTTATCTGCCCATTTCCATCTTTATCAAATATCCTATGTAAGAATAATTATTAATCATATGAATTTTGCTAGATTTTAAAAGTAAAAGTTTAAAGATCTGAGGCATTTTCAAAATTAAATAAGATGAGAAACATTCTTTAATATTCATTTTTTAAAAATTACAGCTTAATAATAAAGCCAACCCTTAAAAGAAATTTATTTACAATAGAAGTTTGTAGCTTGAAAATAGTTTGTGTAAAGTAGATCTGCTTTTTTATTTAGTAGGAAGTAATTTGAAAATAGAATTAACGTAGTATATTGATATTAATTCTCAAGCACTGAGAAAGCAGTGGGTGTGTAGACAAATCATTAAATGACAAGACTAACAACATTCCAAATCACTTATGATTAAGGGCAAAATATTTTTTTAAATCTTACATCAACTTGAACATGACCAAAATACATGAAACAAGGTTTAAATTCAGATAGGTACTGCTTGATTTTTATCACAAACTAAGTTACATCATACGATGGTGACAGCATTAGTTAGACTAACAGGAATTTTGTTTGGTATGGAAAGAGATCAATACAAAATAATGATTGGTTTTATTGGATTGGCCAGCAGAATGAGGGCTAATCAATGTGACTAAATAAGGGTATTAGACTCTACAACAATAGTCACAAAACTTCATGAGAAGAGATCAAATCAATTGAGAAGAGATCAAATCAATGTTAAAATAAAAATTAAAAAATCTACTTAAAATAAAATGTTTCTCCTTTATAAACTGAGCCCAAAAGTAACATATTCAGAGTTTGAATACAAATCAAGAACAAAATAATGAGATCTGTTAGTCTAAATTCACTTTTACCTGAAGGCTTCTCTTAAGGCATCACCAGATTCAGGAGCAAATTCATATTTAGCAATAATAGCCTCTATCTGTGCACACTTCAAACTCATTTAGTGTTTCATTATTATTAACTGTTTCACTATCTCTTTCATTTACGAAACTCCTTCAGAATATTGTCACTGACTGTTACATTTATTTGGGTTTCAATGTTGAATACATTATTTTGGATTCATCTGTACCTAACATCGCTCTTATCAAATAGCTTTGGGGGCATGTGAAATTTTTTTTTCTGCAAGATTTTTAATCTTCTTATTGCAAGCTATAAATCATAAACAAAATCATGGTCTGTTGATTCAGTGAACATGGTCGCTTCATTAAAGCTCTAACAGTCGTCTACAATTGTGAAATAAAGAATGTACCTTTGTTGTAAACAGAAAATGTCCATAAGGAGTTCAGTCTTCTTGTATACCAGCCTAGATTTAATAAGTTAATTTTGTTTATCATCTGTATTTTATACAGCTCTCTGTTTTTTAAAATAACCTTTAAAAGGATACGTATTCATTTAAAAAATATCACTCCTACAGTTCTCTTTTTGCATTTCATGAGTAAATTTTGTGCACTGAATGAATTTCTATAGGTTCCTGAGTGTGCATTGAAGCCTATTCATTATTTAAGACATAACTAATAACAGTGAAATTTATTATTAGTATTATTGTCAAATCTACAGGTGTCCTCTGACCTGACTACAGTAACCATGGTTTTTGGCAATCTAGAAAACCACATTGTTTCAGTGGAGAGGATATTAGAATATTCCACTATTGAAAAGGAAGTATGTCAATGTCTTAATGTTTCTAATCAATCTACTTTATTTTAATTAATTCATTATTTTTAAATAAAAACATCCAGGTAAATGCCTATTTCTAAAATTGACATTAAGTTATAGATTTCAGGAATTCATTTCTGCTGGGAGTTTCCTATTTTGCAGATCTGTTAAAACTAACTTACTACATTGAACATTTAACATAACATTTGATATTAAGAAAGAGATATTTATAATAAAACTATTGGCTAACTATAAGATTCTGGAAATTTCCCCTAATCAAATGTCCTAACTCTGTGCCACAAAATATTTTATTTCCCCAAATAAAATATGTGTGTCATAGGTATTGAGTAAAATGAGGATTAAAAAAAAACAACAACACCTTTTAATGAATGTTGAACACTTAATTTTTTGTTACTCATACAATTATTAGGAACACTAACATTGTCTCTTCTGCTTTGTCAAATATTCTTTTTTGGAAACCTTACTGTACTTTAAATAACATATTTGTAAGTCATTCATAAATTCACTTATCATTTAATATGTTTTATCAATGTATATGAAATAATGGAACAAATTGAAATATCAGGAAAGTAATCTATGACATTAGGATTTCTTAATATTTCCTATTCTGTTTCATAAACTATCTTACCTGAAGGCACCTTGGGTTGTCGAGTCTGTCGATGAACAGTGGCCCTCCACTGGAAAACTCCAGTTTGTTAACTACAGCACAAGATACAGAGAGGGTCTTAGTTTAGTCTTGAGAGGATTAAATTGTGAAATCAAGGCAGGTGAGAAAGTAAGTACAAACAAATAATAAAACCTAGAAATTTATGGCTTGTTTTCTAGTACAGTTATATATACTTATATTTTTAAGACAAACAATAAATAATTTGTGAGGCCTATACCACGATATGGCATTGTAGCAAAATAGACATTAAAAAAAAATACAACCTGTTTACGGAGCAATCTGACTAAATTTTGGCTATTTTAACTTCCAATAAATATTGGTTTAATTACATGTTGTTTTGAAGACAGCTTTATACATGTATTTGAAGGTCGGCATTGTGGGAAGGACAGGGGCAGGTAAATCATCAATGATGCTGTCCTTGTTTCGATTGATTGAAGCCTCTGAAGGAAATATTATCATTGATGATTTGGACATTTCAAAGCTAGGACTTCACAACTTGAGGAGGAAACTGACTATTTTACCACAGGCAAGAGACTTTTGAATTAAATTTTAAGTATAACAAAAAATATTCACTCTTTTATTATTAATAAACTATTACTTAACAGATTTTTTTTTAAAATGTGCTAATGACAATTTTTAAAATATTACGAATTCTATAATGTAACTTTACTTGGTAAAATAAATATGATTAATGTTTCTCAAAATTATTCTTACTTCTTAACTTCAGGACCCAACCTTGTTTGCTGGAAGCCTGCGCATGAACCTTGATCCCTTCAATGAAATATCTGATTCTGAATTATGGAGGGCATTGGAACATTCTCATTTAAAATCTTTTGTTGAAAGTCTTCCTGAAAAATTAGATTATGAAGTGGGAGAAGGTGGACAAAACCTAAGGTGTGTAGTTTAAAATAAAAATACCAAATAAGAATTTTTAATCTATTTTTTTAAAGATATAAAATTGATAATACATAATATATTATATTCTTAGCATGGGACAGCGACAGCTCATCTGCCTTGCCAGAACGTTACTAAGAAAGTCCAAAATTTTTATCCTTGATGAAGCAACTGCTGCTGTAGACATGGGGACAGATGACCTCATACAGAGGAGCATTCGTGAAGAGTTTGAAGGCTGCACAATCCTCACAATTGCACACAGATTGAACACAGTATTAGATTATGACAGGTAAATAAGAAATGTCTTCCTGTAGTCCCTGTCAATTTTATTGATGCATGTGATTTCTTACCTGTTATTTTCCAGAATTATAAGAAGTGACTAAAACTCATTAGTCCAATGCATATTAACTTGTATTGATGTGATTGTTTATCAAACATTACTTTACTCACTTACTGTTCTCCAACTCTCTTGCCTTCACTTTTTCAGGTCATGTAACTCCTCTGTCTTTTTCTTCCCATTGTTTGTGTTTTATGCATTATGAGTGCATACCAGCAGAATAAGAATGGGCATTATTATTTTTCTTAGTATGACCTCATCTGTCAGTATTAGCAATAATAAAAGGTCTTCAAAATGTTACGTTATTTTGGCCAGTCAAAATTGGTATGATTGTTTATAATCAAAATAAAAATTGTTTATTTCCCTTATCGATTCTACATTCTAATTAAATTTAATAGACATCTAAAAAGACATTGATATAAAAATAAGAGCTTCTAACAACTGATTTTCTATTTCATCATCAGAATTATGGTACTAGATAATGGACAAGTGGTGGAATGTGATTCTCCTACAAACCTTTTAGCAAACCCCGATTCCATCTTCTATTCAATGGCTGCCCAGTCTGGTCTGGTCTAGATTATTGAATCACAATTTAAAAACATAAAATGTACAGCGTTGACATATAATTACTCTGTTTATTGTAATGAAAAAACTTCTCTATTTAAGTTATTGTTTTATGATGTTATATTTGTTATCTACCTTTTTCTGTAAGCAATTTTAAAAATCTATGAATTAATTTCTATAATAGACTCTTAAAGTTCAAATTCGAAATAGATAGTTAACTGGCTTGATGAACTATTATTTTATTTTAAAGCTGTCATTCATTTACATTTTTAAAATTTGTAATGTAATTGTAATTTTGATCTCTTAATCTACAGGCACTTGCTACAAATAGAATTTACATTTTTGTAATTTTAAATAAATATATATATAAATGTGTTGAGTACCATTGTTCGTCAGTTGATGTTATAAACTAATTTTGATTTTTATTAATTGTGTTTTGAGGGCAGAACTTTTGTTAGTATTGTCTAGTTACTTAATGAATTTTGTATGTATAATATTTATAAGGTTTAATGACAATGAATTTGTAAAATAAAACAAACTATTTTTAGTTTGAAATAATATTAAACCATTTGCTATCTTTTGGAAAAAAAAGATTCATTGCACTATTATAAAAAGCTAACATTTTCTCTCCTCTTGTCTATAATGGTTAACAGTGTTGTTATTGCATTAATGTATATCTGGTTATGTTACAAAGACCTGTTATTTAAAAATAACTTACCATAACACACATAATACTAGTCAGCTTGTTGTCTTTGTGACTAGTGATCAGTGGCGTGGCTAGGGGAGGGGGGTCCGAATTCAATAGTCCCCCGGGCCCCCACTTGATGGGGGGCCCCCAAAAGGAGTGTAGTGTACATTATCTCATGTCATGATGTCGATGTAAAAATGCAGGGCCCCGAAAAGAGGCCAAGCCCCACAACCCCTAGTGATCTTAAAATAAAACATTTAATGAACAACATTGAGTTTGTGACTTTTTTTTCAATTTTGTTTAACCTACATCAGGGGTTTTAAACTCATAACCTGTGCCTTTGTCTCATTTTTATGTCCATACTTATGTCACTTTGTTTATTTTAAGTTATATTACATATGTAAGAAATCATGTCATATTTTGTGCCCTCCCCCACCCCGACTACTGCAGTATCAATTTAGTATGTCTGTTTCCTAATCCCTCTATCAGCAAAGCGTAATATAATGTCAGAGTCAATGAGAGGTTGAACTATATAACCTGTCAAAGTATGTGTTTACAGGTGAGATTTAGTCCTTCTCGAGCAGGAGTCGGCGAACAGGGGTAAATTACCCCGTTCGGGGTAACAAGGGAACTCTTGGGGGTAATGCAAACTCATTTGGAGCCTATATAATCCACTAAAATCTGCTCCTTTGAGGTAGTGACAACATAAAATTTCATAATATTGGGTTATCGGGCTAATAAGTTCACCAACCCCTGGTCTAGAGAAGAAAATTCAATTTCAACTTGCACAACGGTAGAACTCATCTCTGATAATTTCTTATCTGCTATAGACACTCTTTCTAAACAGAAGATTATTGCGTTCTTCATTTATGATCAACTGTGTGCTGCCAGACAGTTAAACATCAGTGCATACTCGGTTTCTCTTGATGAGAGAAAAGATATTTCTGACACTTGCAAAACTCACAATGTTTGTCTGTGATGTTGATGAAGTGGAAGGCATAAGTAGTTGACCTACTTCATTTAAATTTAAAGATTTTTAAATTGGGCTGCGGAAATTAACGATTAATTAATAAATTAATCGCTAAATTTTTTAATCTATTTGATTGATTAAAATTTATGAAAATATTTCGATTTTTTTTCTTCTTCAAATTTATTAATTCATATTTTTTACTTACATACTTTTCCCTCGTATTATTATTTATTTAAACTTGCATACGTGAACAAGGTTTTTCTTTCTTATTTCTTGCATAGCATAACAAATTTGCTATGTACATCACAAAATTTAGGAACCATGGAATAACCTCGGCTTAACCGATTTTGCGAAATAATGAATCGAAACTTAACGGGATCTATATATGCGTTATAAAAATATAATTAATCAAAATTAATCGATTAATTTTTTTCCGATTAATTGATTAAAACATTTTTAATCAATATCAGCCCTAGTTTAAAAAAATTATTATTATTGTTTTTTCACCGTGACAATGTTGGATTGATTTAACAAAACTAACTGATCAGCCATCAACAATTAACAAAGCTCACAAGATTATCAATATAAATAATTTGCAATTGTCACGCAAGTCAGTAGTGTCTGTCAGTCAGTCCTGAGGCTACTAATTTTAGAAAGCAGGGAAAACCAAATTACTGCACCAAAGCATCAAAAGGTGTGCAAATTAAATATGCGCTGTAAATAAATATTATATGACGTCATTGTTTTCGCTCATATTTTAATTTTGGAAAAGGGATCAATGTAAAAAGAGGATTTGATGATGGCTAATTATAAAATAAAAAAACAAAGGGGTTGCCGTAGACGCTCTGCAACCCCTATTATAAAATACTTTGTGTACATTTCAGAAAGTTTAATATTTCGTATTTATCAAACAAGGACAAGTTAATTGGGCTTTTGAAAAAGGTCGGTGCCGTAGGCGCCCTAAAAAAGTGCATTTTTTATAAAATAAATAGATTTCAGCTAAATCCTTCCGTCATTTTTGACGGGTGTACGCTAGTTATCAATATAATTACCGTATATACTCGTTCTATAGTCCGTTCGTTCATAAGCCGACCCCCCCCACTTTTGAAAGGGAAAAGTATTAAAAGTGTATAACCCGATCGCAATTCGGTCATTATGATTGTTTACTTTGTACTGTCTATCTTTGTCTTTCTGCTCTTTGTTAAGCAAGAGTTACCGGTATTTAAAAACAAAAATTATTTGGTAAACAGTGACAAAAGCGTGTGCATTAAAATTAAAATCCGTGGTTGAAAACAAAATTTGTAAAACAATTTATTAAAACGTTCACAAAAATAAATAAAATGATTAAGGTAATTGCTGAATTGTAGTTACATGTATATATTATAGCTTCTCATAGAGCAGTCAAATCTTGTAGAATGTAGAAAAGGACATTGATAATCTACAATAACAACACCGATATTCAATATCCATGCAGAAATCACCATGACCCGCTCATAAGCCGACCCCCCACTTTTCCCCCTAGATTTCGTCCAAAAAAGGTTGGCATGCGAACAAGTATATACGGTAATTCTTTAACAGCTGAAATATCAATAAGCTGTTAGCTTACCCTTTATGGATTATTTTTATGTCCCATGATATAGTAGGAAAAAGAAATTGAAATGGTTTTAATGTCACAAATTAAAATACTAAACTAGAAACCACTGACTTTGATGTAATTACCAGACGCATGGGACAAAATTTAACTCATACAATTGTAGTAATATGTAACTACACCAGTGAATTGGGATAAAACTTGACTTAAACAAATTGAGTATAATACTGAGTATAACTGCTAATTAAATGTTTTTATTCACACTGACACACATAACAGATCATTTTAAAAAAATGTAATTGAGCCCACATATAATTAGATTAAAGTAATGAAAACAGAAGTCATAGTTTGATTTTAAATGTTTATAAATATATAGCTCAATTTTTGCATTCAATACAGATACACAATAACAAAAGTGAAAGCCTAAATATATTTTAATATTTAAGAAAGAAAGAGAGTACATTAGATACATTTAATGTAAGTTGTTTTTGTTTAACACCACAAATGTATTAATGCGCTACACTTGCACATATCAGCTGTTCATACAGTTTAAACATTATAATATAAACCTCAAATAATTAACATTTCAAGGTGGTTTAATTTTCCCATCTCAAGATAAAATGTTGTGTGATTAAATTTCTAAGCCGTATAATGTGCCTTTATATTGTTACTATGATGGTAAAATAACAGAGGAATTGTACACAAATTATCACAAAATCTCGTTTAAAAAAAAATAGAAGTAACTCAGGAGAATTGTTTTTGTTTAAATAAAATTTTCAACAATATTAAATCCCTGTTTAAAATTAGCTACAATAATAAAGGACACTCAAATACAGTTACGAGAGAAGAGGCGCCATATTCAATGAACAATAATGCCAAGCACTCATCAAACTGCATGCCATTATATCATGTAAGCTTAGATTGGTTTCAGGAGCAGGAGGAGGCAGCCAATGTGAATAACTTAAGGAAGACGTAACTTAAATACAATGTTCACTTGAAAATTAAATTAAATAAACAAATATGTGGACTTTGTTTTGTTCAATTATACAAGCTTAAGGTAGTATGAATAGATGACACATATTAACAAAACAAGATGTGGAAATTAATCACTTTGCACATAGTAAGTAAAATGGAAATGAAATGATATTCTCCATAAAGTTAACTTAATGTTGAATTTTAAAAAAAATTTAATGACCTGATTTATAATATAATATAAGCCATAACACAATTAACATGTATTAGTTGGGTTGTTATAACAGTTTCAGTAAGAAATTTGTTTAATGTGAAGAAAAAAAAGAAAGTCTGACATAAGAGACATTTTCAAATTCTTACCAAAAAAACTGTCATTCTGGTTTCTAAAAGATCTTTAAAAAACAACATAACATCGGCAGTAAGAATTGTGATGGGCAGGTCAATAATAATTAAGTGACATCAAAGATGGTGGTAGTAGTTGTGGAATGTCAGAAACTTGAGATGATGTCAGGTTCACAGGTTTGCACACAACACTCTGACAAATTCTAGGGGCAGAGTCAACAAACGTATTGGTTACAAACTTTATATATATGACTAAACTTATGTGAACACAAAATGCTTCTTCTAACAAAATTTTACCTATTTTTTAGAGGCAGAGTCTATAAAATGTTCAGTACTGAATTTTTGTTTCAATGGATATTGTGATTCAATGTTTATATTTCAATATTTAATTAAAAATCAATTTCAAACAAAGCTACTAAATTTATTTTAAAATGAATAGTAAAGTGCACATTTTTTATTGTTGCTTATTTAAAAATGATTTAATAACTATTATGGGGATTTCCCATAAATATATTTGAATATCATTTTACCTTCAAAATTAATCATTCCATCCCCAGTGAGGTCAGCTTCTCTGATCATCTCATCCACCTCTTCATCAGACATTTTTTCACCCAAGTTGCATAAAATATGTCGGATTTCATTAGCGCTTATCTGCCCATTTCCATCTTTATCAAATATCCTATGTAAGAATAATTATTAATCATATGAATTTTGCTAGATTTTAAAAGTAAAAGTTTAAAGATCTGAGGCATTTTCAAAATTAAATAAGATGAGAAACATTCTTTAATATTCATTTTTTAAAAATTACAGCTTAATAATAAAGCCAACCCTTAAAAGAAATTTATTTACAATAGAAGTTTGTAGCTTGAAAATAGTTTGTGTAAAGTAGATCTGCTTTTTTATTTAGTAGGAAGTAATTTGAAAATAGAATTAACGTAGTATATTGATATTAATTCTCAAGCACTGAGAAAGCAGTGGGTGTGTAGACAAATCATTAAATGACAAGACTAACAACATTCCAAATCACTTATGATTAAGGGCAAAATATTTTTTTAAATCTTACATCAACTTGAACATGACCAAAATACATGAAACAAGGTTTAAATTCAGATAGGTACTGCTTGATTTTTATCACAAACTAAGTTACATCATACGATGGTGACAGCATTAGTTAGACTAACAGGAATTTTGTTTGGTATGGAAAGAGATCAATACAAAATAATGATTGGTTTTATTGGATTGGCCAGCAGAATGAGGGCTAATCAATGTGACTAAATAAGGGTATTAGACTCTACAACAATAGTCACAAAACTTCATGAGAAGAGATCAAATCAATTGAGAAGAGATCAAATCAATGTTAAAATAAAAATTAAAAAATCTACTTAAAATAAAATGTTTCTCCTTTATAAACTGAGCCCAAAAGTAACATATTCAGAGTTTGAATACAAATCAAGAACAAAATAATGAGATCTGTTAGTCTAAATTCACTTTTACCTGAAGGCTTCTCTTAAGGCATCACCAGATTCAGGAGCAAATTCATATTTAGCAATAATAGCCTCTATCTGTGCAC